>CM053172.1:58029511-58050689 GCA_012977825.3 Pteromalus puparum | reverse complement strand
CCCCCCCCCCCCCTCTGTTCCTTTCGCTATCGTTTAAGTACCGCTGTGCTGAAATGAAATCATTTATCTTGCCGCCGCGGAGCGCATGCGAGCATGCTACCATTAAAAAGCGTACAAATTAAACGTCGAGCGGCTTTTTTGCATTTTCTTTTTCAATCTGCTGCCTCGACTCAATTCGCCCGTTGATACGCTTCCAAGGCAAAAAAACACTTGTTGATGAACGCCGTTTGATTCTATTTGAACCGCGCACAATTGCAGGCTCGATATATGTCGTAAAAAATTAGCGCGATATGCAGAATAACTGTGTTCAGCAGTTGGGATACAAATGAGTCTTCGAAAGAGTCTCGCAGAAGCCTCGTACTCGCGCGCTTCGAGCAACGGCAAACTTTAAGGGGAAAAGTAATTTACAATAAATTTATGTACAAGTTCGTCTCGGAGTTTTAAAATTGAAAATTCATCATGAATACATTCGCGCCTGAACAATTTCAAAATGAAAGTTTAGCTCGGTGCCTGGAGGATTTCGCGCGACGCAAGCTAGCCGATATTTCGCCAGAATCAAGAATTTGAATAATTAACGGGGGAGGAAGGACCCGGCAGAAGAGAAAGAGGCGGCGGCAACGACGTGTCGAGGTTACTCTCGCTCGCTCTCTCTCTCTCTCTCTCGCTCTCTCTCTCTCTCTCTCTCTCTCTCTCTCTCTCCCACTCTCGCTAGCTGGCTCATTTGGCATGCCGGGGAGTACTGATTTATTTACCCCGATCCTATATTTAACTTGTTGGGAGAGGTACATTGGGAAATTCGATCAGACACCGCTGGACTCTATAATGACACCCAATGCATAAAAGAACGATTTTTTACTTTTGTTATGCACCGCTATCCTGTAAGAGCTGCGCGCTTTATTATTTATACATCGCAGTAGTTCTCGCTGTCGAGATGCGGTGAAGTTGCTTGAGTTTCAACTTCATCGAATTCACCTCGATCCTCTCAACATCAATAAATCAAAGTAGCATATATAAATATTGCATGCAAATAAATGAATTCTTACTTGGAAGTTGCTGTGCAGTCGCTCCAATGTGTCCCGCTCTGCAGACTTTTGCAGAGTTTTGTGGAATCGAGACAAACTTGGACGGCATCTGCAACAGTGGAAGACAGAAAAATCATTATAGCCTCACTCGCGATGAACGAGCAATAAAAACACAAGTAATGACATTCCCAGCGCAGATCCGCTATTATTCATCGCGTAGACGCCCCGAGAGAAGACTGCGCGCAGTCTTGTTAAAACGAATCACAGCCAGCGATCGTAAAAACTGGCGCGGGCCGCTGTATAACCTATATATAGTCACCGGTCGGTCGAACTTTGGTGTAGCTTCTTACATGCATCGACCGCTAGCTCCTGATCCCACTTCGGAATCTCCCGCACAGCCCGTCCCCTAGATTTTCTCTCGAGGCACGCTTGCAGTTGGCATGCACGCTGCCGCTGAAATTTGCTGCAGCATCGCTTTACGAGACAGCCCTTTACGAGTAGAGAGGACCTGCTTCCCCCGGCGCTTTCTTGCTCGCGCATTTGCAGCCCTCGCTAGCGTGTGCGTGCAGTCTCGGGCCAGCCCTGCCGCTTAACGTCCAGCGTCGTTGAATTTCAAATCGCGCTCTATCTCTCCCTCTCTCTCTCTCTCTCTCTTACTCTCGGGATAATGCGCAGCCGCGCGCGAGTGTGCTACTGCTCTGCCGCGTAGTATACTTGTATGAAGCACAGAAAGAAGAGATGAAGAGCAAGGGAGGGTAAACGAGATGGCGGTTTCTCATGCGCTGATGCTGTGCTGCTCATTTCTGGCCTGCCTGCCACGGCCTCTTTGTTGAAAATATAGTTTTAGATTCGAGCCCGGAGTTTGTTCTGCATGAAACGGGAATGAAATTCGCGTAATTTAAGTGCAGCGTGCGCACGCCTTTCAAAACTCGACTGAATACCGAGTTGTAGAGAATCAGAGAGGGAAAATAGTTATAAACAACAGCGTAGCACTGCTAATACGCGAGATGGGTTTTGTGCGAGTAGGGACACCGTACCAACTTCTAGAAAATTGGCTTCTTTTCCGACTCTCAGAAAATCACAATCAATAGTTTTTATCACTACCCATGAGAGCTCGATAACATTCGTAAACGAGATCGAGAGATAAAATAAAAAAACTCACATGGATCAGCATTGCAAACACCATTACTGATAATATAATTATAATTTCTATTACTTTTTAACAAAAACTAATTCAAAAGTCAATCTGACAGCATATCAGCCGCAAGAACGATTTTTCCCCGGCGCGCATTATTAAAAGTTAAGCGAAACCCTTGGATCCAATGAAGTGCGGCCGCAGGAGGCTCGCTTCGCCATGCAGCAAGCAGCCCCTCGACATTATTCACTACACACACGGTCATTAAAAGCGATTGCCGGCGTGCATGCGGCAGTAGCAGCAGCAGCGGCGGCGTCTACAAGCGCCCGGGAGAATAAGGAGCAGTCGGCGTCCTCACTCGCACGGGCGCGCGCATAAAGGCCCTGGCGTTCTTGCCTGCGCGCTAACGCTAAAAGCCAGCAACAGTCGAGCCAGCCTGATGTAGGATAAGAGCCGCCGAGGGAAGGCGCAGCGTGAAAAACGAAATTTCCATCGAGCCAAGCTTAATTCAGGCTGTATAGCTACCCGCCGCTCACTTCCTTCCTTCCTTCCTTCCGTATTCCTTCCCGCAACGGTATATAGCGGCGTCGCGCAGCAGCCGGAGACAATGGAGCGGCAACGCAGGCATCAAGACCCGCGGCGCACGTTCGGGGCCTCGCGATAGACCTCTATTGTTTTCCTCATCGCCTCCGGAATGATGGAGCGCGCCAATAGCAGAACACTGGGCTTTCAATATTGCAGGCTCCGTCGCAGCTCCTCTTTACTAACTTCATCATTAGAAACAACGCTCGCTAGCCATTTTGTCACGCACTTTATTAAATTTGAATGATTTGAGCCAAGAGAAGCAATTTACTGGTTTATTATTTCGACGTATTCGCGGATATTACGAAAATGGCTGAGCGCGCGGCTCGCGCTTTGGCCGTGCTCCAATATAATATAGGAGCTTGGCGTTTTCATAATAAAATATCAAAGGGAACTTGAAATATGTTGCAAAATTTCCCTCGGGGATTTATACAACTAATAAAATTCGACGCGCTTCGAGTTTGCGATATAATTAATTATGCTGTATTTAATTTAAAACTGTATATTTTTCTTTGATTAATAGTAAGCATTCTAAATTACTTTTCCATTTTTCATCCATCTATAAAAGGGAGACAGGGAATTAGTATCGAATTGATTTGGAGCTTTGGAGCTAAATTCAGATCGTTATAATATCAATTTATGTCATGTGTGTGAATTAAAATGTAAATGCGCATCGACCCTTTTAACAAATCAATAAACTTCTCTGTCTATAATTATCGTTCGTTTTTCGCGCGCGCGCGCGCACGCGCGTTATATAATGAGAAATTGAAAAGTATAGAATACGATTATTTTTCGATGAACTTTGCGTCGTAGCCAGAGTGTTGGAATACCAATTCCCTTCATGAATATGAAAACGCTAGATTTTCTGACGGAACCGCTGCAAAACTGGCGCCCCCGTAATTAAAACTCATCGCACACGTAGCGCCGTAAATCAAAGATTGTTCGGTCGACGAACACGGTGCATAATAGGCATCAAATGCGATTCTTACCGCGTCTATATAGGTATAGTAGGTGCAGTATATAACGAGCGCTGGACAGGCGCTTAGCTCATCGAAACGCAGATGTTAACGGGATCGACGGCGAGCCTCACGAAATGGCAATTACACAAGTTGCCGAGCTGAAACGTAGATACGCGTCGAGAGTTGTTTCCGAGTAGCGCCATCCAGCGCAACTAATAGCTATGCTATATACGCACCAGCCCGCCGAGCGATAAACTTTCGACTACTCGGCGATGGTGGCGGCCGCGTAAGCGCCTAGAATTAATGGCATTATAACACTTCTCAAAATTCACCGACGAATTTTCCGACTGTTTGATCCGCGCGGCAGTCTAATGGAATAACGAGTGTGCAAATTATACCGCAGATCGCTGCGAGAGTCCGGCGGATTATAATTACGTCAATTTGTTTCAAGCTGAGCGTATAGGTTGCGCGTGAGTTCAGTAAAAAATGAGCATGTGTATAACTTAAGTCCTGGGAGGCAGAACGTTTATATACCTCATATGTACACCAGGGGTGGGTCGACGAGTTTGCAAAAGCGACCCTTAAGGAATAAAATGAAAAGAAGGGTCGTCCGGCTGACGTACTTGAAAGTTTGAAGATATACTCCGCGCGCGCGCGCGCGCGTGTATATACATACGCTGCAGAGTTGGTATACTTTTGCCGCAGTCTCATTGGGGGCAGCCGCGCCTCCGATTTCATTTCTTGTATACGCCGCATCCCGAATTCGAATTTTGAAACTTTCGTAACTCAGCCCCTACTGCCCCCCTCTCTCAATCTCGAGGGCAGCTCGAAGTGAAGCCTAAGCCCATTTGCGTCTGAATTTCGAGTGCGAGCGGAAAGCTCGAAACTTTTCGGACACGAAAGAAAGTCGGAGAGAAACGTTCGACATTTTTATTTGCGAAATCTGCCAGTCATTCGCGCGCGCGCGCGCGCGGAAAATCGGAATCAATCCAAAAGGGACTCTACGCATATATATATAGAAACGAGAACGCGCAGCCGCCAGACAAGCGCAGTTCGTTCAATCGAGCTTCTCTCATAATTTCCTCCCGCCTAGATGGGCTGTGCATAAAGGGGGAAGAAAAGGAAGAAAGCAACGCACTCCATTTTCCCAGCAGCCAGTCGAGCGGAATCTCGAGACGACTGTTGTCGGCGACGCGAAACGCACTTACACGTGTAAATATGTGCAAGCGCGCCGAGATGAGGCAAATGCTTTTCCTTATATATCTCGCGACAGATGCCGAGTGCAGAGACGCCCGCGAGCTCTCTTTATTTTCTTCCCCATTGCGACGACGCTTTCCTTATTTATCATGCACGTCCCAACGCGTCGCCTCTTATTCTCAAAGAAAAATTCTCGTCAACGGAAAACGGAACAGATCTAACATACTATTCAATTTATACATTAAAACGCGTTTTTGTTTTTCAAAAATACTAAAATGCGATGCTTGGTACGCACAAATAGACAATCAGTGTGGCAAATTCGGATCGCCAGGTCGTGCGCTATATACGCGTCCCCCGCGTGATTGGCATCGGACGAGCAGCCAGTTATTTGGCCAATGAGGAGAGGCTGCAGCGCGATTACCCAAAGGGTCTTGTCGCGGCTAGAGCAGCAGCAGCAGCAGCAGCAGCAGCAGCAGCATCAGCAGCAGCTCGTTGTCGTCGCGCGGCTCGACGGTAGATACATGTATATACTATATACGAGGGGCTAATGGTAATCGATGGGCTTGAGCCAGTGATTAGCGTGTAATCGAATAAGGACGAACGTTCGTCGATTAACAATAACCGATAGCCATCCCAGTTGGTTATGCCGATAAATTGCTACACGCGCTTCGTTTGGCGATACCATCCCGCTGCAAGTTGTGATGCTCTGCCGCGATGATGGAGATGATGGAGATGAGGGAGAGAGAAAGAGCGCCTCATCCTGTAATCTAGCGTCGCGCATCCGATATCAGCCGTTACCGCGGAACGAGGCTGAGCTTTGTCAGAAAATTGTCATTACGGAGTCGAACGATCGCGTGTTCTACATTTCGTCTACCTCGCCATCGCAGCTCCGCAGATCTTAATCACAGACGGGACTTTCACTTTTTTTTCCTTTTCTTCCTATTATTCTCTTCGACGTGTTATACCTGCTGTATACTTTCGGGATTTTTCCGATATCGGAGACGCGATAAACATTCGAGGCCCCCGGTCCAGCATTGCCAGCGAGCGGCATTGAAAAAAAATATATATGAAACGCCGAGCCGGGACCACTGCTGTGCCAAATTAATCAACGAATTTCTCGCGGTGGCGGCGTCGGTGGCTGCTGAACGCGTGTATCATTCAGTGAGAAATCGTACGCGGTTACATCAGTATATACGTTTTTCAATTTTCTCCATCAGGCCGTAAAGCCTGCTCGGATTCCGCGCGCGACGTAGATTTTTTACGTTCCGCCAGCTTATACTTATTCTCGAGCGCAAAGAGACGCGAATGCCCACGAGGCTCTCGTTGCCTGCTGCGCCCCCTCGTCCCCCTTCGCCCCTCATGGCGTGATCATGGCCGGGAGTAGGTATAGGCGTCACCGTGGCCGCGCCGGTAACAAGGAAAACTGTACCTTCGGGCCTCGTAAATGCGCCCGTACACATTTCTCAGAAGCTTTTTTGCCTCCTCCCAGACCCTCGGGTACGCGCGTTACGGCCATTACGCCGGCATCTTTTGCCGCGACCGCACGTATCTCAGGACACCGCGCCGAGACAGAGACAGAGAGAGAGAGAGAGAGAGAGAGAGAGAGAGGGAGAGAGAGAGAGAGAAAAAGAGAGAGCTAGCAGCTTCTGATGTATAAACTCCAGGTGTGGGTATATGTGCTTGCGCCCGAGGCGCGCCGACGCAAGAGCAGCCGAGGAAAAAAATTAAACGGACGGTCCGCCGTATTATAGATGTAGCATAACGCTGATGGATCTCACGGGTTCTTTGTATACGCATGAATCTCGGAGGCAAAAATCAAGAAGTGAGCCGAGTTGGCCAAAAATGACGATTCACGGATTAGAAGCTGCACGGTTGCCAGGATATTGTGGGAACAATATTTGAGACTAGCTGATTTTGTATAATGTAATTGCCCCCTTAACGCTTTTTCTTGAAAAAAACAAAAAAGCTCATCCAACCAGACTATAGCAGCTCTCCTCGTCGCACGATCGCGTCTCGGCGGTCTAAGTCTACCTATATATACATAAGTGCGCGCGCGGAAAAGTCATTCCTCGAACGAGATCTCTATAAAGAGCGAGGAAAGAGGCGAACTGGATCAGAAGAAGAGAGGGAGCAAACCGCGAGTGGAACGAACGTTTTAATCCGGTAGCTTGAGATTCAGCTCGCGTTCGATATAATCGATCTTGTTTGCAAGTGAATCAGTATATAGTAACAGCAGCAACGGCAGCAGCAGCAGCAGCAGCAGCAGCGGCGCGAGCTAACGAGGGAAAATGGAAGGGAAAGAGAAAACCACGGTGGTCCCCGTCTGCAGCAGCAGACTCGAGTCTCTTTCCCAGCTAGCTAATGTGATTTACATCCCCCGAGTAAGGGAAAAAAGCAACAGCAGCCAGCTTCGCATTTCTTATGCCCTCGACTCGTGCTCTCTCTCTCTCTCTCGCACTGTTCGCGCATTCTCGTTTCCCGCGTGTCACAGACGCACACGTCTGTAACGCGAGCTGCGAGACGAGTCAGCGATAAGAGCTGGCCGAGCTGCACTTCGATGCATGCATGCGCGTAGGCGGTAGCTCAGTGGTAGAGCTCCAGGCGTCGCAATCTCGGGGTCCCGGGTTCGATCCTACCCACCGTCTACTCTTTTTCGCTTTCCGACTCGTCTCCTCTCCGTCCGTTACACGCGTAACGCCGACCTCACCCTTGGCTCCTTATATTCGGAACTATGTTTTGTTTATCTGCTGCACCTCTTGGACACTTTTGATAATACCTCGCTTCCCAGATTTAAGGCCTGTTTGTAGATTTTATCCTGTCCGATAAAATCACATCAGAATATTTGGTATAATTATGACAATGGTCTCACAATCAACGCGAGATGAGGTCGTATAAAGTGGGCTTTGCAATGGCGATTTTCGATACATTAATCTACAAGGAATCGCTATGGAACATCTGGCAAGCATTGCAAAAAAAATGTTACGGTCTCATTCAATTAGCTATTAGGCTTGTTTGACCAAAAATTTTTTTCACCTCGAAAGGTCATTCGCTTCCCAACAAAAGATCCATCATTGATGATAGCGTTCTGCCGTTCTCTAAACCAAATCGAAAATGCAATAAAGCTGAAAGCTTTGTTATATTTAAAATAGTCCCAGGTCATGAAAATTCGACCCCGAAATACATCCAAATTTAACGACTATTCTTGACGTCAGTTGCCGACCTATTTCGGCGTCATTCTAACCTGCGATGACGGGGAAAGGTAAGCAGCGACGAATTTTTCAGGTATTTGCGTGTGTCCTGTCCATTCGTTAGTCTCCAGGTCTCTATCACTTGTATATGTATATCTACTCTGCGCTTTCTCGCGCCGCTACTCTTTTGCTTCTGATCGTTTAGCTGCAGCAGCCAAGTCTTTGTTCTTCGCGTGTATGCGCATACCTATATCTGGCATACCTATATGCGTATAGCAGTGGAGTCGAGGGGGTGTGCGAGCGCGTATAACGTGTATCTATATGTATCCATGTGTATGGGGGGGGGGGGGATATCGGCAATCCAAGCACGTCTTCGAAAACGGGCATTCCATTGAAACTCGCTTGGCGGCTCGAGCCCGAGAGCCGCTGCTAACCCCGAAAGAGGACTGAGAGAGAGAGAGAGAGAGAGAGAGAGAGAGAGAGAGAGAACGGAAGATTGTCCGGCACGTTCTCGCAGGAAGACTCATGACGCCCATTAATTGCTCCATTCTTCCATCCAAGTTGCCGGTCATGAATTTCCAAGCGAGCCCGTAATTCGCAGGAATAAGGATTCGACGGCAGCCGCCGCTCAAAAGAAGCAGAAGGGACGCAAGCGGCTCCAACGAAGAACATCAGCAAGAGGAAGAGCGAACGTCAATATTAGAACGCGAGGGAAATTATTCGCCGAACTTTTAGCCCTTTAAAATGTAATTGGAAAGTGCAGCTATATACCTATACCGAGTCGTTGAAAGTCGATTCCACGGCTTAAATATTGCAGCAAAACCCGAAACTTTAGGTTCCCATACTTATAAAACTGACCGTCGCACGCTTTTGGCGATTACACGAGTCATTGTCGCACTCCGCGCACAGTGTTGATTTCGCCGGTACGCGCAGCTATTGGCTATATTGATACGACAATTAATGTCGTACACGGCCGACTCTCTGCTATGTATGCATGCGCCTACAATAATGATCGACATAGAGAGCGACGATCGACGATCGACAATATAGTATTATGCAACTCTGTTATTTCCATTCGTTGTTCAATTGTTCAATATAACTTTAGTCTGAATTAGTCGCGCATAGTACGCACCTATATGTGCAAATCCGCGGCCGTGTGGAAACAACTTGCATTTGGAAGTTGAAAATTGAAAATCGAGGGCACACCTACCGGACCGATTTTTTTCGGTTCCTAGAACCATCCACTGCGTGAAAATGTCCGCGTGCACACCCGATCGCTTGCCATACTTTTTTGCCGGACACTTTAAATTCTCTTATGGGAATTTAACATAAGGAAAATTAACGAAAACCAGCCAAAGTTCGACTTTATGTCAGGAGCCGCAATCGAAAAATGTGTATTTATACGTTCAAAGTATCCGAAAAAATATTTAATTTGAGCCCCGGTGGGTTAAAAATGGTGGCCTAGAAAAAACGTTGTCTAGGCTTGAATATAGCGAAAAATCATGAAAATCACGATTTTTTACGAAAAGCGATTTACTCCCATTTTTAAAATCCTTATAGCTTTTGATCCGAGCGGTCAATTTCAACTATCCGGCCCTCAAATTAAAGCTCTTTTCTTCTACTTTTGTTTTTTGAAAATTATATTAATATTTTGCTGGTTTCATCTGCTATACCTATCAATTATGGCTGTTTTTTTTACCTTTTTTCATCGCCACATATATAGCACATGAAACCAACAAAATGTTAATCTACTTTTCAAAAAACGAACGTAGAAGAAAAGAGCTTTAATTTGAGGGCCGGATAGTTGAAATTGACCGCTCGGATCAAAAGTTTTTTGGCTCAAATCAAATCTTTTTTCTGATACTTTGAACGTATAAATATACAATTTTCGATTGTGGCTCCTAACATAAAGTCGAACTTTGGCTGGTTTTCGTTAATTTTCCCCATGTTAAATTCCCATAAGAGAATTTAAAGAATTTTAAATTTCTGACTTCCACCGCCGAGTCCTTTCCAGTCGGCCGCGAATTTGCACATATATGTAAAATATGTATCACGTTGCGAAAATGGAAGCGTCTAACTTTAAGGATCTCAACAAATTGAATTTAGATAGTAGCGTGTACAGGGGAATTTTTTCACCAGAACAAATTTTTCTTGCGAAAAGCTAACTTGGTATACGAAAGAACTTTGAGCCACACAATTACACTTCAAGTCCGTGCCGGTGCAGCCGCTTGAACAACTTTCTCCCGCGCGAATTTCTCCCAAAAATTCGCATGCATATGTAAGAAGCCTCGAGTATAGCCTCAAGAGCCAAAACGTGCCAAACTCTTTGTAGAGCCGTTGAAACGTAAGAAATTTGCGAGGCAGCTAGCGCGTATTATATATAGGGGAAAGGCACCGGCGGAGAACTTTATATATTCCGACTAACTTGCGCGGGCGCGCGAATATAGGGGTTGAAAATGAATTCGCCCGCGGAACGAGAGAGAGAGAGAGAGAGCAAGAATTTTGAAAATTTCCCCAACGTATCGAGCGATACGGGTATATATACTATATGTATGGTATAGTAATGGGAGTAACCGATGATTAAAATGCGGCGCCGGATATAATACGTTGGGTGTGTAATGTGTATGCTGCATATAACAAAGCTTTCGCGCGTATAGAGATGGGGGTTAAAATAAACAGGGCGAACGCGTGCCGGAATAAGGTTACAGCGATTTTCTCGCAAGAGCGAATTGCGCGCGCGTTAACCGTGTTTGTCGCTCGCGCAGCAGGTATCGGGGCAGCGCGAGGGCGGCAGTGGCGGCGGCGGCGGACACCCCCGCATCAGCCCGGGGCTGTTTGTGCGCGCGCGAGCTCGTATATACCGTCGCCACCGCGCGCACCACACCCATTACTGTGCATTAGTAGTAACGCTATACTTAAATGCGAGTGGCGCAACGCATCCGCCCACGCCTCACCTCACTTCCTCCTCCTCCACCCCCCCCCCCCAACATCGTTATTTTACCAGCAGCGCAGGATCTTCCGTTCACCGACACCGGGCGTGTGTGCGTGCGTATTGACGCGACTCGCCCGCTCTATGTGTATATACGCGCAGTGTGTATATATATACACCTGATGCGATGCTGTCCTTGCTATCTACCCCCGCGTTTCTCATCGTCGACGTTTACTACTGCTCAACGATAGGCTACTCCGACGCCTGTTTGCGAATCCGCGTCGGTACCTATCTGTCGGCATGCAAATTAGCCGTGATTAATGCGAGTGCATTACGCTGGGCGCGCGCGTATATATATTGCATTCGGGCTCCTCACCGAAGATTTGATAGTTCGTTCTCGCGGCGTGTGTGACAGCGGAAAGCGCTCGATTAGAAAAAAGAGCCAGCGGCCGGATCCATTCACAGTGAAGCTTTGCAGTTCGCCATAGGTCCATCATTGGTTCGGGTACATTTCAATGCGCGACTGTACAGCGTCGTGCAATCTGCATCAGCGGCGGTCAGGTTTGGCTGCAGAATCCCGGCGAGGGTGTCATCAACAGGCACGCGCACCCACCCACCCTGCCCGAGCTGGCCGCCTACGGTAAATCGAAACCCAGCGCGTGCGGGGCGTTCGCGTTTCTAATTAGGAATTAATCGTACGTGTGGCCGGCGAGGCTGCCGCCGGGCTATGGCGCTCTCGCTATACATATACGCGCTGCGGCGCATATAACCTCCGTCTCTGATATTTGGGCTTGCGGCGGAGGGCCGGCGCCGCCGCCGCCGCCTCGAACGAATGAAAGGGGGATACAGGATGCCAGGAGCTTGCGCTGCAGCAACGGAGCGACTCAAAGGCTGCCGCATGTATTGCGCGTATACTGACTATATGCTAATGTATAGACGCTCAAGTTGGAGAGCTGCGTTTGGGTATAATTATAAACCTCCGGGAAACGATCGCGCTTGCGCCCGGCGCTCTGTTTTCGGATAGAGACATTTCGGTTGCTGTTAATGTATAACGCACGACCGAGTGCGCGAGAATTTTAAGAGGGAAATGACCTAACTGTATTATTGGATGATCTAATTATAAATGGAACTGAGACATGAAAAATGCGCGCGATCAGATATAATGCACGCGATTAAACTTTGAAAAATTTTAAAACGTCCTCTAAAGGGCGAATCGATCGGCCCCTTTTATGTATGACCCCGAGTGAATAATGAGGTCCTTGCTAAAACAGAAAAGAAACGTACGTTAGTTCTATAAATCGATGAGCCCTACCGGCAACAATTACTCCGTAGCTCGCGTTCTTCACCGCTGAATACTCTGTCTTCGTCGCGCGCGTCTGATGCCCAACGCACTGCGAATAACCGATCACTTTGAGGCAAGTGTCTAGACGACTTATACAGCAGTCGCCGTGTCCCCCGAATTCCCCGCGCGTAGAATGAAGTGAAATAGTTTCTCTCTCGGCTGTTTGTCACGGTGCGAAGCGACGCAACGCCAGGTTGCACACGATGACGCATGAGGGGCTTCCTACATCAGAGAGTCTGCTAGCGAAAGGCATTCCTTTTCCGGTCCCGACGTAGCCCTCTTTCTCTCTCCCTCCTTTTATTGGCTGGGCAGTAATTGCAAAAGGCTTCACCGCGCGGAATTCCTCTGCGCTATGCATGTACAATTGCATGTACAAAGCGATTGCCGTCGTTCGAATTTAAATAAAATTCATTCGCCGCTGATTGAACGCATTCGTCGGCAAATTAAAAACGGCCCACTGTTTTTTAATTAATGATGAAAAGCGCTCTCAATAGACGGATGAGTTACATCGCGATTTAATTTTCATAGCTGATTCGGGTTAATCGTGCCATTAGCCGTGGGTCGCGCATCATGTATACACTTTTTCCGGCGGCTCGGTACAGGCTGACAGTTAAAAATTCCATAAAAACAGAACGCTGCGCAGCCAACAGTTGGCCGGCAACAATGAGCCCGCACGTCGCGCTCTCGAATATTTACCATTATGCACAAGCTGTAGGCTCGAGTTATATACGGCGGGACATCCTCTCGAATGAAAGGGCTCGTCATACATAATAATATGAATAAAACATGCTTCGCTTCTCTGGAAAGCATGTTGAAAATGTCCTGCATCCACCCCCCCCCTCTCTCTCTCTCTCTCTCTCTCTCTTCGTAACGGCATAATATGCAAGCCGACACTTTCCCCAGACCTTGATAATCTGCGGCCGTTCGTAATTTTGTTCGCAAATTGCGCGCATCCATCTCCCTGTTTAACTCGCCATCAAACGAAATGAACGGCGTCCAAAACAATACTCTCCTCCTCAGCTCCTCCTTCGCTTCGTTATCGTATACAGCTCTCCCTATCACATATACATAATAAGCCTACCCTACGCAGCAGCACCGTATTCTCTCCTATAAACAGTAATGCTATATCATTCGGACGAAATTTCAGCGCGCGCGCGCGCGCGAATGAGCCTCGCAACGAAAGCTCTTTATACGAGCCCGCGCGAGATTACATTCCGTGTATGTATAGCTATGTGAGAGGGGGGCAGGTAATGGAAGCGGAAGCGAACCCAGGTAAAATCAGCGATATTTCGATAAGAGCCACCGCGCTAGTGCCCATCTCGCCGTTGTTGCCTTACTTGCTTCGGCTGCAGCTCTTCGTGTAATCCGCGTATATGCGCAAACAGCCCTGCGCTTGGGGCTCTATATAGTACGGACGCGTGCTCTCCCGCTGCTTCGGCCCTTATACGCGCAGTATACTTATATACAGGCCAAGAGCGACCAAAAATAGCATTCGGTTTTCGCTGCACTCCATTCAAGCTATACTGCTCTGATTGTTATTGCGGCTGCTGCACGCGTATCCAGCTCGCTGCCCGCACCCTGTACATGATTCGCCAAGTGTTTAGGTATAACTACAGCTCGCGGCGCTCATGATAATTATGCGAACTAAGAGTAAAGCAGTTTCGAATCGGCCTGCAAGACGTGTTAAAGCTCTGCATAACTTCCTATCAAGTCCTCAATTTCACATCACGCTGTATTATATAATTTTCCGCCAATTTTCGCAGTTTGCTGCAGGTGCAATAAGCTGCGGAGGCCACATACGAGTATAAGAAGCGGACAGCAGCAGTAGAGCACTCGAGGGTACTCGAGAGCGAGAATATGAGAAAACATTCTATATGCCTCGGGGCTAATCTGGTTTAATTGAAAATGCCTGCGTGAGGGAGTCTCGGCTCGGCGATTGCGTGCTGCGACCAGCCACCAGCCGCAGCGCATGTGTATAGCATACGTGGTGCGTCTACCTCGATGCAAGATTGCGAGCTATAGGTTATATACCTGAGGCACACCGAAAATCTGCGTACTTATAATTACTTTTTCCGATGATAATGAAATAGATGTGCTTTTCACCGTTCGCAAGAGGATTTTCCGAATATTCATATCATCCTCGAATATGTAGCTCGCAAGCTCGCAATACCTATATTGGTTGATCGAAATTCGTTATAAATTTCACCTCGCCTCGTTGCGCTTTTTGATCGCAGCAGGCCACGGTCCAACATTACAGAGACGTTAACGCGCTAGCTGCATTAACGCAGAGGGTGGGAGAAGGCTCGCTTTATAATTTACCCTCACGGTGTTTACACAGCGTGTGTACGAGATGAGCAAGAGAAAACGAGGCCGAGAGACATCAGAGCGGACCTTGTCGACCGTTGTATTTGTTCTCTCGACGAAACAGGACACGATGGTATCAAATCATAAACAAATAGCCACGTAACGAGATGCAAACAGCTCAGCCGCGACGTTCTCTGTCTCACACATATACCCACACACACACACACATACACGTCCTGTCTGTCTTCCTACATCTCTCCCGTCGAGTGAGCTGACGGGCTGCATTCCGCGAACCAGTGTGGAAAGACCAACAGCATCTCGCAGCTATAGCAGCCCAAAGCTTTGATATAGACGAGTAATACCTATATACGCGTGAGGCAGACATAGTAACGAACAGCATGCGGTTAGGAAGAAACATCGAGTGTTAAGTGAAGCATGTGGGCATTACACAGGTCAAATTGAATAAACTAATGGATATGAAAACAAAAAGTAGGTGCATAATAACCGCGCAAAATGATCTCGGTCCGAGTGCGCCGTTAACGCATAAAAATGATGCGAGTCGCAGGTTACGTTCCCCAGGCGTGTATTGGATTCGAAGAGATCAGGCGCAAAGTCCCGACGTACATAAATCACGATTAAAGCTAGGCGCTTGGCCGCGCGGGGCTGGACTAGCTGCTACTGCTGCAGTGCAGCCGAGTAATTGAATATACTGCGCTGGAGCAAAGTGACTTTTTGCTCTGCTGCAGCAGCAGCAGCAGCAGCGGCGGCAGCGGCGGCAGCGAAGCCGGCTTTTTCGTCGGCAAATCCCCGGGAGAGCCTCTGATTATCTTTCGCGGAAGATTGATCGTTGAAATAGAAATCAGTAGCGGCCAAGCTTGCGGCCCGAAGAACCACACTTGCCCCGGCGGGTATTATACACATAGATTATGTATTGTATCAAACTTGTGTAGTATTCGAAACAATCGCAACACCGATGAACATCGATCGGCAACATTCGTCAGCTTTTTTTCATTTGCTTTTCACACGTCACTAGCAACACCGTCGTTTGACAAAATTGTATATAATAGCTGACGTGAACGCAAGCAAGGAAGAGTGTATAATAGAAAGCAGCCCGTTTTAACTGACCCTTCAACCTAGTTCGGCAATGATTGACTACCTGAAAAATGCTCATGAAATATTGATACAGCCTCTGATCAGTTTCAATATTTTTAGCCGCCTCCGCGCATATATAATACGAGCGCCGTAACTTTATATCATGAATATCGATCTCTGCAGATCACGCATCATCTATATACTATACTGATGCGAGATTACACGTGTATAATAGCGCTCTCGAAAAATCTCGAATCACTTAGCGGACGCGCGATTTTCACAAGAGCCGTCGATAATGACCGAGTCCACCGCCGTGACAGCAAGACAAAGCGATCTGCAGGGCGTCCGATACTGCCACGACACTACGCCCCGTTGTATACGGGAGCCCCGAAAACAAGCTCCGCGCCTGTATATATGCGCGCATCCGACATGCTTTGACGCTCGGCCTTCGGACGAGATCAGAGGGAGTAAGGCGAGTCCCGATCGCTATTCAGCACCTGTCGCGATCGCTATACATCGTCCTTGTTGATGTGCCGCGCAGCGCGGCGGGATCGGAGAAAAATGATGCTTCGGCCGCGCGACCGTATAAGCTCGCACACGATGCTGCTCTCTTCGACACACAATAGATATTCGCAGGCGGGCGCGCGCCATGAAAATTAAAAGCGTAAATAAAAGAACGTGAACTGGAAAATTCATTTCCCGTTAGCTGCAGTGAGAGAGGTTATTGATTTTCACCGCGGAAAATTGTCGCTTTTTAATTGAGCTATGGCTGGTTTATGCACGCACGCGATAATACATGAGAAAAGAACATTATTAACTTAGACCCGGCTCCCGGCCTCGTTAAAACTGTTGCAACTAGCAACGGGTTCGAAGGCGTTTCAAGGATGTTGGCTGCACAGAATAATCCAGCACAAAAACGAACAAGATCGACTCTTCTCCCGGTGAATTATAGCCTATAATTGATGCGTTGTATCGCGCTCTCTTACACAAGTGCGTCGCAATGATCATCACGAGGAAGCCGAAGGGTAAGCAATAACGCGAAAAAGAGGAAAAATTATTCCGCCAAAAGAGCGCCGCGCGCGCGAGCGCAACACTTTCTTGTCTATAAAGTGTCGAGCGCTTTATCACTCGCTCCAGCGCGCGGATAACTCGGTAAGGTAAGTCCGTACGCGCTAGGCTGTACTACGCAAGCACACAGTTTCAGAGAATAAACATAAAAAATGGCGCAGCTCTCGCAGCTCGTCAAGTGCGTAATAGGATATTAAAAAAGAAAGGAGTCGGAAGACTGGAGCTCGCCGGCGGAAGCGAATTACTCAACGACAATTTACATAGATACATAATCCTCCGTCGGCGCGAAGACGTTGCCGACTTAAAATATACGACACGCCGCCGGGCGGAAAGATCTCGAACGGCCAATTACGCGCGTCGCGCAGAGCGCTTTGCCTCTCTTTCTCGCCGTTTCCAAGACGGAAGACGGATCGAGGGCTGAGAGGCTGGTGAAAAGGTGCCGAGGGAGGCTTGTAGCTCTTTTTCTTCCTCGTCTTTCACCGCCGTGGCGTATAGCTCCTACTCGAGCGCAGCAGCAGCCGCCTTCCCTGACTAATCGACCTGCTTAAGGAAATGGACGTCGTCCTTCCCTATATGCACTCGCGTATTTATGCGTGTACACTATACATGTGTGTGTGTGTGTGTGTGTGTGTGTGTGTGTGTGTGTATGTATATATATACACGCGCGTCGAGCAGCTGAGAAGCGGAAACTCGAACAATTATCGCGAGAAACCTCGAGCTGGATGGACCCGGCCGGCGCGGCGGAGAAAGAGAAATTGCTTTAAACGGCAAGAAACGCGGCGGGAATGGGAGGACTCGAGCCGGAGCTTGCTTTTATTCCCTTTTTCCGTTCTTCCGCGTGACGCCCGCCCTGCTTCTTTTTACCCTTTGCCCCCCGCATGAGCGTCCTTTTTCTAGCTACTTTTTTCCTTATCTTTTTATCCCTTTTTTACGAAAACAAAAAACGCCGCTACCCGCGGTCACACCTTTCTTTTTCGTTCGGCGTCGTCGTCTTCTTTTCCCCGTCGCTGCGTTTTACTTTCGGCTCGGTCCAGTTTTCTGTCTTTTACTTTTCCCGCTTTTAGGTAACGACACACGCGCGCACCGTCTCGTTTTTTCTCTTTACTTTCGACGCGCGCGGACATACACATGTCGTTGCAATTTCGAACAAGCAAAGTTCCCGCGCTGCGGAGTGAATTGAAAGCTCTAGAAATATTTTGCAGCACACAGGGAAATCTCTCGGCAAAAAATTTCAATCCACTGTATACCTTTTTTTTTCTCCGCGCGCAGCGCTGCGAGCTGCACCATTGCATGAATGAGACGGAGCCCACCGTAGTTCCTTTTCTATTTGCTTATACGTATCACTCTTACTTTCACTCATAATACGTCTCCCCTTTCTCTCCCAACAGTCTCTCCCTTTTCCACATTCGCGTAATCCGCCGCCGCGTCTCTTTCTTCCCTTCTCGTGCTCTCCTCTCAAGAGCGTCGCAGTGTTTCAATTCATCTTTTCCCTCTATCTGCGGACAAGAAGGCTGCAATGCCGGAGCATAAGAGGGTGCGGGCAAGGAAAAACACACGCCCCGTCGCCGGTTGCTGCTGGTAATTTTTCAAGCTTCTCGAGACGCACGAGCTGTTCACCTCCGCGTTACAACTGCAGCGTGCGCGGTCTCCCCCGCCTACCATCCCTTTCTTTCTGCAACCTGTGTACCCTTCCTTCTTTCTCACTGCCTGATGTCGAGCTCTTTCGCTCTTTCCGAGGGTGAGGACTTACGTCGTTTGCATACCATTTCATATTCTATAATTTTATTTTTAGCTTTCCATCCAACGATCGCGCCTCCTCGTGTTTTGGGCTGAAAATTACCAGGAACAATGAAGCGCGTTTATAAGCCCGCAGTCGCTTTCGGCTGATCAGTACTGTATGTATACAGAACAGCGTATCGGGTTGCCGTGTATACATCGCAGACCATCGGACCAGTACAGAACAGCCTCGGCGTTTCTCTATTACCGCGCAAGAATTTATGACTCCACAGCGATGAGGAAGCGGCGGCGGTGATTGAGATGGGCGTATCTTATGGCTTAGCTGTCTGCACGCGCTTGCAGGAGCTATATGCGGCGCACACCGCGCAGCTCTTCGGGATGAAACAAAGCCGCTCGCGAAGCAAAACAATGAGCGTCGCCATCAGAACGAAGGCGAAAAATAGAGGAGAAAGCTTGCACTCGTGTGGGCGACCGCGATTAAAATAGCTCGCGGAGCGCCTTGATTTAGTTCAAAGTTTCCGAAAACGGAATCGTCGAATGCAGCGATTTTTCCAATTCTCGTCGTCTGTGTTTTCGATTTGCGCGCGCGCGCGCACCGCATCCTTTTTGCCCTCGTCATCAGTGTATACGGTGAAAGCGCGCGAAAAAGGGAACGAAAATATGTATATACGTATATACAGGTACGCAGCAGAGACTGCGCAGATTACATCTGGCACGTCCGATGCAACGGCTAACGATAAATTTTCGAATGCACCGCCGGCACTGCCCCCTACGTTGTACGGGGCGTTTTTGCGGCTTCGGTCATCTTTTTTCATCGGTCCGCTTTTTACTGCATTATTTAGGGCGTTGAATGCTGTTTTTCGAGATCGCGCGACTCCGCCAATAACCCGGCTGCCACTTTCAAACTTTGCTCCGGATAATACGCTTCTTCAAAGATGCTCTTTCGCCAATCTAATTTTTTATCTATATTTATATTTATAAAGAAAACAGTTTATATATTTTCGAATTTCTCTTTCCTCCTATCCACTTCGAATGCAAATCACGACAGAAACTGAATATGCCCGGTAAAATAGACTAAAAGCGGACATAACATGCAGTCTGCCTCTATATAAGTAGAGTCCAAAGTGCTATATAATTCTATAATCCACGCTAATACCTTTGACTCGCGTGTATATTAGTAGATTTATTTATATGTGGCAAATCACAACGCTGAGTACGTACACCATCTATTTGTAATATCGCAGCGCTTTAACTATACTATATTATCTATAGGTTGCCGTATATACATGATAATGGGTCAAGTCTACATGAACATCCGAATCCTCGGCGTCAATAAATACATTCGACTTTCTATATGTACATTTAGACGACCTACATTCGTCACAACTGTAGGTCTCGTGAATTCCAAAAATATCGGAATAGCAGGGAAAACATATCAAGCGCCTCGCAAATAAGATAAAAGCTCGTCGGTAAAATGCCATTAGCATGATAAAAAGCAGTGGGCGGCGCACTCGCATCACATTGTAGGTCGCTTTACAAAGTACCGGGGCATGGCAGGGCTTTCAAGATCGCTTTTGCTGCGGCCATTATCGTAACCTTACCCCCACGGTCGAGCTGGTCTCAGAGAAGACGTTGAAAGGCTTGTGGCAAGCCGGCGAGAGGGAGAGTCGTAAGATTCGCCGGATATAAGGTATCGATAATCCCGAATTCCCCGGGTTATAAATTGAAGCTGCGCGGCGCTGAGAGAGAGAGAGAGAGAGAGACGCAGCGACGCGGTTTAGGGCCAGCGCCGGGCATTATTGGAATTTACCGATTTGCTAAAATTGGGCCGAGAGAGAACTGGCGCAGGAGTAGCAAAGGAAACTGCGCTGGAGTAGGATATAGAGTTAAGCCTCTCCCAAATTACCTAACTTCTGCCTTTATCACTTACTGCGTCACGTTTCATAGCTCGCCTACTCGCGCGGCGTTCTGTGTATCGAGCTTGGCTCTCGGAAAATCTTCGCGCCTCTGTTTTTCTCAATTTTATACGACCCTCACGTTTTCGCGCAGTTATATCGATATGAGACTTTTTATTTTCGCCGAAGTGAACAGCGCTGCGCGAAGAAAAATAAAATCTCTCTCGCGTGATGCAACTACTTATATAATATTATGTAATGTCTTTTATAGGCTTATTGGAGTGAGAGAGCGCACCTATAAGAAACCGAGATTACGGTTGCCTTCACGAAAAAGCTCTTTACAAATAGCTCGACGATTTCTAAACGTGGATTCACCGCCGGAATGCTTTCAAAACATGTCTTTCGTCAGGTTTGAAGAGAATCGTTCTTTTTTTTCCGTTCGCGCAAATCAACTGCAGCCTGTCAAGGCGAAGCGTGGATTATGTCTAGCTTTTTGCAAATTCGTGTGCTCAGCCGAGCAAATATTTGAATCTAACGAAATGCAAACATTTGCTTCAAATTTGTCGGCTATTTGAAAACAAAACTGCCTGATAATAATAAGCACACAAATTAAGCTGGCGCTTTAACAATTTCAATTACCAACTTAAACTACTTGCGGCCTGGGGGAAGAGAAAGAGAGAGAGAGAGAGTTTCTCTCTCTTTCTTTCCCCAGGCTCGACAGTAAGTTT
>CM053172.1:57910363-58021790 GCA_012977825.3 Pteromalus puparum | reverse complement strand
AAAACATAGATTCGGGCGTGGTCTTCCCCGTTCGGGAAATAGTTGCTTGCCCCCCCCCCCCCCCAAAGTGGGAGAAAGGGGGCAAAGAAAGCTTGGTCAAGAGGAGGTAAATGACATGCCCGGCAGCGGCAGCGTGGCGGCGGAACGCTGGCGTTCCACAACTCATTCAAACTCGCCTAGAGTGCTGCTCACGAGCCGCGTAACCGCAACCCTATATACTGCGCTGCTACAGTTCGCTTACGTAACGCGCATTCTACACACACCTGTTATATGCATAGCTACGTGACAAATCTCGCGTCGTCGGGAATTTCTCGCGAGTCGCGCGCGATTCCTATAATAATACACGCGACTCCACCTATACACGTGTATTACATTATGCATATATACCTGTACAGATACACTACACGCGCACTGCTGTCGTCTACGTTGTGCAGGCTGCAGATCGTCGCGATCACGCGCAGAAGAGGTCGCGGAGCATGAGCACACTGGCATTATAAAGTTTCGCCGCCGAATCGCGCCCTTATGTATGCGTGTACATAGTACATGAATACATAATGCCGTAATCTCGGAAGCGCGTGCAAGCTCGACTTCTTCTCTCCTCTGATGTATTCGCGGTAGATATACAGTAAGTGTGTGTGTGTGTGCATGTGTGTGCGTGTGTGTGTGTGTGTGCGTGTAAGCGCATCGAGAAAAGATATCTGTGTAGAAACAGCAGCACCGCAGAGTAGGTATGCGTAATTCCCGCGCGCCTCGTCGGATTAAACAAAATCATTTCGTGAGAGCATCAACTGATGCATGCGAGAGGGTTAATGATTATAACTTCGAGGCGATACAATAAATGTGGAATATTAATGCGCAACATGGGATGCGTCTCGGTACGTCGAAAACTAGAAAAATTAAAAAATTCCGCTTTATTCGCGGAGACGCGTCCGACATTTCGTAAAATTTCCAATAATATCTATGTAAAATAAAAATATATTTTCAAATCTTTTTTCAAACAGATGACAAGGATTCCCTTCTCTATTCAAGGAAATCGTAATATTCGCAGCAACAAAAGCGAGGATCAGCGACGTAATACTCGGCTTCGTCTTCCGGCGACGCAGATGCTGACGAGTTCTGTGAAAGGGCCCATCTGCACAGTGCACACGCAGTAAACCGATTACCATATGCCATATGCGACTACATCAGGTAGACCTGTATCGATACATTAAAGGTATACTTTTCTTACATTCTGTCAAAATGCAACTAAATAACTAAATTATATTCGACCTATCTTGTTTTACCTCGGAACCACAGACTTACGCATTCATTGTAATAACAACAATAGGTGCAATATTCAATTAACTCTTTGTAGTTGATTGGAAAGTAATTTGAAAACTAAAACTCAAAGTCACCATTATCAAGAAAGTGATTCAGTGAAATTCGAGCAAAAAGGAAAATTAGCAGAGTCATACAAGTAAGACTGAGCGCACGAATGCTTCAAAAGAGAAGGGACCAAGGCACAAGAAACGAAAGGGGATTACTCAGCCCAAATAGACGCAAGATTGTCGAACTCGCGTCAAATGACTTGCAATTAATTTCCACGATCCGCAAAACCCTAATTCTACTAAAACTACTGCTTTTATCCTAGAAGTGGAAGAGTATGGGTTAACAAATATTCTATGCTTCCCAGGAAGGACCGCCTAAATCCAGCTTCGGGTCAAGTTTATTTAGGCCCGATTTTCCTATCTTAAGGGCCACAAGTACTTTTCATGTAGAAAATATTGGGACATACCCCGGGTTAATAATACTCCTATCATAGTCATGCTCAAGACCACCTAAGGCCACCCGCTCAAAAACCGTACCCGGAAGAACCGCATAGGTCCATTTATATTGAAAATGAAAAATATCTTAGGTTTCATTTCCGTTGTTAATCAACGATTTTTTTTTTCATTTCCAAACACATAAAACAATATATAAACCAGACATTTTTTAATTGAGATGAGCTTGTGGCCCACATTGTTGCAGCTCAAAATTTACGTAACGCTTGCCAAGTGAGAGGGGCGCAGAGCAGTGGGTATATGTATATATAGCGACGCCGAATCAATTAGCGCGGCTAATTACGCGTGCTCCGTATCCCTTTCTCTCATGCGCGCGGGCGCTCGATCGAGCGAACCCGTACGGGTGTGAAAAGCTCCCTCAGCTATTCTATACTGATGGACGTTTGAGTTTTCGATTCGCGCGCTCGCGCGAGCGCATGTTGCTGCTCGGAATCGCTTTCGCGCGGCCTACAAACTTTCGGAACATGCATGCAGCGCTCAGTATAGCTAGCTCGCGTGCCAAAAATATGTAAAGTCATCAGTGATTTTTCAATGGGTTTGCGCTACTGCTGCAAAAGTTCAAGTATTCGAGGGCAGCACGTGGAATTGCGAAATTCAATTGATGCGCGATGAAAACTTTTTCAATCTCTAAATTTTTATCATCCTTGCTGATATTATTGTACGTAGATTAACGTTATTACTTTATTTTATACCTACGTGGGGCAGATTTTTAATGAAAGTTCACGTTATTAGATTGCTTTCCGCCACTGCATTAGTATGATAAAATCATTTTTAAAATTATATTTTGAATACTAAATTATTGAACATTCGACCGATAGAGGAAAAAACGCGTGCTTCTAAGTAATTAACTTCTGCGAGAGACGTCCATGCATTATCTTCAAGTCCTGTAAAAGAAATATTCAACGATCGCTGCCGTTGCCTATTTCGAGAGCGTATTGTATATACCTACCCTTAGAGAAGCGGAATTATTAAAAAGGCTTTTAAGCTAGCGCCAAACTTTAAATAATTGAATTTCAGCCCTCCGAGAAAGCGGCGCAGGTAAAATGCAAAAAGGAATCGCGTCATTCTAGGAGAGTAGAGGGAGAGGGAGCAAGTTCCTTCCGTTATATACAGCATTATTATGAAACTACCCCGAATTTCAGTCTGCTCGAAGTAAATTGACTTTACTGGCGTGCACGCGCGCGCCCGCCAAAACTTTGATGGTCACAGTAATTACTGCATTACAGCTTTTTCCATAATAAAGGCGTATTATGACCGTACACACTGTTGCCGTTCGTATATTGTTCGCGAAGCGCGGAGCCTCGAGGCCTGGATTCGAAATGATTTGATGTGCTATAAATTACGTATAATTACTTCTCAACATGCCGGTGTCGTAAGCGCGTGGCTCCCCGTGGGCGTGAATCGGCTTCGAGCTTGTCGCGCTATATATGCGCTGCACAGAGCTGCAAATATATATAATACCTCGACAGTCCGTACATGCAGCTTTCGGAAAATCAGGCTCAACTTCACTCGTATATTATGCGCTCGTACGACGAACGCGTCAAACTTTTTGCTCTCGCGACTGTCGCGTCAAGCGGAACATTACGAAATGTAATGTACGTAAGAGCATCGGAACTGGAGGGGCGAAACTGGTCCAGCCATTCGTCGTCGTCAGTGTCGTCTGGCAGTTGGTATACAACAGTCTGCAGTGGCCGGCAGCCGCGGGTAATTGGTCGGGACGAGCTGCGGCAGCGCAATACTGTCATAAGTAGTTAGCGATAGCAGCGCACGGCTCGCCGACCGCAGCCGCACCATCGCGATTAAATGAGCAGAAATTCAGTTTGCCTGCTGCAGCTTGGCTCCTCGTACAATGGCTCGCCGCGACCGGATGCCCGAGCTCCGTGCGTATCTCGCTCCTACATCGAGAGAGCGGGACTTGGATGCGACGGGAATCAATGTTGAGCGCATGGCCGCTCGTCACGCTTCTCGTCCGTTTTCGATCGTTTCTCGCGCGCTGTCAGCTTCACTCAAATTTGGCTAGTCTTTCTCGATCACTGGCTCGCTGCAACAGGCGCAAAAACACTATATGCTCTCTTTATCTCCCTCTCTGTTCTGTCGCCCCCACAAACATAATTACATTCCAAATACGTTCCAAATACGTTCCAGGGTACACGCGCAGGATAAATCATCATCTGCGTTACAGCCATTTGCGAGGGAAACATTTTCCTCAAAAGCTGTTTGACTTTTCTAGGTACATCCCGGATAATCTCCGATCTGCCCCACACACGGCGCACGAATAAAGCTTCCGCCGACGAGCCCGATTAACAGCTATACAGCGCACAACTGTCAAAAATGCCGCGTTTGAAAGTGCGATTTTTTGCAAATCGCGCGAGAGCCTGTGCGTATATACATATAAGCGGATCGACTGCAGAACGGGCAAGCTGCGAGCGTGCATGAAATGCTGATCTGATTGACTTTTGGTGCCGACGAGCTAGGCGGCTCTTTTTTTCGAAAATACGTGCGCCGACGACCAAAAAATATCCGCAGCAGGTATTTCGTGTAGGTGCGAGGTGCTGTTTGCGTATATACGGTCAAAAGAACACGTAGCCATCAAGCTTCGATGATGCTCTGACGCAGTCGCTGTGTTTTTTTTTTTTTCACCTCTCGGCGACAATTGTGCCATACATGTGGCCGACGCGGCGCGCTGAGAAAGAGACGGCTCTGCGCAGTTTGTTTACGTGATGGGATTTTTTATTTCGCTTGTATCATTCGTCGTTGCTGCAGCGTTGCACGGCCCGGCGTTCGAGGGATTCTGCATGATGAATTTCGATGAGATTATATACGCGTCTGTCAGGCCTAGCTCTCGACTAGGTACGCGAACACTGCACACAGTCGCGGAATCCACAGTTTATAGCCCGGCCAAACGAATGTGTGACAGAGCGAGAGGAAAAAGTTTTTCAATGAGCTGCTGACAGGTGAGGGGGCTCACGACTGTCGGCAAACGGAACGTTTGATTTTTGTTCGCGCACGACGGCAACGTAATAACGAATAATCCGCAGCACGTCGCGATTCGTGTAAAGCATCGAGCCGCGAAAGGACGCGAAAATCTGAGCACAATCGTTGACTTTTTAAAGCGGCACACAATCGAGCTAGAGCAGAGTAGTCGCTCATCTCAATCAAGGGGTGATTGTTTATCGCCAGCCAATTGCCGGAGCCATGATTGGCAATTACCTCGAAATTCGCGGATTGTATTCCGGAGCGCCCGCGCGCGCGCGAGGCTCAAGGAGGGCCATTTGCTAGTACAGTACAGAACGCATTGTGAGCGCGCTAGCCCGAGCTCTCTCTCTACCTCTCTGTGCTCTGCTCGGACGTCTGGCCAATGCATTTCGAACGCGCGCACAATAACTCGAGCTATATACAGCTGTATAGGTATACATATACGCGCGTGGGGTGAGATACTCGCGCGCTCGACGTATACACCGGTGAAACTCCCGCCGGACGTACGTCTCTCATGTGATGCTCTTAGAGAGGGAATATACTTTCCGTTGCGATCCGATTGCTTCCGCTTTGATAGTGGCCTACTGCTGTGATACGGCACAACGCGCGGGTATATGCATCGGTTGAAAGTACTGTTTACGAGACCGAGCGCTAATAAATAATAATGCGGAGCGATAAAAAAATTCAGGGGCATAAAGAGGCCAAGATTAAAGCCGCGCTATCCACAGCCGATAAAATCAGCATATTTTTAATATCCCTCCCTGCGGTCCTCTGCCCGACGTTTTACGGTTTTTTAATATTCAGCGCAATTTAACCATTTGCCGAGTTACTCTCACGCTCTTTCTCTCTCTCTCTCTCTATATATATAGGTATACATAGATCCGGAGCCCGTCCCGCGAAAAAATATGGCTCGCAATCTCGAGATGCTGCAGACACAATTTTTCTCAAGCCGCGCGCGCATAATTGCGAGCTTGGATTGCAATTTCGCGGGAATACATACTTCTTACATCGACGGGCGATATTTACAAAAGGGAAAATCCTCTTTGCGGCGGCGCGCAATTCATCAAAGTCAAGAAAATGAGAAAGAGAAAGAGAGAGCGCATATAGGGCGATACGCCGTCATAAATTCTGATGATTCCACCGCGCGGAAGCGGCTCGCGTACCAACTGCCTCAGTATTATGTGCAAGCCGCCACTACATTTTTGATACGTTTATTTAGGCTGGGATTTCCCGAGCTTTATTTCCTTCCCTACTGCGGCCGTCTTGCGCTCGTCATTTTTCCTACCGCCGAAGCTGCATATGTATTACGTAGCCCGAGAGCTGCAGCAGCCGCGTCGCTTTGCTTGCAGTAGGTCCTCGAGAATAAATCGATTTTGCGTTGGCGAGTGAGCGTAAGAGAGAGAGAGAGAGAGAGAGAGAGAGAGAGAGAGAGAGAGAGAGTGAGTGAGTGAGTGAGAGGGAGAGCTGGAGGAAGGCAGGCTCGATTTGACGATACGCTCTCCTGCCTCCTAGACTATATCCGCACAAGCCGTTTCTATGCATTTCTAACGCGCGCAAAACTTATTCCGCTTGCCTTCCCCCGTGTCGGCTTCCGCCTTATTCGTCTTTCCCTCTCTCTCTCTCTCTCTCTTTCTTCGGCGCGTTTTTCATTCCGCAAATTTTTCATTGGGAATATCAAAGTAGGGAGCTTCGGCGCTGACGTTTAATCATTCATTTGCTCGAGTTTTCCGACGCCCTTTTCTCGCGCGGAATAAAATTATTCGCGCTACTGGGTAATGGTTTGAGGGTAGATGCCGCGCGTCACCGACTTCCTTGTTTATACGGAATTCCCCGATACTCTTTCTGTATCAATCCTGTTGCTTCTCTACTATCCGCAAGAATAAAGAAAATCACCCGTGCAACGCGGCTGTTTGATGTTCACGGCTTGATAAGGTTACGTTTAACGACACTACTCTCGCATAGATGGCATATACGCACAATATAATACATTCATTATGCAAATGCGGTCAATATCCATAGTATTACGGGCATTGGCGGCGAACGAGAGAACACGCGCTGCAGCTCGATTATTTAACGCAAGGACCGCGCATACCTTTATAGAACAGTAGAAATTCGCATAGAGAGAGAGAGGCTATATCTGATTCCAGACAAAACGTTAAATTTTACTGCTGCTTCATTTCTATCCTATCTAATCAGGTCATGGCAATCTTTATCAACGTTCGCTACTGTACGGGATTCAATTATCGAAGATCGCCTAATTAAGAAGCGGAAACTTTGCGCTCTTGGAACACTACCAGGCGCGCTATGCATATATAGAAGTGAGCGAGGTGCTCGACCCCGTCGTTCTCATCCAGCGGATGTTTTTCTTTATGCGCTATTTCCCGGGCAGAAAGATATGATCAACGCAATTCAAGCTTCGAGAGTCGTTAACACTCAATCACCGCCAAAAGGATCCTCTTGCCAGCGGATCATCACATTGTACACGTTTGAGCTGCTTATGTATAGGTACGAGCTATCGCCAATCTATCGACCGTCCACTTCATTGCCAGCGCGCTCTATCTATTCAATAATTATAATAGGTATACAATTGCCAGCTTATTTTTGCGTTCGTCATTCAAACCCATCGTGGGATAAAGGATGAAGGATGAATAAATGAAAAAGTGCACTTGGATCTCTGATTGTAAAACATTTTCTCTATAGGGCGAGCATTGAAGCATTCCCACAGGTACTCTATTCATATCGTTCACTTTATAGAGAAACGCACGATCCCTAATTAAGCCGCGTTGATCATCTCTCGATGCGCGCTTCGACGACGGCATTAAAACGCGCAGAAGATAGGAAAATCGGCGTGATCCCCTCGTAATCCAAGACGAACTCTTATTTCAACGGAGGCGCGCATTGATTGGATTTCAGGACCATTGAATCCCGCGAAGCGAGTGATTATTTATCGGTACGCCGGATGAAACTGTCCCTATAACGGAGCCAGCAGAGAGCAACCCCGGGAGCGAGACCACCGACCATCGATCGCGACGAGACTGCAGTCGCGTACTTCTGTATATATAGCTAGGGCAGAACTCGCTGCCACGTAGAGAGAGGCAAATTAGAATTCAAATCGGGAACGACGCGAAGCAACTACATAAGAGACGAGTGTCGTCCCCATCTCACCCACCACCGCGAGCAAGCACGCAAGTTAGTCTTTTTCGAAGTACCCTCGACCCCAGCCTGGCCGGCAGCTCGTCGACCGTCTCATCTGTAGCGCCTCTCGCTGTGTATATGTACCTGTACGCGAACGATCTGCCTCTCGCTGATGGCTTAAATTTGAAAAATCTTTCGAGAAAAGTTTAGTCGACCGCGCATAATATTATTTCAGAGTTGCTGCGGGCAGTTTATCGAGTTCGCGCGACAACTTATCCTATGCAATACATATAAATACATATATAGGTCAGCAGTCTACAGTGCCTTGACTTCCACAACTTCGAATCATCCGAATTTGCTCGTTCAATACAGACATAGCAGCGCGACTGGCGCCTCGAATTTGGTCGCGAAGTGTCGCGAAGTCGGTCAGTAGAGTAAGTACTATAGGTACGGCTCGGCCGATCGATGGTCGTCGAAAAGCTTGCTCAGCATCTTCACCGGCATCTTCTCGTGCGCGTATTATTCGTTTGCCGCGCGCAATCGGCTGAATCGCTTGTTCCTCGCACTGATGGAGCACAGCGGGCCAACGCGGTAGTTCTGGACTTCGCTAAACTAATCACGGCTCAGTTACTGCCCGCAGTTTGGAATTTAGCCGCTGATTCGATTGAGAAATCGCGCGCGCCCCGAGCTTTTCATTTGCGCAAATTGAATTTCGATTATTCACGAACGTACGCATTCGTTGCCAGAAATCAAACGAATACTCGCGCGGAAATACTGAAGAGGCCGAGAGCGCGCGAGATAATACTTGAACTTGTAAGCGATATAATTTTCTGCGCATTCCTGTCCATCCGAACGAACATAAATAATGCAAGAGCTGTAGAGTTTTGTCATGCAGCAACCTTTTTGTTTCAAGCCACCTGATCATGACTCCACAAAAGGATGATCGAGAGAACAACGCACGGAAAAAAATGTATCGATTTCTTGTCACCTATACTTTCGGGAGTCCGAGCTCCTCACGAGATACCTGTAGGCATATAGTATACATCACAAGAATTCGGAAGGGATAAGTTATAATGGGAAACGTGAGCCGAACGGCACGACGAGATATATGGTATCTGCGTCAGGGCTTACGCGTATAAAGTCATTGAACTTTACTGAACGGCGGAGGACGTCAACAACAAAAGAGACAAGCAGACAGGCAGCCGCACAGAGAGACAGCCGCTCGAGCGGATGACGTCTCTGACGGGGAGGAAGGTGTGCGGCTCGGCGTCTCTCTCTCTCTCTCTCTCTCTCTCTCTCTCTCTCTCTCTCTCTCCCTCTCCCTCCCCGCGAGTCAGGGTCGACGCTAAAGTCGGTGACGCCGGGCGCCCTGGGAGCTTCCGATGATATTGCGCCAAGTGATTTATACGCGACGCGCGAGACCGCATATTGCGGCGGCGAAAGCAAGTAAAGAGGGAGAGTCGCTCTCGACGTCGGGCGCGCCGCCGGTACTAATGCTTACGCCAATATATCCGCGCCCGCCTGCCTGCAGACAGAACTTTTCCAATCCTTATATACCTCATTACGAGCGAATGTCGGCCGGCGTGCGCGGGCTGCGGCCGCAGTCAGTCGACACGGTATACACGTGCGTACGTGCGTATGAACCCGCGCGTATATAGCTAGGCGTGTGCATGCGCGAGGGGTTCAGCTCCCGGATGCTGCATAATTCAGATGTATTCCCGCTGTCGCGTGCGGCTCGATTACGGTTCGATGGCCCGAACGAGATGGATTTCAGTGCGTGACTATTGGTTGAATCGCTTCTCTCGGGACACCTATATATACGCATCAGGCACTTCAGTGCGAGACGCGGGTCGTGCCGATTTTACCGGAAAAATTGCCTCCTCGATTCGACGTCCCGAGATAGCCGAAGCAGCTGTATTCACTTACGAGTCTTTTTTCTTCCCCAGAGGGACTGCGAATTTACCGCGTGTCACTCGGCGGCCCGCTCGCTACTTCTATTCAATCGCGAACGCGAGCGACTTTTTTTGTAATTGGCTTTGGACCAGCAGGTACAAATTCACTGGCATCACTACTCTTATCGTCTTATTGCAGACCAACTAGATACACGCACTTTACTCGCCTAATTGATCTTAACGGCTGCTCGAGAGTTCCCCCGACCCAACTCTTTTGTTATTGCGCAACTTTTGCTGCGCGCCCAACTTTTCGTGCAGAACATCCGCGCGAAAATGAAGTTAAGTTCATACCTCTTATGCCGTATATATAGGTAAAATATATTTCGAAGCCACGTTATATATGAGAAAATAAAATCGGGCCTGATAAAAACTAGCGAGAATTCGAGAGAAAATAACGAAAACTTGGGCGCGCACATTTCTCTAAAAATAAACAAAACAAAAAATGTTTTTTATTATAGAATCAAGAGCGCCGAAAAGACGGCAAAGTGTATATATACTCTTATTGGACACATATAGAGCGCGCGCGGCTAAAAGGTCGTTAGCGTTAATGAATAAGTAAGGATAATTTACGAATGGGTTTTACATGCAGCTGCCAGGCGCTATGTGCGCTCGGCTTCTCGCACCCACGGGCATTCATTTCATTATCGGAACTCGAACTCTCGGCCCCGCACCTACTGCTATACTCTTCCCTCCTACCTCTCTTGCTTTCTCTCTTTCACTCTCTTTCACTCTTCCTGCAGCATTTCTCTATTCTATTATATACACGTATGTACAAATGTATATGTGCTATCGAGTTTCCGCTATCTTTTTTTTTCATTCTGCCCGCGAGCATACTATGCTCGCTAATTCATTTCCATGAAACAAATTTTAAAATGAAAAGGTTGAATTGTGTTTTTCTTGTAAATAAATATGAGCTGCTCTACGTTAACCTTGCTAGCTGCAAAACATGTAATTATTATTAATTAAAAATATGGGAAAAAACATCGTGTTTAATTAGGAAGCCGGAAATGTATGCATTTAAAAAGTCGATGGTGATGTTTAAATTCTCAACTCGAGTAAAAAGATGCATAAGACATTTACAGAATTCTTATTACTTTGTTGAAGTATTTTATATTAAATACATAAAACAGCGAAAAACCACAGCGTAAGTACATTTCTAATCCTTATTAAGAAAGGTCGTCAGTTAAAAGTTTCAGCATTGCACATACGTTGTAAGGAAGAGTTATACGAAAGAGAGCGAGAGAGAGAGAGAGAGAACAAAACATTACACGCTCCACTTAGAAACAAGTCTGCGCGGGGAGGGGCATCCCCTGCGGAGCTCTCGGACAGCTTAACGAAACACTAAATATTTTTCTCTCTATTTCACTCCGCGCTCCCGGCCGAATCTCTTTCGGCTGAGACCCTCTTACTCAGCAGCAGCGGCAACGGAGCCTTCGAGCGAGTAAACGCCTGTCATCCCTTCCATCTCGGCTTGCGCGGCTATCTCTTCCATCCACACCCGCGCACGTTCCACACGTCCTCTATATATAGATATTCCACGCGGTTTCGAGCGAAAAAAAGCGCTCGATAATCCCTTACTTGGCATGCACGCTCGTCCTCCCTTTGCCGACGCGACGACTTCGAGGCCAGATCTCACGCCAAGACGCCGCTCGACATCGACACTCAGTTTTCCTCTTATTGAGATTCAAGCACGAATAGTTAGCCATCCCATTTGCATAGCTTTATGTGCCTCGGGAATCTCCCTTTTTTTAAATAGGTCACTTGGAGAAGCTAATGACGGCGGGATTATACGTGTCATATATGACAATGCGTGATGCGCACTTAATTTCAATTTAAAAGGCATAATCAATCACTGTATCATTAGTATCCTCTCTTAAAAAAGTCATGATCGGATGTTGTGAAGCCTATAAATGAAGTTAGCGCTGAACGTGATTGGTCTACAATGTGTATCCGGTTTAGATGGCGCCAACATTTAAAGTTCAATATTTGAATTTGAATGGTAACGAGTTTAATAAAAAACGATCGTATTTTATTAATTTAAATTCTGAGATTAGGTTTGTAACAATTAATTATTTATCTATAAAATAAATAACGAATATCTAACCTCAAAAATTGAAAAGCACATAACCTACATTACATTGGGTGATATATGATTGGTGAGACAAGATACATATATACAAACGTATTATAATTATTATAGAGTAAGGAAAATGTTAACGTTTGGATTCTATTTAGAATATAAAGAAAGAAGTGCGTAACGATATTACCCGCGCGAAGCGCGGTCGATTTTCCTAGTATTATAAATAACCAACTTCAGTACTCACTTGACACGGTATTTGACGATGCCAACGATGGTTCCGTTTTATCCCGTACTTTCTACTATACACATGAGCATATTCTATTAGATACATGCGCAAACCATATAGAATAAAATACGGCACATGCATGTGCGCACATCCTGATACGCTTTTCTACGGACTTTGCAAATTTCTTCAGAGAGCCCTTCGAACCCACTCACCAAAGCAAGTGAGTATAACCGAAGACTGAAGTTACAAGCAAAATACGTAAAAAGCATCAAGGCGGTCACCAACGCCGTGAAAGCGGTCCATATATATATCACAATGCACTATAACACAGCTAGGCGGTCGTTGCTTTTTATCAGAGCCTGAAACAAAAACCATTTTTTGTAAGCCCTCAATAAAAATATCGATGTTTCAATATAAATATTTTCTCAGATAAAAGAAGAATTTAAAAATTTTAAATCTATACATCAGCTATACCCTTTGGGTTTATCTTTGTACGTGTTTTTCGTAGCTTTAAAAGCGCTTTGTATTATTTTTGTAAGCAATACAGGCAAGAAGAAAAGGAGGGAGGACAAAGCTCGATGTACGGAAACCGGGGCAATACAAGTGAGAATAAAAGTGAGAAAGAAGTACGTCAATCAATGGACTTGACGTTGGGCTTTCGCGCTGCTGCCTGGAAAAACGCATAGTCCATTTAAAAAATCGCAGACTCGCCTACGTGAAAAAACGAATACTCTGAAAGATCCGCTTCTCGCTTCCCGCCTGCAAGTCGATTTATTATCCGTTTAACGCGCGGCCAAACAAATCGCGTATACGACACATACAGCCGTACACCCCTTTAGAAACTGGCGCATATTCGAACGATTCGCGAAAGATTGGACGAGGCGTTTTCCGTTTTCACCGACGGACGTCGCGCAGCAACGGCACTATATATAGCACCGACAGCGCCGGTATACTACGTACGAAAAACAGCGCGTAATGGAAAACGTCGACTTTAATCAACTGCCGACTGCGGCTCGCAGTATATATTCGTGCGACTATTTTTCACCAGGCCGAGTATATGGGTCTGCGCGAACGTTTATGGCACGAATTCTGTTTTAAATCACAGCTCGGATTTTTTTTCTTCTGGCATCAAACATCGCACGCGTTGCTATAAATTCAATTTGTAACCAGCTCTCAAACTGATAGCGTATATAATAGTTATATTATAATGTTTCAAAGTTTTTCTTTCAAGTTTTTGTGCCAGTTGAAATCGAATACCGATCACACGCAGGCGTCTCGGATAACAATAATAGACCTGACGTTGCGGAGTGTAATGTTAAAATTTCTGCTTCCAAAAAATTTATAAGGTAAAATAAGAACTAACGTAGTTGGAAAAAGCCTATTTATTCATATAAACATAAAATGAATTACATGTCAGTTTGAACAGTCCTGAATAATGGTCTTCTAACGATATTATCTTTGTCCGTTATCTCGTCCTTATGTCCTGCAACCATTTCTTGAAAACACTTTACGCCAGCATAATGATCTTCGATTTCTTTTAATGATTTCCTTTCGGTTTCCGGAAGTATGAAATAAATTATAATGAATCCAACAATATTAACGACTGAAAAGAAAAGAAAGACTCCTGGCAGAGTCATTGCGTTGACCATGTAGAGAAATAGTTTGTTCAGAAGCGCGTTAAACAAAGTACTTAGCGAATGACCGATTCCAGTACCTACTTGACGAAACCTCGTCGGAAAAAGCTCGCTGTTTAACAAAAAAGCAATTTTATCTATGCCTAAGGAAGACGTTAATATAGCCAATAATAGACATATAGTGGGTATCCAGTCTAAGGTAGGATTCTGCGCGATAAAAAAGTTTTGAACTTTCAGAATACCGTAACCGCCGGTCATAGCGTACGAAAGCCCGCAACCAATAAGGGAAAAGAATGCTAGCTTTCTTTTACCAATGATGTGAATCGTAAGAATGACAAAAATACCGGCGACAATGGGAATCGCTACAAGAACTGAGCTTGCCGTATGTGCATGAATTGGAGAATCGATTTGTTTGAATATAAGCATAGAAAACGTTTTTACAGTTAATCCCCCGCCAAATTCATTTATAAGAAATACATAGCACATTGTCATCAAAGGTATGTAAAACGTTTTCTGTACCAGTGCTCTTAACGTTTCTTTAAAGCGACTTTGCCTTTTCGATTTGCCAGCACTCGCCTTATCCATGGATTCGATTGAAAAGGTCGATGAACATTTCAAGTTTTTTAATATGGTTTGAAATTCTGCTTCTATAGATTCGGGATCGGACCAACCTCGAAGCCATGCTAGAGCAAGTTTGGCTTCATAGTAACGGCGTTTGGCTGAAACATTCATCACGTTTCCGTTATTGCCTACTTTAAATATACGTAATGACGCATAAGTAATTCAATTCGTTAAAATTTGAATTTAAAACATACATGCCAGCCAATACGGACTCTCGGGAATGAAAAATATCAAAATTAGTCCAAGAGTAATAAATACGAGATTGATCAAAACGACGTTCCTCCAATATAAGTGCCCACTTACAATAGTTCCAGTAAGTACGCCAAGTAATACGGAAAAGTTACTGATAGCCATGAGTGTGCTCCGAAGGTAAGGTTGGCTTATCTCTGCAATGTAGGTAAAGCTAGATCCTTTGAACAAACCTCCGGCCATGCCGGTAAGGGCTTGAGCACATAAAAGCACTGCTGAGCTGCACGCAAAGTGAAAAAGCAATGCGCAAGTAGCACAAATAAAGGCCGATGTTATAAATAGCAAGCGAGCGCCTATACGATTGGCAAGTATTCCGCCGAAAATTGAACCTACAGGCATCATAAAACACGAGCTTCCTAAAAATATAAATACTTTAATAATAGTTCGTTATTGTTGTGGGAATTAATGCACAATGCATAATAATAGAAATACATATACCAAACCATGTCAATTCATTAAGTGTCATAGTGATTTCTGCATTTTCCTTGTACAAGATAGAAATAAATACCACAGCGAATCCTCCAAAATAACCATGAGCGAACTTCAAGAAGTCAATTGCCAACAAAGCAAAACATTGAGATGAAACGATTTTAAATTTGGACACAATATTACTTTTGAGGTCAATTGTGACAAATGGATCGCGTTTCTTTGGACTGCAATATCACACAATATAAAATATACATTGGCAATTTCATTTGAATGTAACCGTGTATAAGTTCACTTACATTTTTTCGTTATGCATCGTGTTTACAAAAAGCGAGAAATAGCACAAAAGCAAGTTCGATACTGCATGTCAATGCATGAAGTGCGACTAATTTCGTTAAACTAACGACTTTCTCTATGTTCAACTTGGACTTACAACTCAGTAGACGAATAGACATTATTCGCAGATAACGCTATACCTATAGTAGAAAGTGAAATATAATAGTCAAATGTCATAATAAAATGGTAGGTATATTATCTTTATCCTTGAAAATGCCGGCTTTTGTTTCAAAACATTAAAATAATGATAATTATTAATCAACAAAAAGTATTGCACTGCAACGATGGATGTATAAAGTTAAATTTTTCACTGTATAATGATGAGGAAATTAAGAAGCGAATTCCCTCAAAGTGCCTTGAAAACTAATCAAATGCCGCAATTCAATTCACAAAAGGCGCGTCGCTAAGCAGTTTACATCCTTAAAATTTCTATGGTGTCAAAACGTTATAGCACGAAACCTCCACTTCTTTCCCAAGCAGATATACAGAGGCTCCTTTCTTTCCATATAAGAAACTGCGCGCATTTGGTAGGAGCTCCCGCGTCATCTCTCGACTTGCACCACACAAAAGCACACAGACACAACGGTGAGTCGACATCTCCGACGACGAAGACGACGATGTCGAGTTGCTCGCAGTCCACTGAACAGTTGTTCTCACCCGAGCTATCCGCTTATACCGACTTCAATGCCGCTTGCTTCACTAAGAGCATGATAAATTCAATAAGCTTGTCTGATATACCCGAGGAAAAAAATCGCGTTGGCGAATGCTCGAGGAGTCGGTAAAATGCATAAGGGCTGCGAAAATATCCTTAAAGGCGTATTATATGATGAAGTCTCGAGCCACCGGCTTTCATCGAGAAGAAACGAGAGGAGTGAATGGGCCGCTTTATTCTTATGAATATTCATTTTTTAAAACTTTAGCTCTTAGCTGACTGAGCTATAAATAACGTCATTAAGAAACTCGCAAGAGTTTTAAAACACCGTAAAGACAGTTTTGATACCGCTCACTTTATTAAGTCGCATAAACAATCCATTATAAATCTTCACACCGCCTTAAAGACACAAAATAACTGTCAACAAAAAAATCCGTTACTTATAACTCGATATACGAAATGGTGGCTAAGTATTCAGAAAGTCCAGATAAAATTTGAATGGAGGAAAAGAGCGCATCATAGGTCCACAAATCCGAGGAATACAAAGAAGCCACCGCGAGCGTGCCTAAAACGAAGAAGAGAACAAGAAATAAGAGAAATAAAGCTGCAGCAGAGAGACTATAGGACAAGTGATAAAAAGGCTCGCGGGTCCGATGATCTCTCTCGTTCGTTGCCTGGCTCTGTCTTACTCTGCAGGCTGCTATACCCTCGCGGCGAAAAACGTATTCGGGAACGTAAACGCGTCCCTATCTGCCCGACAAATAGGTCGCATCGATCTTGCTCTCCTGTATAGCTCCCTGCAACTTCCGGGGAAAATGAAGGAGAGAGAAGCAGTCGACAAGAGCGAGAGGCTACCCTGGGACCCGGGATTTTCAGTGCAACTAAAGAAGAAGCAATAAGCTGACTTTTCCCTTAATCAACGCCTACGCAATACTTATTTTCGTCCACGCTCTGATGCTGCCGTTTTCTAACAATGATTTTGCTTGAAACTTACGATTGAGAAATTCACGACAGCACGCTTATGATCTTAGCGACATTTATTGCTTGAATGCTGTCGCGCAAATGCCCCGGCGAAGAAAACAATATGTAGCACAGATGCGTACTTTCCCTTACTAAGCACCTGAAATATACTTATTACACATTTCGACGCTTCATTGCATACATGTATGTATAAACGTTCTTCTTTTCTTTTTGTCTTTTTCCATTTTAAAAACTACCTATGGATATGCAGTTGCAGGTCGCGAGTTGCTTCTCCGAATCCCATTTTATTTAAAAATCTGGAACCAAAATTTTACAATTCTTTTTCCTCTAGCTCTTCGTTCCCTCGCATATACGTGCATATGCAAATTTTCGAATGTGGAGCGAAATAATAAAAGCGCTGGAGGTCTTAACGAGGTCGTTATAACGAGCTAGAGGAAATTACGCGAATCCTATTGTTTATATGCCCATGCGAACATTGCAATTATCATTTTATATTAGCAACAAGCCGTTTTGATGAGAACCGGCATAAAGGCAAATCGCATTAAAACTCGTCGATGTAAACCGTTATTATTATTAATAATACTATATTAATATGTAGGGCATGGAATTGAATTTCAGAAAGAGAATTTCTTTTATAAAAAGAAATTCGCTCATTCAGAAACAGAGTTTATTAGCAAAAATTTGGAAAATCAAACCTTCTACTATGCACAATCAAGTACTAAACTTATCTTAAATTTGAAGTAAACAGAAGTATTAAATAAACTTACCAAACCAAGAAGGTGATGCCATCGAATGCTCGTTTATAGTCTATCAATGGCACTTATTATTCTCAAAATGGATACTCAGTTGTAGCTTTCGTAAGTTTTCGGTTGATGGACTTGAGGACCTTGTCTACCAAAGACTATGTTTCGCAATTCTTCATACGAGCAAGCTGAAACAATTTACCAATCTTATGATACGATTTTTTTAAATGCATTTATGATAAAATTTAATTAACTAAAAAATCATTTAATAACATAAAAACAACTCCTTTCAGAAAATCCAAAGATTATAGATATCATTCAACATTTTGAAAATCAAATAAAACTTTCTCAAATAAATGAGAAACGAGAGAATAAAAATTTACATGATGTGAGATATTGACACGGAGTACCACAGTACCCCAAGTAGGTAGTACCACAGTTCCCCAACTTCTTGGATAGAACGCTGAAACTCAATCAATATTTCCTACGGATGGTGAATAAGAACTTCAGCTTTATCAAAGCTGAGAAATTGAAAATCCCATGAATTTTTTTATCGACTTACGATATATGTATATTGCAAAGTTATCACGATACTGCAGCGCCAGAATCTCGTGTTAATTTACATAAGATGGCAATATTTGGAAGCTGGTAACCCGGAGGTAATGTCGTCTTTTGATATACATACATGTATGAGTATTACTCATGTACCGAATACATTAAACACAAGTAATTTAAATAATCTTTTAAATTTATTCACAAGATCAGTTACCAACAGTCAACTGATGATAAAGTAGTTCTTCAACTCTGCCAGAAGTGAAACATTGAAATTCCTGGAAATTTAAGTTATCGACCTATGATATTCATATTTTAAATTAAATAAAATCAATAAACTTCTGAATATTACATCTAAAATGATTTCCCATAAAATCAATTGTTTGAATTCATAAAATTTTATGAAATACACGAATAATGATAGACAAAATAAATACTACTTTTATCGAAACGTACAGTGTAAGATTCGTATGTGGGTATAAAAAACTTAATGCTCAAAGTTAAACAAAGGATAAAAATCGGTCTAATACTTCTTCATGTTTGGAAATCCATGCAAAAATTAATGTTCATAATTCATTTTAACACATATCTAAGGATCAAACTGAATAATAAATGTATATCCTTCAATTTTAGCGCCAAGTACATGTATATAAAGTACAAGTGTAGCTGACTTCAAATGGTGAGCCCGCAACGCCTTGACATTCAAACAGCAGCAACAGTCACACCGAGAGCCAACTGCTGGGTGCTCTGCTAGCTGCCTTCAGTGGCCAACATATTCTTGCGCAGGTTAAATACACCCAGGCAGATCGGAAGAGAGAACGAACAAGCAGGCAACATATTTAAAATACATAGAAAGTGGAGACGAAGAGATATAGGCCTCCGATTCGGGGGGCGTTTTACGCACGATGCAGTGCTTGCAATTTTCTGACAACGTCGAGATGGCTGCATAATCTTACGAAAACTTCTCTAGCATTATTTCGTCGCCGACAAAGCATAAACGAATAAAAACATATTCTTGACACATCTTTGGCGAAAGTCTTACGAGTGTTATGTATGGCTCAGTCAACAGTATCATTTTGATTATTTATTATCATGGATTTCTGCAAAGGTGTATAAATTGACACGTTGACAGCGACAATTTATCGTGCGCTAATTCTCACTTGGAGAGAGAGAGAGAGAGAGAGAGAGAGAGAGAGAGAGAGGACTATCATCAAGAAAAAGAAGAGTGTAACGATATTCATGACGAGAGATAGCAGGAAGTTATCACAATGATGCCTGATCATCGCTGATTTGTATACACATATTCCATTCAAAGAAACTAAAATACATTTTAGTGCGATGGATAGTACTACTGGTCAACTGCAAATCAAGTATCAGAAACTAGCTACAGAATACTCAAAAGTAACTAAATACTTTTATACTTAATAATGTATTGCCATCATAATCTTAAAGTCGCCAATTAATGTCTATAATTGAATATATAAACAAAATTTTTGTCTTTAAGAGCAATGTAAAGTATTATTAATTTTTAGATTCGTGCGCAAGCAAATGTCCTAAAGAAAGCTGTGATCGATGAGCAGACTCGCAATGCAGAGCTTAGAGAACAATTAAAAGAAAAAGAAGTTGAACTTAGAAGAGCAGAACAGGAATTGGATAGCCTTACTTTTCGTAATCAGCAATTAACAAAACGAGTAACTGTATTGCAAGAGGTAAGTCATAAGTATAGACTTGTCAATCAATGAAAGACATATGTAATTACTGTTTATTTACAGGATCTTGACAAGGCTCAAAGTAAAACCAAGAAAGGAAAAAACAAAGCCACAGAGAACAAAGCTCAATTACCTCCACCACCACCTAATCACATTCTCGATGAAGAATTTCAAAAAAAAATTGTTGAAAATGCTCAATTACAATCACAGATAAGTGATAAGAATAATGAAATAGAAGGTTTACTGGATAGAGTACAACACCTGGAGTATAAACTGGAGCTCTCAGAAAGAGCAAAAGTTGAACTATACAGCAAATATCGTGAAGTAATAGAAAAATTAGAAAGAGAACGAAACGATGCTCAAAGAAAACTCAATGAGAAACTAAAGGCAGAGGAAACAGTATCCTGGTCGAGCGGAGAAGGAAAGAGAGATGGATACGACTTGGAATTAAAATCTGGGCTCAGTAATCACAGGCAGGATCACTCTCCTTTCTCCTCACCCTCTGCATCACGAAGATCTTCAAAGTCAACAGTGGAAATAGGACCACCAAGAAAAGCTTGGTCATCAGCACAAGATGAAAACAGCGAAGACTTTGAATTTACAAAACTATGTGAATTAGAGAAAGAATTGAATCACTGGAAAGCCCAGTATAATATTGTAAAAATAAAATATGATGAACTAAGTCAGAAAGAAAATAGTGAAAAAAGAATACTCGAAAAAAATGGTTTAGAACCTATTGAAGTTAATAACATGGTATGAAATGTTGTTTTAAGGGCATTTCCAAATTCTGTTTAAGATACACATGTCATTTAATGTTATATTTGATTCACAGATTGGTAGACTAAGTGGACCTTTTGCAATACCAGAAGAAATTGAGGCTCGTGAAACTAGAATTAGAGAATATTTTTTGCGAGAAATTGATAGGTTAATAACAGAAAAACATATTTGTCATGTTAGAAATTTAGCTATAGCTGCTAATGTAAGCATTTATGTATGTATACGTGAGTAAAAAATAATGATGATTTGTATTTATGTTACTTTTGAACTTTTCAGACTGAAGTAATGAACGTTCACTTAGACACAAGCGAAGAACAAAGAGAAAAATGTGAAGCAGCATTGCTAGAAGCACTTTCTAAATGGAAAAGCTTGCAGGAGGACAAAGAAGTGCAAGAAGGAAACTATAAGTTACAACTAAGTACTATGAGTGAACATCTTGCCAATATGAACGAAAAACTCATTCATCAAACAGAAGAAATTCAACAATTGAAATTTGAACTCTCCACAAAAGTAAGTAATAATAATATACTCTTTTATTTCCTAAAGAACAATTAACTTTCATAGTCTTCTTAATTATAATTTATACATACGGACTTAAAATTACTTAAAACAATATTTAATTTCCAGAACAGTAAAAGAGGAAAATAAGCCTATGTTCATTATCATTTTTTTTTTCAACGATTTCAACACATTCCATGATGTTATCGTATTTGTCAAGGAACTTCATTTTGTGTAAATACGACTATAATGTCGAATTTTGATGTGCTCCTAACTGCGAAATTGCTAAGAGCTTTCTGACTTGGTGTTGTTATTTATGAATTCTAATTAAAAAAAAATAAATAAAAAAATGTTAACGTTCACTATTTGAGCGTTAAATATGTACAAATATAACTGTTTTCTTTTTTGCTAATTAAAACTTTTAAACGTATATCCCCAAAAATTGTAATATCTTACAAATCACGTGTTAGGACATTTAAATGGAAATCCTAAGTTATATAATCTAATTTAGATCAGTCAACTTTAATGGCGAAACTGGCTCCACAGCTGCACCCTTGTTCTGCTAAAGGGTTGTCTGTTATTCTGAATGCAGAGCGTATTAACTCTGTATGATAATCGATTGTGGATCCTTTGATATATTCTAGAGATGTAGAATCTATTACTATTTTAGCTCCATCTTTCTGGAAAACTCTGAAAATAAAATTTTTTGTTAGACATTATAACATAAAAAATTCTTTTGGTATCGTCTTCAAAAGTAATCTAATAAAACTTGTCAAAATTTTGCGATTGAACAGTTTTGCAATGTTTATTAATTAGAGACTTGACATGTTTTAATGTTAATATTTTGAAATCATAAATTAATTTCTTACTTGTCATCTTCATTTATGCTGGAATCCAAATTAAATTTGTACTGGAAGCCAGAACATCCTCCACCTTCTACTGTCACTCTTAAACAGCTACCTTCCTCTGTTATTTCTTTTAAACGCTTTACGCAGTTATCGCTTATTAGGATTTCATCTTCGCAAGCACTGCTGGCTACTTTGGTGGATGAATTTCGCAATCTTGAGTCAGAGACAGAGATCCATGGCGTTCTGTAAAGTAGCAAAGCGCAGCAGGTAAGTATGCAATAAATGAGATGATTGCACCAGTTTACATTAAATAATTCAGGACTATTTATAAATAGTTGCTAAATATACAAAGCTAATCTGACATTTGCAGTGATGTCAAGCCATAAAAATTGTAATATCGAAAATAAAAAATATAAAACTTATATTTGAGCCTAAAAACTTACACCAACAGTCGTGAGAAGTACTGATTAGAGGAGAAATTCGAAGAGAGTCCCCAGACAGATCGCGTTAACTTCGCCATGCTGAAGTAAATTGACATTTTTCATACCTGCAGGAAAACGGATAAGACAGTCGATTCTGCAGACGGGTGTACCAATGCGTAAATCGAGACTCTCGAGATTGCCTCAACTTAACCTCAACGAAATCGTGTTTCGTTTGCTCGCTCATAGGTCGAGCTACTTGTGACTTTATTCTACCAATATTTGCCCGCGATGCTCGACTCGAGATATAAGTGTATAGATATAAATATATACCTCGTCAAAACTAAATTTGCATTTATATACTTATATCAAATGCGAAGAATGAATCATTCAATTTTTTTCAAAGAGTGATATTTTTATTTTTTACGAACGAAGCCGAAGATATGTGTGTGTGTATATATATAAAAGTATATGATTCATGACACGAACCTAATGAGACTTCCGCATATAATGTTTTCCTCAGCCTTTCCTGTAATTTCTACACACCAGGATATACCCTATGCATATTTTAGTCACATTCAATCAACAGAAGGAAGAATTCTAGTCTAATTAGACCTCACTGACTCAACCATATGACAGAGAAACACTTGCATTTCGATAGATCCATAAATTTGAATTCTAACGGTTCTTTTGGAACTACTTTCCCTTAACTCGTACATTCCTGCGTATATATGTACATACATATATATGCTTCAAGTCTTTATGCAGATATTTATTATATATTTATTAATGCTTTCAGTACACTATTCGTAAATTGACACTTTTTGTCATCGACGACCGTTAGAAAAGCTATGATGCTAAAAAGATCGACATCTACTTGGAAATCGCAATTCCTTTGTGCGGCAGCCATATTGAAAATTCTCAGAAACCGGGGAGATTTTTTCTCAGCTCACGAATATCGCTCAAGTTGCCCTTTTACTTACAATTATAGTTATACAAAAATCGAAAACTTACCTGGACTGGACAAAAAAAATTGCAATGAGGAGCACAAGCTAAATTCTCTCTCTATACCGAGCTGCGTACCGCCCCCTTCCCCAAAATACCATTATTATATCCAAAAACTATGACCAGTCCAATTAAAGAAGAACATCCTCCGATCATAAAAAAAAACTACTTACTTAATTACGTTCAGGAGAAAAAAATATCTACCTTCCGCCTAAAAGCGTCCAGTCACTTTTCAACGGTTTTTTTCGAATTCCCAGAAATTTAGCGTGTAACGAATTTCGATATAATACAGCAATGCTGGTCCGCACAATCGTAAAATTTATGACTCCTAACAAAACTAGTCAATTTAGAAAAACTTAGTGCCACGCAATGGTCAAAAACGATGGTATGAAGAAGAATCCGCGAAGCAAATCATCAAATTTCCGTTGGCCCGAGACCCCCATCAAGTAACTGCCATTTTCGCCACTTGCTCGAGTATAAGTATTACCAAGAATGATCCCCAATACTCACAGTCTCACAGATCATGTAAAGATCTTACCTGGAGTCTCGACTTCCTTGAGGACGAGGTTGATCAAGAAGCCGAACGCAGGACGACGGACGTCCGTTCGAGTCTGCGGTGGAGCGGCGAATGAGCGAATCTCCCGCTCGGCGCTCGTTCGTACGGACCGGACTGCGGACTGTGGAGTGCGGTCGCGGAATGCGCGGGGCGCGAGTCGAGCCAATCCACATGCGAATAGCCATCCTGCACTGCACAGGTATACGGTATATACCTAATAAATACCTATATATGTATACAGACAGAGGGCTTGGCTCGGGCTGTGCAGCCAATAGCCATCGACCATCGCATCGTTGCCATCAGCCACCACTCACCAGTAGGTACAGTGTGTAGTATATATACCGTGTGTGGTGCAAGCTCTCCTCTCCCGCCAGAGGGAGTTTTCTTTCAAGCGCAAGCACTACTATATGGATAACTATTATCTTATATCTAGCTAGGTATAGGCACCTGACAGCCAAAAGGCCAAAGCAAAGCAGCATCAGCCGCGCATGGCGAGAAAGGAAGGCCTGCGGTGCTCCCTCCCATCCCCGCCACCCCCTCTTCCCGCCAGTTCTACTTCTGTCAAAAGGGGAGAAGCGAGAGGGCGCGAGGAAGAGGGAAAAGCTATGTAACGGCGCTGAGCGGGACTGTGTGGGTGTGAAACGCAAAGCGGACCGAACATATACGCGACTACGCGACTACGCGAGAGTGAGGGAGAGAGAGAGAGAGAGAGAGAGAGAGAGAGCACAGCAAAAAGGGGTGCAGGCTCGTCCGTCTGCGCGAAGCAGCTCTGGCCCGATTATCCGTATGCTGCGGATGGGAAACAGTGTGCAAGTGTCGCGAGTGAATTGACCATCAATACGGGGACAGACGAGTCGCTCTCTCGGGGCTTCCATCGTTCCATCGCGGGGACGCAGCGATACTTATATACTTATAATACGCGAAAGAGAGCGAGTCAGTCGAGCAGTGGTGTACTTATATAGCATCAGAATGGAGGCGAGCTTGAACGGACGTCTCTGAGGAGGAAAAGTTCCTTTTGGCTCGATTGTCGGATTTGTGGGTCTGCGCATCGCCCTTACACACTGTGGCAAAGAGGATCGAGAGAGGAAGCGCAGTGGGACCGCAGAAGTATATCCGATACGCTTTCGGACGACACGGAGCTTGCGTGCCTCTGTGTGGCTCGCACATATATTTCAGCTTGCATATATACCTATATAGCTCCGCAAGCTCTCGGACGGCTGACCGAACGAGATGGTGCGCGAGTGAGAGAGAGAGAGGCAACCAGTCAGCAGCGCCGAGGCCACCCTAGGACACACATATCACGCACAAGCTACGCGCAAGACAGCAGGAACAGAGAGAGAGGGAGAGAGAAGTCGGAAGCCCACAGAGCGAGAGAGAGAGAGAGGAGAGTATAGTGCGAGAGACGACTACGTTAAATGGCTGTCAGGGCGGATCGAGGCTCGCGGACGACGACGCCTCTGATCTCGAGCAGCAGCGCGAGCGCGGCCAGCGAAACCCGGAGCCAGGGAGCCAGCGGCTCCTCTTCTCCTCGTACCCGTGGTGATGACTGCCGCGACCGCTGCCACCACTGCTGAGCGGGCGATGCGTTGCGGATTCGCTCCGAGCCTGATGCTGCTGCTGCTGTCGCTGCACCGTTGACAAGAGACCTCCGCTGCGGAAAAGGAGAAGACGAGAATCGACGAGCAAACGGCTGCTTCTCCTCCCACTGACACTTGTGCCCGAGAGTCGAACGGAACGAGCCCATCGGCCTGTTTTACCTCTTTTTTACTCTGACGAAGGGCCGTGCTCAACGACTCCTTCACTGAAATTTTCTTGGAGACGCTGTTGCATCTCCCCGCATGACAGCTCTGTGATATAAGCTCTACCTCTAATTCTGTTTCTCTCTCTCCCAGACTCTCTGTTTGCCTCTCTGCGCTTTTGTCTCTTCCTTTGTTCGATTCTACTTCTGCTCTAACCAGCCTTGAGGCAGGCTCTTATTATTTACTCCAGACTGCTGTAATCTTGCTCTCTCACTTGTTCTGACACTGAAACTTTATCCCTTACACACTCTCCTATCTCGAGTAGCGTCATGTTTACGGGTACAATCAAAGTGCAGATATGCGAGGCATCTGGGCTACGCGCTACAGACAAGCAGCGCAAGTTCTGGCAAGAGGAGTCGCCCATCCTCGATCCCTATGTGCAGCTGGACATAGACGAAAAGTACCTCAACCGCTCCTCCACCAAACCCAAGACCTTTGACCCTGTATGGAACGAGTGCTTCACCCATGAAGTGCAGAATGCCATGCTACTCGGCCTTACCGTCTTCCATAATGCAGCTCTACAGCCAGACGATTTTGTAGCTAATTGTAGTATACCATTTGAAGAGCTGATTCAGCGAGATGATGAAACCACAGACTTTTGGGTATGTCATCTTCATATATTGTTTTGCGTTATTCCTTTCCGTGTTTGACTACTTTTCTCATACAATGTTTACATGAATCTACTGTTGGGAAATCAGCCTTCTAAACATATCATGCTTTATTTTTCACAATCAATTATGTGGAACATTCGATGTTTTAGATCAAAGTTTTTTTAAATGTATAACAAAAGTGTCATGCCAATCACAGATTAATAAGTCACACTAACTACTCAGGCATTGATATAAATAACTTGCAAGCACTTTAGATTCTCAATCTTGTTTTCAAGTATATATAAATTACTGAAGATAAGAATCAAATCTCCAGAATGTTGTGTAAACATATTCTTGATAATGAAGTTCTGAACTGCAGGAGTGCAAAAGTTCTTTCAATTCACTCATTAAAGAGCTTACACATGTATTTTAAAACAGACCAAGCTAAATTTGTTAGTACTGTAGAAAAATTATCTTATATATGACATAATAGCCTTTGCTTGCAGTAAAGCCTTTGGTTTTACAACATCTAAGAAACATAGATAAGATTACCTACAGCAGACAGGTCTTTTCAAGCTGGCATATATCAGTACCTCTGTGAATGTCTTACTGACAAGTGTTTGCATGTTTTTCAAATATCTCTGTATATCTCAAAAACTCATGCCAGGTTATTTACTAATTAATTGTTTGAAAATTAAAAGAAAATGCTTAATTTACATCGCAATTATGGAATGATAAAGTGTTTGCGAAGATTGCTTGAGATTCAACAAGAAACACTTGATAAAATTGGTATTACGTATCCGAAATACTGGGTGAGAATGTCTTTGTTTCTTACAAAAGATTATACCTAACATTATACAAAATGAAAATAGAATATTTAATCATGTAGGCTTAAGCCTTTCATTTTCCTTGCACAATCATAGTTCTTTTTGTTTTTTTGTTTGACCTTGATGTAAAATAGGTCTTAATTATGATTTTTGCATACCTTTTGTGTCATAACGTTATCATTAAATTTTATTGCATTCAAAATATTTTTTTTAGGTTGACTTAGAGCCTCAGGGAAAGCTAAGAATAAAAATAGAGTTGCAACGGAACAATCAAGCTCAACAGACAGGATGCGGCACAGGAGACGGAGATGGGATTGGCAGTGGTGTCAACCGCAGCAAGGAGCCCCGGCGAGAATTCAAGGAGCGTCAACAGGGATTCAAAGGTCGTCGGGGTGCTATGAGAAGGAGGGTTCACCAGGTCAATGGACATAAGTTTATGGCCACTTTCTTAAGACAACCCACATTCTGTTCACACTGTCGAGAATTCATATGGTGTGTATTGTACAATATTTTAAACAATTATGTTTACAGTAATAACAATAAATTATGCATGCTTAAATTTACTCACAAAATTGGAATTCAAGACAAAGTTATCAAATTTAAACTATATTATTTATAGTACTGAAGGCAGTATATGGTTTCGCATGTCACTACTAGTTATACTAAATTTGGGTAAAATTAAGGATATAAAAAGGTGGTATTTCTTAAATCACTTTGCATTATGAAATGAACTAGACCTTTTATAAGTAAAACTTTTTTTATTAAGTTACAAATATACCAGCATAACATATAATACTAATCTTATAAAACTGATCTATTTTTAATACATCTACTATATAGTTCTATGAAAGTAATCCCAACAAATTTTATTCTATGTAAATTTTACTAATAAACAAGTAGCATGACTAGTGTACATACATTAAAAGTTTCTATACATACTTTGGCCTTTTAAAAAGTATATTGTTTCAATATTAAAACTAAACAACTTTTTAACACATTTAAATACAAAATTATGCTTTTCGTTTCAGTTGTACAATTATAAATAAATGTTCTGTTTAATAATAATCTATAAAAATATCACTTTTTTGATATCCTTAGAAAAATTAAAACATAATCATAATTGCATGATCAATAATATCTTTCCTTGGTATATGGGATTTCCATGCTGATTGAATAAGTAGTTGGTTTTCAAAGAATGCTAGAAGGGCTATGGGATTTAGAGATTATAACATAAACTTAATAAAACAAAACCAACAAGAAGAGAATGAGTATTTAAGTGACCACTCTCTTGAGAAAAGAAATACGCGATACATGGAGTCTCTTGTCTCAACTCTGCTTTTTTTATGTTTCTAATGTAAATACATGAGGGCTGATTAAGACATCCTGGTCTATGATTATTAAATTATTGGAGAAGGCTTACACCTATGTGTTCGATGAAGAGTATTTTGCAGAGGAGATGATGTGACGCGTTTTTGTCTATTGTATTTCAGGGGCTTGGGCAAGCAGGGCTATCAGTGTCAAGGTGAGAAAGACACAAGTCACGTTATTGTGCGATTATTAATTGTGTTTTCACCAGGCTTGGGCAATACTTTTCATGAATATATCACAAAAAAATGTAACAATCTTACACTTCACAGCATTTAGTTGATTCTGATCAAGAATACCAACAATACTAAATCGAATTAAAGTTTATTATTTTTTAATCAAAAATAAAATATATTATCTGAAAAAAATAAGAATATTTCTATAAAATAGTGCCCATTCCTGGTATTTATTGTATCGGCAATGAATGTTGTCTTCATAAACGCCATATTTTACTTATTTAACAATTATTTAACTTTTATCCTTTTTCTCTAGTATTGGCTAAAAAATTTTAAAGAAAAAATAAGCAACAACCATATAACATAATTTTATGCCATTTACTTATCGTCTCTTGCTTTTAATGTTTGAATGCTTCTTTAATTTAATTGCTGTGGGCAAAACTAACAAAAATTTTTACTTTTCAGTTTTATTACACATTACATTTTAGGATTAAAATTCTTTTACTTATTTTATAATTGGGATCATCTTATTATTTTTATAAAAATCATCATAGCATCTATACAATTTCGTTTTTTTTTTACAGTTACAACACAGTTTCTTTCATGCAGTATTAACAAAGCATGTGCAAGCTTGGGATTTGTGTTATTAAAATGTACGTGCAAGCTTTTTTTCTAAAATAAGTTTGAAATTGTTTCAGTTTGTACCTGTGTCGTGCACAAAAGGTGTCATGAACAAGTTGTAACAAAGTGTCCAGGAATGCGAGATGAGGTGAATTTTGTAAATATTTGTTTTCCTTTGCAATATTGGTATAATTTATTACAGTATCATATCATTTGTTTTTTAGTCCAAAGAGACGATGTTGCAATCAAGCCAGTGCACTCAGGGGCCACGATTCAATATAGATGTCCCTCATCGTTTTGTCATTCACAATTATAAGCGATTCACATTTTGCGATCACTGTGGTTCTCTTCTTTATGGATTAATTCGACAAGGTTTGCAATGCGAAGGTAAGATACATTTAAAAAAATAAATATAGCTTCTTATTTTATCGCGTCAAGCGTTCTTAAGATTATAAGCATTTGCCTATCTTTACAACTGAATAAAATTCCTTGAAATTTACTTGAGATAAATAAAAGATAACGCTCTTAAAGTATAGTGAAAGTTGCTTATCTCCGTATTTAATAAACTCGATAACTTATGCACATTTTGGTTTCTACGATCTAACAGTCTGCGACATGAACGTCCACAAACGCTGCCAGAAGAACGTAGCCAACAACTGCGGCATAAATATGAAGGCAATGGCCGAAGTTCTGAGTACGATAGGTATATCGCCGGACAAGCAGATCAAGGCACCGCGTATAAACTACAAACCATCGATCCCGTCAAGCAACACACCTACGAGCACTTCTCTCAATGAGACTTCGCCGGGAGCGAATCAAGACCAGTCATCCCAACAGGCGCAGAAACCAAAAGATTCTGGTACAGCTAGTGGCGATAGTGCAACGAGCGGTGGTCAGGACGACGGCTATAAGATCAGTATCAATGACTTCAACTTCATCAAGGTGCTAGGAAAGGGAAGCTTCGGTAAGGTCATGCTGGCTGAGAGAAAGGGACATCCAGACGAGGTCTACGCAGTCAAAGTATTGAAGAAGGATGTTATAATACAGGATGATGATGTAGAATGTACAATGACCGAGAAGCGAATTTTAGTTTTAGCAGCCAAGCATCCATTCCTCACAGCCCTGCATAGTTGCTTCCAAACAAAAGAAAGATTGTTCTTTGTCATGGAATATGTTAACGGAGGTAATTGCTATTTATTTATTTATTTATTTTAGAAACAAAAAACAAATACTTAGGTAATAACTTGAAAATTCTTCTGTAAACATAATCGAATATTGTTTCAGGTGACTTAATGTTCCAAATTCAAAAAGCCTGCAAATTTGAAGAAGCTCGCGCTCGCTTTTACGCTGCGGAAGTAACGCTGGCGTTGCAATTCCTACACAAATACGGCGTTATCTATCGTGATCTCAAGCTTGATAATATCTTGCTTGACCAAGAAGGTCACTGCAAACTTGCGGATTTCGGTATGTGCAAGGAAGGTATTTTAGACGGAGCAACTACGGCCACGTTCTGCGGTACTCCAGACTACATTGCACCAGAAATCCTGCAAGAATTGGAATACGGTGCATGTGTCGACTGGTGGGCTTTGGGCGTACTTATGTATGAAATGATGGTTGGGCAGCCACCGTTCGAAGCCGATAACGAGGACGATCTTTTTGATTCCATTTTGAAAGATGATGTATTGTACCCGGTATGGTTGAGTGATGAGGCTGTTTCCATTCTGAAGGGCTTCATGACAAAAAATCCAGCGAGAAGATTAGGATGTGTGGTATCGAATGGTGGAGAGAATGCAATCAGGGCGCATTCGTTTTTCCAAAATATGGATTGGGAAGCGCTTGAAGATCGCAGGGTCAAACCACCCTTTAAGCCAAAAATCGTAAGTTAAACTATTTTATTGTGTTTATACTAACTAAGAACCGAGGTTTTATATTAGGAAAAAGATGTGGTAGATTGTAAATGCGCGTTATATCTCGTGTCTTCAAGCGTCATATTGTTTCAGTTTTATTAAAACTAATTCAATCGGTAAAAACTAATATTTATTTTGCTTAATTTTCAACCATTTTGTACAAGCGATCGATATTACATTTTTAGTTTCCTTTATGTGTATAACATAAGGTGCTGAATCAATATCAATACAGTAGCGATTCACCTTCAAACTTTTTTGTACTTTTCAATCAACAAAAGAATCTAGTATATCTCTTTACATAATAGTAAAATACATAATTATTGTTTATAAATTATAATTTTATTCTTGTACAAAAAAAAAAAAAAAAAAAGGATCGCGACTCAAATAAAATTACGCAAGGTCTAAGAATCTTATGTTTTCATATAAATTAGGCAATTTTTTTCTTTGACATTAAGTTCATTATTGTGTTCTAATATTGTGTTATTGTTATTTCTAGAAAAACAAAAAAGACGCTGTGAATTTCGACGCTGAATTTACTAAGGAGGATCCAGTTTTGTCACCGATAAATGCAGATGTTGTTCCCTGCATAAATCAGGAAGAATTCCGTGGCTTCTCCTTCATAAATAGGGACTATAATCCCAGCAGATTTGTCGCTCAGTAAAAGAAGATGTCAAGAACGCTGATTAATTTTGAAATTTTATTAACGAACCAAAAGGGAAGGCTGGCGATTAATGGCGATGAAGACTACCACAGTGTTACTTAGCCCTCCTTTAAAGGTGAGCGATAATCACTTCTTCGTCGAGCTACTTCCACTAAGTTGGACGAAATTCCTTTTGGGCACCACAATACTTTTTCGCTTCAAGAAAGGGGTATAGAAAAGTAAAGCGAAGACGTCCCGTTCTACTATGATCTCTAGTCAAACAAATACAAATCATTTCGCAAAGATTAAGTACGGTTCACCAAGGGGGAACTTGTCACCCGAATCGTAATAATACTTTTCGTGCGATGCATTCATGGGGTAACAATTTTTTTATCGTTTTCCAAGGACTTGCGGAATGATAATATCGTTACTATTAATAGTAAACATGACGTCGATTCGTCGCATACAAAATATAAAAAAAATGAAGTTAGGTGGCCGCCTTCGAGCGATACGAGAGCGTCATTGCGCCCGTGCACTCAATCGCTTTACGGTTCATTGGCGAGACGCGGGCATCGGTTTTTCCTCGCTCTATTTTTTTCTCGTGTACACATTGACGTACGTCCAGCCAGCTTCATACGCTGACAGCTGCAGAGATCCAAAATTTAAAAATATATCGTATTGTTTCTTTAATAATGTTGTGAGATTATAAATTGAATTTGTTATGAATATTTTAGTGGATATATTTACTAGTAGATGTAAATTCGTAGTAGAGTCACAAAAGTGGCGAGCGATGCCTGCGTCAAGGAGCTTGCGAAAACTAATAAAGAAATTTAACAACGGTTTCGCCGAGCTTTTTGAAGGTAAAGCGCCTTCACCTCTTGCGCGTACTGTTGCTCCGATTTTTCTCGGCGAGATCATCAGGATGCTCTCGTCGCGCATTATCGGGGCGTACCTGCTTAAAAAAATAAAGGTTATGAACAGAGATTAAGCGTTTATAGGCTATTACAAAAATAAACGAGGATAAGAAAATAAAAAAAGTAAATAAATAAAATATACAAAATCGGACCGCTGGTGGCCCGTACCAGAGAGTCTATATGCAAGCATTATGCGTACTATAAATACATATATATAAATTTATTATATATATATGGATATATATAAATATACATATTTAACTTATTTTAGCATACGCTTAAATTGAAAAAATAGTCAAGATGAATCGCAAACTATTGTTAGGAGCAAAGTAACAAAAATGTATTGTTTATAATTGTTGAATGTTGCTGAAGGATTAAAAAGAGGAGAAATGAAAAAACTCATAACTGTAGAGACGCCGATCACGCACCTTCCAGGATACCTTTAAGTGTTGTCTCTAGTTAGATATAAAAACTATACGTACCTTTTGAAGTTTCGTTGGGTGGAGAAAAAAAGGATAAAAATAAAGTAGCGCCGACGTCCGTTTGACATCCTCGAAATCGAGTCTGATAGAAACATAGAATCGTAATTATACATTAGAAAAAGCAATCATATACAAGTATAACGAATCTTTATACATTTCTATAAAAATTTTTTGTGGAAATCTTCGTCGAGAAATACCATGCAAATCGTGCGCGGTTGGAAGTTTCTATGCAAAATTTTTATAGAAATTCGTAAGTTGATTTTATATTTTTATTGTCTCCACAGAATGAAATGTTGAATCTCCCTTTTTTTAACGAAAAAGTATATTTAAAAAAGCATCAATGAAAAAGTATATAAATACGCATACGATCTGTGTCCACACGAGGTTTCTCTATGTTTCTATTCGACTGTTTTTTACTAGGAATGATACGAAACAGGGCCAATGCTCATCGGGATTAAAATTCTACGTGACTGTAATGAACGGAACTATATTTAAAAGGAGATAACTCGCGCCTTGTACACTAATAAAACAAAAATGAAGAAAAAGTATGTTAGTTCAGTTTCGGCAATGCGAGTTGCGAGAGTATTACACCAGCGTGCGCGTATCCGCATGCGCGTGTAATTTATCATCAGAGTGATTCGTGTACTTAAGTATAATCTCGCGTCCGAAACATATAATTTAAAAAAGTATAAAAAAATTACTTATGTAAGCTTCTGAGGTCGTGCCTCCCTTATCCTTAAAGTGGAGGAGCTAGAAGGGAAAAATGCACGAGAACTTCGCCGACTTACTTTAGTGTTTCGTTTTCTCTAATCTTCGTTCATTTTGAACAAATTCGTACTGCTCGTAATAGCTATTAAGTTTTCTTTTTTGAAGAGTATTTATGTTTTTTATTTAAAATTTTTATTACTTTATTTTTTTATATAAGAAAGAAAAATTGAAAAAATAATCTTGCACAAGGCAGTAAGCACCCTTTTTCCTCCTCGCTCTTCCTTTTGTTTGGGGATACGTTGCTGGCCTTTTTGTCTCTCTGTTTAAGTGTTGAAGCCCCACAAACCTTCGCAGACAGGCAGAAAGCTCAACTCCATCCGTGAACAAATAATAGATGTACCATGCTTAATTATAATTCGATGTCGTATTCGTCGTCGTCGTTGTCGTTTTACTAAACGTGCAATTTAAGAGTAAGAAAAGAATAACAAAAAATTGGCATGCAGCGTTCCCTTACGATCGGGACGCGACAGTTAAATTGTGCTTAAATTATTTACTGTACCTTGTCCGGAACGCAAAGCTATACGCGCCTTTTAGGCCTTTTTTATGAATTATGGTTTATATGATTCTCTAAATAATCTAACGGCCGTTGTGTATTTCGAGCCTGTGCAGGACTCGAAATGCAGAATTGAGCCGCACATTGTACTACGTTATACTCGGTTAGAGACTTTAACAAGCGTTATTCAACTAATGTTTATTACGTAATTTTCTATATAATCATTGTGCATTTTCTTTTCCACGTGAGCATGCATTTTATCGTATTTTTGTGCGACCTTTGTCGATGTTGTGTATTGCGTTGTTTGTTATTATTTTCTAACCACTTCGTCTGGTATTCGAGCGAAGCAACATCGAGCGAACGTACTGTAACATTTTACTCGCAAACGTATAGAATAATCGACAAATGCATTTATTTATTTTAATAATTTACATACCGACAATATATTTATTTATTTATTTATTTATTCATTTACTTGAACTGCGAGAGATGAGCATGTTATCTTGCGACCTTAATTATTTTTGCTCATTACTTTTTTCTTCAAAGAAGAGTCGTTATAAGGGGTGTGTGCCCGCGCGCAAATAAAGCGCACAATTATTCGCTTTCGTTCGTGTTCGCGTGTCAGATGCAATTACGATCGCACACCGCCATAATGTGAACAACGAAAGCAGCAACAAAAAGACATAAATCTCAAAAAAATTGTCTAGGAGTTGATTAAGCGAGAGGATGCGGAACGTTTAAAGCCACAAGAAAGTACTTAAGTTCCCTCCGCGACTTTTAACAAATGTACGATTACTCGCGATACAACGACTACGCGATCTCGTTTTATACTAAGCGCCACAAGAAGTTTTATTGTTACACATGATGCATATGCATTCTTTTCGGAGATTAAGGAGAGAAAAGCGCAGACGCAGAAAGACGTCTAGAGATCTGTCAGAGATTCGTTGTTAATTCTTAGAGATTTATATTCATTATCCTTGCTTTACCAAAGTTTTCGTTCTACGATCTTGATCTGAGTTCATGAATTATTGTTATATATGACGACCACGGAAAGACATTGAATTATAATAAGTTTTCATTAGGTCAACGTATGTTCTATCCGCTAGCATAAAACAAAAATAAGCAAAACTTTTCGATTTGTGTATTCTTTATCGGAAGCTTTGAGCGTTTGATGTTGCTTCGTAGATAATTAAAGAGATTTTAAGAACAAAAAACCCCAGAGTTAGAAAGATAAACGAAAATGTGATACACGAAACCCGCAGAAATGAGTGAAATAAAATAAAGAAGAATATAGTAGCTTAAAGTGCAGACCGTTAAAGAGTATGGAGCGCAGCGCCCGTGTGTGTATTGAAAAAAAATCTCTATTATAGGAGATTTCTGAATTTCAGCAGAGGCTGAACACAAAACTTGTCTGCGCTCCGTTCTTCTTTTCCTTTTTGTTATAACTATCGAGTAAAAGTAAATACAGAAAAGTCAAAAGTGAGCCAATAAGCAAATATATGTTTAAAAAATAAAATATATAATGTGAAGGTAACATTTGGAATCCGTACAAGAATGTGGTAAAAGTTGTCAATCAAACAGAAAGCAACAAGAAATAAATAAAAAGAACAAAAAATAACACGTAAGTGCACAAGATCTGCGTCTATACCGGGACCGTAGATTATAGATAGAAGTTAATATGTACCTATACTATATGTACGTACGTGGTCTGCGATAATAACGTTCATACCCATGCCTCGGCTAAATCGCGCAAGATTTTTTCTTTTTTTATTGATCTTAGTTTTTTTTACTCTTCGTTGGACTTCCCTACTTATATAAGTGTAATACAAAGCGCGGTTCTACAAAATAATAATGACGTGTAAAAGAGCGAGTGCGAGTAGCAACGCGAAAATGAGGATGAATGACAGAGTGCGCGAAAGTATGGAGAGAATAATAAAATGTGACAATGCTTACGCACATTGAATTACCAAAAATATAGTCAGGTTTTTATCTGAGCACATATAATGTAATAGACACACGACCTATAATAAGTGCGTCCGGCAGCCGAGGCAAGGGTTGAACGAGCAACCGCGACGAACACTGTTACTTGTCTGATTATCGTGTAAAGAATCGTAAATAAAAAGTATATATGTATCTATACTCACATCTATCATTTCCCAATTGCTATTACAATTATCCATAATCCTTTTTGTATATTTAATATACTTTATTATTTCTAGATTTTAATTGTATCATCATCCAATATTTATATTTACAGCATTGATCGTTAAACAAGATGTGTAAAGCTTTTACATTACTCTTTCTCATTCTAGCAAAAGTAGGCCACTTCATTAAACTAAGCATCATCCAGGTAAATGGAGTTATTGTGGAATTGGAACAATGCAAATATGTAACAGAGGGTTTGTAATATAATATGACTTTATTGTGATCTCAATACAGAGTCCGGATATATCACTATATTTATAATAATACGTAGATGTATCCACTTATGTATGCGTTCTACATACATGTGTGCGTATTTTTTCGCCTTATCGTCGTCGCACGCATATGTTCGTGTTTCCATTTAATAACTCATTCTCTTGTTTCTACGACTGTGACTAAAAATTGTCTACGTGTTCCGTAAATACAATATAATATATACATAGCAATCTCGTTTATATATATTTTTTCGATAATAACATTGTCTCAACCAATAATTTATTTAATTTTTAATGTTTATTAAGCTAATATAATTCATTCGACATTCGTAATTTCGCATCAGGCACGCACATAATCTCATATTTTCTCACTCGTCGCTTATACTTGTTATTTTTTTTCTGTACTTTGCACCACTTACTCTCACTCATATAATTGTCTCTTCTCGAAGACTTAATGAATTAGAACGCACCCACTCGCGAATCACAGTCGGCCCCAGCATTCGCCGATATTTTCTAATTAAGAAATATTTTTAAAAACTGTAAATAAACATATGTGATAAGCATTTTAATTTAATAGAGTTTAATCAAAAAATAGTTTTAATCATAAAATCTTAACCGTCGCCAAATCCTTGAAGGAATGCTCTGCAAAACTAATTATAAAATCAGTTTTTTTTACTATGCCATAAGTAACATAACATTAATCGAATAAACGACCGAATCTTGGTCCGAGCTCTTGATGGGTTCGTCCTATTTTGGCTGTGTAATTTACGGAACTATACCGTCAATAGCTCATATTTACACGCTGACAACAAGAAAACACAAATTGAATATACTTATTTATATTCATATAAAACAATAACGTCACTCATCCTTTAAAATTGCATTACAAAACAAAGTTAAAATGTATTATAAATGTATACATACTCGGACGTTATTTAAATCGAGGCACGGCGCGTAAGAGAACATAGTCTTTGAGATTTTTTAATTCAGTATAGTTAAAACCCATTTCATAATAAAGTTCTATAAAATTGATTGTTTGGTTTAACATTATATCTATTCTGTATATTATTATACTTGAGATCAATTCATCCATAAAAAAGTTTTGTTCTTGATTTAATAAACAGTTAGAAAAATAAAAAAGGGAAAATTGATCCAAACTTAGTAAATATTATACATAATTTTATGATTGATATGCAAGTCGTAGTTTAATAAAGTGGTGAAAAATATAAACTTAAATTTGTCGTTAACTTGCATAGACATAATATTTATACTAATTATATACTATGGTTAATAATAGACGATCTATTAATATTTACTTTTTATCCAAAGTTCATTACTTTTTAAATATTTCATATTTGTTAAATCAACTGCTGCACAAGAAATCTTTGCTTATATACAATTTTGACAAAAAAGTAAACATTAATTTTATCCGCCATTCTACTAATCGTCCAAGCTTAAAGTTTTTTTATCGTAAATATTTACAAATACATGTTTCTTATTAATTCAGTTTTACTCCGATTTTGCATCAAGAAATATCAAGCAATTTATAATTCTTACATCATAGATTGCGTGTATAAGGTGACATTGTATGCTCTGAAACAATATTTTACTTAATTTTCAACGATAATTATCAGCAAACAATAACAAACAAAAAATTATTCAGGCTAAATTAGTAAATTATCATGTGAAAATTAATACTCTATGTATGCGATTTATGGACTGACTTTGTATTACAAAGTTTTTATTAGAATTACACAAGTTTCTATCCGTAATTAACTCAAATATAACATTTTTAGACTTCAGATTTCTGATTTAAAAAGTTGGAAGTTTGTATAAATTTCAATACGTTTTCTGATCGATACTATAATATATTTCCTTATTCGTCAATGTCCAGTAACAAAAATTAATGTATACTAGAACTTAGTATACAATAGCACTTCACTATAAAATTGAGGGAACTATAGTTTATGAATGCAGTCACCTGGGCCTAACGTTAGCCTTCTATCATTATATATACTTATCTATAAAATTCGAAAGTTACAGACAAAAATGCAATCGGAATATTTTCATTAGTTACATAACTAGCAATTTTACAATGATGCGCATGCTTATATATATCCCCTTATGACTGATATCACGAATCTTGTCTTTTCGATTTTTCCTTGCACTTCTGATAATACAATGATTTTTTTTTTTAATTTTGTTATTATGTATTTTAAAGACAAGTTATATGATATATATTATACTTATAAAAAAGGCAACGTTTGTTACAATTGTATAATGCATAACGACACACAAAATTGCCATCGCTAAAAGAATCACGGGTAACCGTGATTATATTACAGTTCAATAATTTATACGAAAACACGAGACTTGAGCCTTTTTTAATTTTCCGCTGTTGGCGCAAGTCGATAAACAATCTTACATGGCAGTATTTAGCAATATTATAGATCTACGTCATCTGTAATAAATTTGTGCTATTTGAACATACATCCTCATAAAGCCAGTAGCAATAAGCTAATTACGTTTTATTTAAGTTTAATTTTTTGCTTCATTATCATGCGATTTTGTAATTGTCCCTCAACAAGCTATGAGGTATGTATTTTTAATTAAATTGTTCACAAATTACATTATACAAAATTTGAAGTAAAGAAAACTAAATAAGTATCAACGATTAAACATTAAGAAAACTAAACCTTGTGGGACCATTATTACAAAAATATACGATGAAAAGTAGTATAAATAATTTACAATACATTACAAAGTTGTGAGATAATTAAATGTACAATATTGTTTTGCCGATCCCTAGTCTAAGTGCATATTTCAACGTTTTTTTGTTATAATAATTTAATAAATATACATACAAAATTGGAAGATAAAAAGGGGACACCATATCCCTCTTGTTTCTTTGCCATGTTTAATACTTAGCTTGAATACCCATCGAAAATTTTTTAGAGAATATAGCTTCAGCAAAGACTGAGTTTTAACTGGCCTGCGAATGAATAACCGGTGCACCACGATGCAATGCTGAAGCTGGTCTTGACTTTCTATTGCTACTGGTACCATTCATCTGTTGCTGCTGGTGAGATTGATTAATCTGTTGTACAACAGTAGAATCACGCTTGTGGACTTCATGAGGCGAGCCTAAAACCTCCATATACTCTCGAATGAGATTTGCTATTTGGAAAGCCTAAACAAGTTGAAAAAGGTTATAGTTTGTATATTTTCTATACCTCAATGTTTGCGTTATTTATTACCAAAAAAATGTTTTTATACCTGAGAAGTTGTCAAAATCACTTTACTCTGCTTCTTGTCAGAACCCGTTATTATCATTAAGCAATTGACGGCAGGATTGTAACTAAGTATACTCGCGTACTCGTAAGTACAAAGCGCGTTTCTTGAACGATGCTCGAGTAGGTGTAAGCCTTTTTGATCAACAGCAAGCCAAAGTACGCGTGGCCAATTCGAAGTAAAAGACTGCATGACATCGAAAATAGTCGCTTTGTGTAACGGCCAAGATTGTATAAGATTGAGAAAAGCCTTCTTGGCTTCTGGTGGCGACATGCCGCGCAATGATTGGTGATGTTGAACGACGCCGTCAAGGCAAAGATTGGGTACAAGGCGTGTTGGTAGGCAGTGTCCGGCTATGGATTGATATTCTTGAACCGATAGATGATCCGCGCAATCGCCCTGTTCCACTTGGGCTTGCAAGGCGGACAACATCATCTAAAAAAAGCAAAAAAAATCAGGTTTTTTTCGAATGCTTGAATGTATTATTCTAATGTGCACTTACAGCTTCTTTTTCTGTAATTGGGAAACGATCAGCACGAAGATCATGAAGTACTTGATAGTAAAGTAATTCTTTTTCAACCGGATCATCCAGATTCATAAATTGATCTAGGAATAGGTGCTTCTTGAAGAGGAAGAAGTGGTGTACATGCTTACGTGGCTGAGAAGCCTGACCCGTGGTACTTGTATTTCTATATTTTTCCCATTTAGACATCACTTCTGCGATTTTTTCATCTGGCAACAGTGCCCGATCAGAAGAACCAAGTACTTCATATATTGCATATCCTACAATATAATTAAGCAATTAATCGAATGTATGTTTTTTATAATTTTTTTTTTATAATAAAATATATATTGACCCATTGTTAAACCTACCCATTGCGCTTTCTCCGAGTCCAATTTTAGCTTTGATGAGTTCCATTACGTCTCTGGCCGTAGCTGATGGATGGAATTCTACTGCATGATATTGTCCATCCATAAAATGGAATCTTGCATAAATCGGTCTTCGATTAATAGTACACATAATCTCTTCCCGACTAGGTGGCCATTGTCTTCTCCAAGTACCCTGTGTTTTGTACAGGCACTTTTCTGCAAATCTTGCATACTTACCCTCTTCTGTTACATAATCGCTAGCGCAACGTTTGAGATGTGTGATTAAATATTTTCTTATGATTTTCTGTGGTGGTAAAATGACGGAACAAGCTAACGACAATAAAGCCCAATGCCTCAGATTAACACGACTGTTAGGATCAGGATGGTCGGTCGTTTGCTTAATCAACTGGAGATACAGCTCTCCGAGAAGCGTTTCCTTACGCATGCAACGCTCCATCACAGTTTGAATGAGGTTTACGTGCTCGTCTTCGACGCGACGAATCGTGTCGCCATTTTGTCCAAGACCGGCATATGTGAGTATTAATTGGAAGACATTTAAGGCTATCTGCTCTTCGGCATCTGGTAGCTTTGTCAAACTTTGGGTTATAAGTGTTCTGCTGAAGGCCCAATAACCATAATGAAAACCTTTGTAAGTTTCACCTTGGTCGGTGGAGTTTCCATGCTCCTGTCGTAATTTTTCAAGCCTGTGCTTGGACAGTCGTCTTAATGTGTTCCTAAAGAAACCAGCCCCTGCATCCTGTGGTTTTCTCAGTGTTTCTGAATCTACTAGAGTTCTTCGGCAGTTTATAAGATTATGGTATAACCTAACTCTATCTTCATTAGTGATACCTTTCAGCTTCTTTGCAGGCGCCTCATTTTCGGTGATCCATCCAGCAAGAGCAGGGCAGTAGCTCACGATAAGGCTGCCGATTTCGTTCTTTTGCGGCGTTTCAAAAACAAAACATTTGTGTGAACTATCAGGGTTGTGCCTTAACAGCGAGATCGTGATGAATGAATCGCTAGGATCTAGCATAATACTTTCCACGTCTTGGTAACGATACTCAGAGAGTACGAATTTGTCGTCTGGTTTAATCAGCATAAGACCCTCACAGTTTATACCGAGAATCAGTTGATTTCCATAAGACCAATAACCACGATATGTTACATTAAACATCGTTGTACCATAGAGTGGGTATTGCATGACACATGATAAGTAAAGAACTTTGACTGCGAGTTCAGATCGCCCCGCGCCGTATTGCCGATGTGCTTGAGCTAGGATCGGTACCCAAACATCATCGCCCCGAGCACGGCTGATTCTGTATGGTAAGAATGTCTCAATTTCGCTGTAATAGTCAAGACGGTCATTATCCTTGGGATCGCCTAGCATCACTTGCGCTTGTAACCCTGCAAGTTGAAGTGCTACCTTCTCCGATACTGGAAAGTCATCACACTGAAATAAAATAGGACACGTTACAGAAAAAAATGCTGATAACTACATATTTTAATATAATATGTATTCAGCAAATCGTATAAGAACATACCTTGACCACATTGTAAACAGCTTGAGCATAAAGCATGTTGACTTCGACTGGGTCTTGGGATATTTCTTTGGTATTGCGAAAAAGTCGCCGTTTAAAGATAAAACGATTGTCGCCACTTCCAAGTGTTTGATTATTACGACGCAGAGTCGAAAACCCAGATTGTGTTGTGTTCAATTTACATTGCTTCCTATTAAATATTATAAATCTTTGTGAGCACCGTATATAAACAAAATATCCAAACATGGTATTAATTTTCTGTCAACTTACATTTCCCAAGCAGCAATGACGTCATACAGATAATCATGAGCTCTCACGTGTTCCTCTCCATCAGGTCGACTTTGATAAATTGCCCAACCTTCGAGCGAACGCAATCCTAGCTTTTCAGCTAATTTGGCTGCTGCATCGGCAGCTGTATCTGTCGGGTGAACATCGATTGCCTTGGTTCTGCCATCCAAAAAGAAAAATCTGCACACGATTGTGCCTAGCCTTCTCATAGCCGCTATTTCAACGGTCGATGGTGGATACTGTCTGCACGAAACTTTAGTATTCTTACAATTGTCCAGACACCATTGCACGTACTGGCGTAATTTTCCTTCCAATGCAAGATTCTTTTTTAGAAATGACACGAAATACTTATAGAGAAGCTTGCTTGGCTGGAAAGCGACGATCGCCAAACAAAGCAGCAGCCAAACGCGTTCAGCCCATTCAGCATTCGGATTGTTTGTAGCTTGACGCATGCATTGAACAAGAATCTCATCGCGCAGTTCTTCGCGTTCTATGCCATAGCCAATTATACTTTGGATAGCAGAAATCTCCTGGTCCAACTTCATTTCTCCACGCAGGTATTTACAGAGATCCTAGAGTACAATATCAATGAAATCAAATGAAATTTTGTTAAAAATTGGCAAGAAAAATTTACAATCATCAGACTCTTACCCTAAATACTGTGCAAGCAACGTTGACATTTTCCGGGTCGTACATGTGAATGTGTGAATTTGGAATAGTCGACCCCTTGTAATACGTAACCATTTCGTACTTGGGAACATATTCCATACTTTTGCCACGCGATTTTCTCGTAAGGGTTGCCATGATTGTGCCTTCCGGTGACCGTTCATGACTGTTGAAATAGTTTTGAGCAAACTCTACAATGTCATGATAATTTTCACCGCCCTCTGGAGTCTCCAGTTTTTTATCCTCTAGCTCTTGCAGTTTGCGTTCCACTCGATACTTGCGTCTCTGCTCTCGCTCAGCCGGTTGTTGCTGCTGCGTTGCTTGGTGCTGTTGATTTGTCGGATTCTCTTGTTGAGGAAGTTTTTGCTGCGGTGGTTGCTTTTGTTGTTGTTGTTGTTGCTGTTGCTGTTGCTGCTGCTGCTGCTGCTGCTGCAACTGCTGATGTTGTTGCTGGGCCTGTTGCTGCTTCTGAGGTTGATACTGCGGTTGTTGATTTTGCCGCTGAGGGAGTTGTGCGTGTTGATCATGTCCATTTTGTTGCTGATGAACTTGATTGTTGTTATGATTTTGTGGATGACGATTGTTCAGGATTGTGTTTCTCGGCTCTGATTGAGCAACGGGGCTTACCAACTGAAATTAATTATTTAAATTTTAACAGTCTAATGATGCTGGTAGCGATTGAAGCAATGTAAACGAAATTTTCGTTAGGGGAAAATTCAAACGAGAAGTGGTTGCAGAAGTAGGAGTATAGCAGTAATAGAGATATCGACAACACTCAAGATTGCAACAAATAAATTTTTGTGACTACCGGGTAATAATATTTACAGGCTTACCTTCTTTATTTGCTGAGGCTCTTTGGCAACTAAATTTTGAATCGGAATTTTGGCAGAATTATCATCCGAAAGGTCTCCATTTGAGTGTCCATTGTGACCATTGCTACCGTTTACTAAGATCGGACTAGATGGTCCATTCTCATCTCTCGGCAAAACTGATTCATAAATTGGCTCATTGTTGTGTTCTTTTGGCTCCCCGTTAACATCACCGTTTGCGAACTGTGGTGGTGGCGGTGGTGGAGGTGGTGGTGGTGGTGGTGGTGGTTCCTTGGGTTCGGGTAGACTTGGTATTTTCTTTTGGCCATTAACGAGGTTCTTTTCAGCTTCTTCAGCTATCGGGCTTTTTGCGTTCTTAGATTCTCGCTTCGCTTTCTCCTTCAACTCTTGCTGAATCACCGATTCAAGCTCAACGTCTAGATTCTCTACTAGTTCGTCCATTTTTTCGCCGATCTCGTCGATTATGTGATTGCTCTTAGTCGATTGTACGTCAGACAAGAAAGAGAAAAGATTGTCAAGATCCACAGAGGGGATATCGGTACTTGAGTTGTTGCTGTTGTTGTTGCCGGCCATTTTGGAATTATATTGCTCGGCCATTTGTGAGAGTTGTGCGATTTCTTCTTGTGCTTTTCTACAAAATTAGAGAGAAAAAAATTATGAATATTCCGAGAACCGAGTAAATTGTCGCGGCAACTCAAAAAGCAATGAGAAAATGTGCTTTCTGTATATGTACATTCAAAAATGTGAAGGTTCCTCGATGGCATGCTGCGTATATATGTATAATAGATTACGATGATAAATATTGCAACATATTATAAAGAATTGTGTCCTGTTTCTTTGTGCGGTGTAGAAACCTCGAATCATCCAAATTATCGGGTTTCAACTGTTGTATTAAAAATACATTTTTCATATTGAAAAAATAATAATAATAAAATGAATTCAATAATCACACAAAATCAATGCTGTTAATGATCTCTACATTATTAAATCGTGTATAACAAGTATATTTGTGAAGTTTTATTGGAGATGTAAACTGGTAATTACCAGATATTTTAGTACTATCGTATAATGATGTATGTCAAAAACGTTAACGCATGCAAAGCACAAGACACATCAACTCTTCAACTCTCCTTGATTCGAGAACTTACCCAGGCTCCATCCCGACAATACCGTTGTATTGAGTGCTACAATTATACAAACGAATGGGTTTGATAAATCACCGAACACGAATCTCGAAATTGTTTATTAACACTCAGAGAAAAACGAGATGGGCATTGTAGTTAATAAATCCGTGGAAAAAAATGTTTAAAAAACTCGAAGATGGGCAAGATTCATATGAAATTCATTATATAGGAGAAAAAAAAGTAATGGTTACCATACCTTTGGCTCTCTTCGAGGGCTTTCTTGTCCTCCATGAGTCTTCTCTCTTCTTCGAGCCTCTCGCGCTTCCGCATTTCTTCGTCGACGCGCCTCATCTCGCGCAATGCGGCCGCGACTTCGCGGGCGAAAACGCCTCGCAGATGCGACTGGATGACTATCGCTGCTCGTCGTTTTCTTATGAACATAATGCGTAGCTTCCAGCCGCGGTACGCGTGCTGCACCTTCAAAGCCGCGTCGCGCATTCGTCTGTAATCTGTACGGGCAAATTATCCATGAGTATATGAGTGGAGCTGCAATGAAAGAAAGCTCGCATAAAAGAAGAAGGCAGTGCCCTGGTTACCTTTGCGAACGATGTATCCCTTCCATATCTTCTGAATGAGCACAGCATTGCAGGTGATGAGCTCGTTTCTGGCGTCCTCGAGTGGCTCGTGAACGAACTTTCTGAGGAAAACCTTGTTCTTGCCGATCTGCCACTCGGTGGCCGGGACGCCCTTGCTCTTGATGAGAGCCCTCACAGCTTCCTTCTCGTCCTTCGGCAGAGAGAACCTGTTCCGCTCGAGGCAGCGATACCTGGCGACGAACTCGGAGAAGGCCATGTGGATGGGAAAGCCCTCCTTGCGTATCCGAATGATGTCGAGCATGCCGAGATACCTGAGCTGATCGAGCACGAGCTTCTCGTCGTAGTGGTTGGCCTTCTTGTCCATGTTGGGCTTGATGCAGCGCGCGTACCAGGGCGTCGTGCCCTGCAGCACGTCGACCAGCGCCTGGAGCTGGTGGCGAAACGAGTCGCAGAGGGTGGGCTTGCCCTTGGAGGTGCCCCGCGAGAGGGTCGTCGCGCTGCCGGAGGCCCGGGCGACGGTGCAGCCGAGGAGGTCCTGGTAGGCCGTGATCTCCTGGACGAACTCGTTGGTGCTGCGGCTCATGAAGTCGAAGAAGACGTCCTGCTGGACGTCGCGGTTCTTGTCGACGAAGCCCTCGACGGTGTAGGTGACGCAGCCCGCGTAGTGCTTAACGCCAAACTCCTTCTCCCACTTGCGCCGGTCGTCGCCCTTGACGTAGCACGGGTGGCTCTCGAACTCGGCGTGCATATTCGTGAGGTAGGCCGTGTCCGAGCCTTTGGGCATGTGACACTGCTCGGTGAGCAGCTTGAGCACGCAGCGCGGCGGCTTCTCGATCAGCTCGAGGCAGAGGGTGTTGTCGGTGAAGGTGATGTGCGAGTACTGGATCTCCTCTTGGCGGTACTGCGCGCAGATTGGCGTTAAACCGCGTTAGAAGACGATCGCGCGGCGAAATAGATAGATATAAATACAAGGGGTTGCGAGACTCACCAGCTCCTGCTCCAGAGCGAAGACGTAGTGGTTGAAGAACTTGTGGAGCTTCTCGTTCGTGTAGTTGATGCAGAGCTGCTCGAAGCTGTTGGTGTCAAAGTTCTCGAAGCCGAAGATATCGAGGACGCCGAGGAACCTGGATATGTCCTGGCCGGGGTTGGTGCAGTTGTTGATGTGGTTGATGAGCCAGGCAAAGGTTCTGGAGTAGAGGGCCTTGGCCATGGCGTGGCGGTTCTCCTTGGCCTCCTGGACCTTGAGGGGGATCTCGGTGATGTTGCCGCGCACGTTGATCTCGCGCTGCAGCACGATCCTCGTGAGGTCCTCGAGCTGGAGCCCGAGGAGCGGTGCGACCGTCTCGAGAATCTGCCGGTCCTCGGCGGTGAGCTCGCAGCGCTCGCCGTCGACGTCCTGGAAGCTGAGGTTGCCCAGCCAGAGAATGGCCGAGAGCACGCGGAATATCCCCTCGCACATCTCCGCCGGCACCTGCGCTCGATCAGAGACACTATAGAGATACGCCGATAAACTCGACAACATTCTGGGTGCAGGCACTTACTTGGAGCACGTTGAAGGCCAGCCTGAGCGCGTCAAACTTCTTCGAGTCGGCGCTCGCGGAGCCGTCCGAGCGCTCACTCGGCTGGGTCAGGTACTTGTAGTGGCTGGCAGGCTTGAGCTTGTATTGCTCGGCGAACTCCTTGTCGCGGCTCGCGGCTTCGACCAGCTGATAGAAGACGTGGTAGTTGCGCTCGCCCGGGCTCTGGAACGTGATGCGGCTCTGCTCGAGCAGGTAGTCCTGGATTATGCAGCCCTTGATCATCCACTTGCTGTCGAAGCAGACCTGCATGAACTTGCCGAAGCGCGAGCTGTTGTCGTTGCGCACCGTCTTGGCGTTACCTGAGCAAAGTCCGTTATACGCCCGTCAAAATCCAAGTCTCGTATATAAATCTATATAGGATTTGGATGAATCCCGTACTCACCGAAAGCCTCGAGGATGGTGTTGGCCTCGAGGATCTGCTGCTCGACCCAGGTATCGACGTTGCTCGTGACCGAGCAGAGGTACTGCAGGATGAACTTGGTGGTCTCGGTCTTGCCAGCCCCGCTCTCACCGGAGATCACGCAAGACTGGTTGCAGTCGCTGTCCTTGAGCGAGCGGTAGGCCGCCTCGGCCAGGGCGAACACGTGCGGCTCGAGCGCGCCCATCTTCTGCCCATGGTAGCGGTGTACTTCTTGCTGAAACACAGAGCCGGCCGATAATTAATTTCTCTTAACTTATCCCTCTGTCATCGCGACGATCTGAAGTTTCGAAAGCCGCATCTGCACTTGCGCTCGTTTCTCCCGGTGGGACGTAAGTAGTGCAATCCAGTTTAGCGTCAGCCGTTCCCTTATGCCAGAGCGCGACGCAGCAACCCTTTCACCCCCTTCAACCCCTACTCTACTTGCGCGCTTTTTTCCGCTCGAGATACCCTACTTACGACTCGCCGCACCACGCTGATTTTGTCGCGATAAAGCTTCTCTCTGCATTGCTGGTTTATGTGGCTATAGAGGAAGGCGTTTGTTCGCTCTGGAGAAATGATTTTATTCGGAATTCATTTTGACATTCGAGCTTCTGAATTGAAGGAAAAAGTGAAAATATATATATTCACTGTACAAATGTACTGACGTGTACGTGTGCAGCCGAATATTTACGGCACGACGAGGCGAAAAAGAGAGATTAAAAACAAGCCGAGTTTTCAAGATATAATCGTGCAACTGTATACTAACTAACGAGGACTCGCGCGTACACTCGTTCCTATTAGCTTGGTTGACTTTGGCGCCAGGTAAGCTTCGAAATCGTCGCACTTTGCTGACGTCTTTCCGGTGAGTTATCAAGGGAGTGTGTATACCGCGTAGATATTGTTGAGAGGGGCACTGTTATTAAAGATTACCATAGCCTCCCGAAAAGTTTTACTCGAAAACTATAGTGCAATGATAGTACGTAACTTTATGTGGGTCAAATTCATTACGAATTACAGAGCTGCGCGCTACCGGGAAATGAACTTCTGAATGTTACTTGGACCGTGCGCGCAATTTGCTAATTGGAGTCGGCTAATTGCCGGTTCACAGCGTCAAAGTTATAAATTCAAGTTTTTCCATATTTAAAATCTGCTGTTACTTTGAAGATTTTAAAAGCTACGAATCCCCCATCCTTCAGCCAATAAAGTTCTTATTGCGCTTCGAAAGCTCTCATCGTCACTTAAAATCGCGTAGCGAGATAACAGGTCGAATATTTTTTGCTCGATGGCCGTGAAGAAAATAACGAAGCGGCCGGATGTTTTGGGGCTACTGCTTCCAGTTCAGCTAGCAAAAAGAAAGCCCGTGTCACGAGGACGGCCCACTTACTCATGACTGGGTCACCCTCGTTATCACCGTTGACGACGACGATGAAAGAGAATATACACGCGCGCAAGAGCTCGAAGTGAGACGTGGAAAAAAGGAGATGGAAATGAATCGCGCAAGAGAGCGGGTTGAAAGGGGCCGCTGATTTGCATCCCTGGTACAGAGGCTCATCGACGTTTCCCGGATCATCCGCAGAATTTTTTCCGCTAGATATTTCCGCGCGCGGACTGAAGAATTTACAAACGAGAGAATCTGCGGCAGATGTTCGGGTAAGTGATGCTGCACATTTGAAAATTTCATAGTATATATAACTAATAACGCATAAGGCTCGACGAATCTCGGTGACTTTTTATCTCGGTGCTTGTCATGCGCGCGATTCAAATGCTCGAGACGTTTTACGACGTGCTCCGACCGCGGGAAGGTCTCGACATTTCCACGAGTTACAACCGGGAGCTCGTAAAATTTCATTTTGCGCAGAAAGGCCTTGCTCGAAAGCTTGCGTTAAAAAATCGAGCCAGAAAAGCAACACGCACTGTTCTCCCAAAAGGATCGTTCGAAGAGAGAAACTGCCGATAAATTAGACGCGCCTAAAAGCTCGCCAAGAACGTTTTCCAAAAGTGATACGCAAGGGAAGAGAGAAAGCGTGTGAGTGTATAAGAAAGCTCCCTTAATGCCGCGCGAGGGAACAATATATGCGCAGGAAAACTCGACTCTCCCTTTTTCCGTTTCGCGGCCACGCGCAGCGTCGCAGCCAAAGCTATATTATAGTGTTTCCGTGGTATAGGTACTCAGTTTCCGAGATGACTTCGAGCATTGCTATCGACGTAGAAGCAACGTTAAACAAGAATTTTGAAATTCATCAGATACAACGCACAGCCGATCTCAATTTTCCTATAATTATATGAATACAACCGAAGGTAAACATCAAAGCGGCAATCAGCTGAGCACCAAGAACTTATAGTGCACACCAGCATATCCTCTCAAGCAGTCGGTAAAGTAGAACGTCCATCGCTCATCCCCTTGCATATCGGGCGCGCGTTTTGCGCAATAAGGAGTCCGGAGAAAGCACGGCACCGGTGGCGCGCAGCTCTCGCAACGCCGAATCGGATGTGCGCAGCGAGCCGATCAATAACCGGGCGTGTGCAGTAGCGCCGGCATAGCTTTTCTCGCATCCCCAGGAACCACCGCGCTGCGCGAGCTATATAAATGAGCAAGTCCTGCGAGTTTCTATGGCTCGTATCCGTACACACGTGCGCTAGCGTCGTTATATATAGGTGTGTCGAGGAGGAACAATCGCGGAGATGTATATATAGTCGAGGAAGAGATGCGCGCGGAGAGAAAATTCGGACGTCGCTGCGCGAGCGGCAGATCCGTGACGTAAGGCGGCTCTGGCTGCACATAGGGCGTGGTACACCCCCCCTATATTCCAGCGCGTTAAAGGAGGCTAAAGGTATACACTTGTGTTCTTTTTCGAGAGGCTATTGTTGCCAGCGATGCTCTCATGGGGCTTTCGAGTATATAGAGGGAGGGACTCGATGTGAGGAGGACTCGACTTTTGACGTCGATGATGGGGAAATCGCGACGAAGAGATTTTACAATGTAAACACGCGACGCGCACGATTAACCTGTTATATATATGCAACGTGAAAAAGTTCAACGAACTCGGAGTGATTGAAAAAAAAACACCCTCTAAATATACGTAGCGGGAGATAAGACCACCATCACATGGCGAAACCTTTGTACGCCGTGCTATTCTCGATTTTTATCGAAGGGATCTGCGATCTAAATGCAAATGCTGTATATATATCGTATTAGATGCGCGTCGGCAATAAACACGGCCACGTGGAGTGAATGTATACACGTCGTGTGGGACGATGGATTCGATTCGATTGGCAAAATCGAGAGGGATGGTTATCTCTCTCTCTCTCTCTCCGTGTTTCCATCCCTCGTCTCGTGAGCAGCGTAAAAAGGGTCGATGCTGCACAGTAGCGCAAGCGACAGGAGCCCGAGTAGCAGCAGTGCCGCAGCTTGTATTATATGCAACGCGTGCAGTATTCGGGAACGGTTTTACGAGAAGGGGAGAGGCTCTTGCCCACCCCTCGGCAAGAGAGAGACTTTGACTGGGCTTTTTATTGCATCGAAAGTGAATGACCGCGTTATTAACGACTCATCGTTGCTGTGAGAAACTATAACGTTATACAACTTCATACTCGCGATAAGCAAAATTTTATGATATAAAGAAAAGTATAAACGTGCTTCGAACCATAGCCAGCCATACGAATTAAAATCCCCGCCGTCTCGATCCACATCAGTCGACCGTTCCTTTTCAAACTCTTTCCTCGTCGCTCAACTTCCGCTAATCCGGCTATATACCGCGCGTTCGCACAAAACGAATATAACCCCTGCAAGCGCTCTGTCAAGTGCACTCGATCCCGAAATAAACGTACAGGCTTCCTTGCTGAATACAAATTATACCTATATATACATCCAGAGCCGAAAATAAGTGAGCGCGGCACGAGTTTACAGTGAAGGGAGACCGGAACATACGTTGATAACGCGCGAGGTCTATATATGCATATATAACAAGCGCGCATGCACGTATACGTAAACTTCGATTAAAAATAACGCGTTATTTCGACACGCGAGCACACGGGAATGCTTTTAAGGACCGAGCGGAATTCGGAATTTATATTATAGGGACTAGTCTAATTTCGTAAATTGACTCGTTAAGCGTTAACGGACGAGTGTCGCGTGCGGCTCTAACTGCTGGCAGCGGTTTCCTGATTTCCAGCGACGCTTCAACAATATATGCACGACCGCGTAATATATCTTATCTGCAGTTCCGAGGATTGTGTAAGATTCTCTGCCCGGAAGCTATATACGCATGGTCTTATCGCACTACCGCTATGTATTATGCTCGTAACGATTAATTTTAGCCTGATATTGTTTTTTTTTTTTTTTCACAGAATACTTATTATGCACGCATTATATCCGGGCAAACTGGTGCGCAAAACGATCGACCGCGCCTAAAAACTTTAAGGGGAAAAATTTTCTACGCTAATTTCCGAAAACTCGTTAAACGAACCAGCACACAGTGGTGGCAACTCTGCGGTGCGCGCAGCATTTCATTAGAGCCAAAAGGTAAACACCGACACATGCACGCGCTGCCGCAGAGAGAAAACGAACCACTCGACTTTCAAGCTGCACTCCCAGCCGCAAAGGCTTCTCCCATTTCTCTCGCCGCAGCCCTGCGCACGACCTAGAAATGCCTCCGCCGTGAAAACCCGCAGTAGCTCGGTCGCGCGATTTTGATATCTCCGCATGCTTCCGCTTCCTGTAGGTATATACTCGCAGAACTGCTTTCACGAGAGGCACAGAAAAAAGACGTTTCCGGGACCTGCTTTATAGCGCGAGCTTTTGCAGGTATATGTACGCTACTTGGAGAGCTTTTTCTTTGCGCGGTCGCATCACGGCTGACTTATAACGCGAGAGCGGCTTTCTCTGCCGGCTTTATCCCCTGCGTTTGAGGATATATATTATATACACATCGTTAATACGGACGACTGCGAGTAAAAGCTGGTGCGATGCTTCGGTGAACTTCTCAATTCCGACGATAAGGATAAAGCTAATTCACGAATATAATCCACACCAATATTCTCGGCATTAGCCCAGTGCCCTCTGGCCCAATTTCCTTCGCTATCGCGCACGTCCACGCGAAACGGAAACGAGCCGATGCCATCTCGAATCGATACAGCCTTTCGATCGATTTCAATTTCGCCGCCACAGGAAGTGCGCGTCGCGTAAAAAGAGCGGCGGCGTTCGTATATATAGGTACACATAGGAAATTACTTTTTTTTTCGCGTCGGCCGTGACTTTGCCGAGAGAGACACCTACGTCGTGTCGCACATCATATATAGGGGAAAAAAAGAAACTAAACGAAGGCACGGATCAACGCGCGCTGAGCATCATACCGAAGACTATAAGGTATGCCGTTTGCTATTCTCCGCTGGCGCTTCCGCTGCTATACTGCGTTCCGGATGTTCCTCGCGCGCGCATCAGAAGTATAAAATGAGAAGGAGACAATGTAACGTGAATTCTATGCTGTACTGAGCATCGTTCTCCCTTTGCGAATGTGCAATGACATCAGAACTGTTTTCGACCTCCCAAGGGAGTGATGCATGCTCGAGAGGGGCTGGAGATGTATCGATGCAGTTTATGGTATGCCTGCGCGTACTGTATTATTAGTATATATAGTGTTATTGTGTATACTCACCAGGGTATAAAAGTCGACCTCCTTGTACGGATTGACAGCTACCAGAATCGATCCGGTGTAGGTCTGTGGTGTGTCATTGTTATCTTAGTTAAGGAAAACACTTGCAGAGTTGCTGCTTTGGGAATAATTTCATGAGAAACTATGCAGAGCTATGTAAACATAATATCTCACGATGCATCGTATGGTATATTCAGCACGAGTTCGTTTCCCTTGTTTGCGGAACGACATCACACGTGTGTAATGTGTGTATGTTACGGTTGCGAGTGAAATGATTTACGCGAGGCAAGAAATCGATAAAAATTACCATAGCCTGCATCTCGTATCACTGCAGCTCTTCAAGTGAAACTTTCGAGCGGCACGCTATCCCGTATAAGTGCAGCAGAAACATTCTTGTGCATAATAATATACAGAACACTCTGCTTTTTATCAGCAACTTTATGAATTCGTTCTTACCTCCCTCCTGTAGACCGCCTTGAAACCCCTGCATCATGAATTACGTTATGAAACTTTCTGCCTGCATATAGCAGTTTAGCGTCCATCAATTTGATAAACCCAAATCTATAGTTTCAGCAAAACGAGCCTAATTGTCAAGCGAACGGAATCGATCCATTCGCCACATCTAATCGACCTGCAAATTCAACTCCAATAGACCATGAAAGCGTATAGCTTTACGAGCTTTGCTTCGATAACAATAGCAGCAGAGCGCTCGTACAGCCGAAATCATCCCCCACGTCAATATTATACACAGCTCCTGCTGCACTCGTGTCCCCGAAAAAAAAGACCAACTCGCAGATGACGTCAGGCCGTATGCAGCGCAGATATACAAGCGAGGGGGTTGCTCTGCGTATCGGGGGAATGACTCACGCTGCCGTACACGCGTATATAGACGTCGCGTCGTCCAAGGGGGTAATGATACGAGCCGTATAACTGTTACTTACATACGCAGCCAGTCGCAGAAGCCCTGGATGAAGTTTCTACTCGTCGGTGTGCTCTACGTATATACCTATAAGGAGCGACTGTATATACACAGCCAATAGCAAAGTAGCCGTTAAGAGCCGATTTTCGGACGACAGCCTGGAGCACTTAAGTGAGGGTCGGCGACGCTGGCTCAGGGATTTCGTAATTAAAAAGCAGCCGCCACTTGCGGCCGGTCGGATTAGATTGCATGTGTATATATACATATAGAGCGTAGCTGAGGCCGTCCGGTCGTTTGAGCCAATTTCGAGGGATGAGCCGACGATTGATGAAATTATCTATTGTTCTTCCCGCGAGAGACCAACAATTACGTAGTAATTGTGTTTTGTCAACATGATGTTTTTTTTTTTTTAAGCTTATGTATACACGCGTTATAGCTTAGCGAAGTATTGCATGACGCGAAAAGTTATGCGCGCGCGTCCTCGTGCTAGCGAGCCGTAAATCAGAAAACTGGATCGGATTTCCGTGCGGATTTGTCGAGATAGCTATAAGAAAACTAATGTATGAAATATCGCTGCCTTTTATATCGTCTATTCAAATTATAATTATCACACAAAACTGCGGAGAATCCTGTCGGTTTCGTAAATGTCCCTGTCATTCGCACTCGCTTACGTCGATATCACCGAGGAATCAGCATATTTATAATTTTTCGATCATCTTCCAGTCTACGGCACTGCAGGAAAATCAAAGCGTATACAGCAAACACAGACGACGTAACGCTTCGAGCGAGCTTGTTCTTCCAGTGATATGTGTCGTTCGTCTGAGTGACGAATCGCAATATCGCCTGCATCGAGAACGCATTCGCCGTGAAAAACGTCAAAAACAGCCGCACGCCGACAGTAATCCCGAAAGAAATATCGACGGGTACGTTATGGCCTGATTTCGTTCTGAAAAATCGTCTGCAGCTCTTCCCTTTTCTCGCGTCATCGAGAGCCGCGGGTTTTCAACAAACACGGGATGAAAAGCTGGTGTCGGTGAATTTCCGGGCCTCTTGGCCTTATATAATTGAAATGGCCCGAAAGTGCGCCGGTGAGAGGTTAATGAGGTTGTGCACGCCGTTTTGAGTGTCGCCCCGTATGTATACGCATAATACGTTTATATAATGAAAGTATAAGTCGTTTGTTTAACGGAGTTGATTAAATCATTTTTGAAGCATTAGCTGTAAGTATAAACGTATATGATTGCGACGTTCAAGTCGATTAAAATGCTCTCGGCAGTTTAATCATCTCGCGAGATACCATCAGGTGTATAATAAAACGGCTCGACGATAAAAAAATCGCTCTGTGCTCCGCAAGCGATGACTTGACCCGGAATCCAGAGCACGACGACACACGTGCACCCCTACAACTCGACCGTATACATATATACAACACACCTCTCAACTGCACGTCGTACACGTCCACGTGTAAGGTATATAGGCTGCAGACACACTCGCACACGAAGAAGGAAAGCGCGAGAGGGAATATAACGTGCACGTGGACGAGCATCAGCTCATCATAGCTTATTTCCCATTAACCCCCTTTTTAGCCTACATAACTCCCGCGCCGATAGATATTTGATCGAAGAGAGTATCGGATGCGACGCGCGCGATCGACGCTTCGATAATGCCTTTCTAATCAGTTTCACCGAAGGAATGGATGTTATAAAAGGAGGGGACGCGCCGCAGCTTACGTAACGAGGACGAAGCGCGTGTGTGTTCAAGCGAATAAGCTATATAACGCAACGAGAGTTCAAGGTAAAAATAGCGAGGAAAAGAGAGCGCACAGCATTATTGCACGGGCGAGAGAATTGCCTATTTTTGTTTACTATATAAACGCAAATGTTCGACGAGACTTGATTTTCCGCGATGCGAAAAATCCGCATATACTGCAGAAAAGGCTCCAGCGCCGAAAATAACTCGATGCACGAGCGGCAAGTCGGCCCGTCTGTCAATTACGACTGGGCAACCCCACGCGCTCGCGGGATATCGAATTATAACTGTACGCTCAGCCCCGATATACACACAGCGAGCCGATATATATTTCGTTAAGGGTCAACTCTACTGTCCCCTGCCGGACTCTTTTAATAACGTACTATACGTGATGTATATCGAGTTATCGAGAGAGAAACGCTAATCCGACGACGCGGCCGCTTTTTTAAATTAATTATCTATCAGTCGCGCACTTCTGCTGCTGCTGCTGCTTTGACATACAATAGCAGGAGAGAATGTTTTCCGCGCGCCGCGACACCGATATGACTGGATGTCGTGCGCGGCCTCTTCGCGGTGCCGATTGCTGGGATGTAATTGCGGCTAGAATTTAATGATAGGTGTATATAACGCCGCCCGCTTTACAGGATTGATGATGCCCGGCTCGAAGTTTACATTTCCTGCCACTCGATCACGGTGATTACACTAGCGATCGTGATTTTAATTTGACAACGCGTAAACTCATTAGCTGCACGATGCGTAAATATATCGAGATGACGTTACAGCTATATTCGATCCTCGTGCAATTTGCGACGCTTTTCAGGCCTCAAGGCTCTCTCTCGAAATACACTTATAAATTGCACGCGACACTGCAATTTCACAGACGATTACTCGCGCGCGGGGAAGAGATAGTCAAGAGGACGGACGAGTAGCGGGCATAAAGCGACGAGTGCGTGTAGCGACAACGAGGAGTGATTTGAGGAACGAAAGGGAGAAGAAGCTGCGAACCCTTTCCCCAGATAGAAGCGGATTACGCGTTGTTCTTCTACCCTCCTCTCGAGTCTCGTCGCCATTAAGACTCCCTTAGAATTTCGCGGACTGTTTCATCGGATGCACGGATATGTCTGTTACAAGACCGGCCTGAGGCTGCTGCGCTGAACGACGACGACGCGACGACTCGTTGCAGCTGTATAATTTCCGCGCTTCTATATACTGCTTTGACGTTATCTGAGGCGCCCGAGGCTGCGCGGTTTTTTAATCATCAGAGAATACGTTGCGAGGGATAAACTACCGACGATGATGCAAGCTTTCTCTATTACGCGTATATATACACGTTATAAATTTGAAAAGTAATTCGATTCACATATATTGCAGTTACAAATGATCCAGAATCATGACAATAGCAATCTTGTTATGACCCAAGCGAGCGACGTGAAAGGTCTCACAGAGCCGTGATTTCTTATGCCATCGCGCGCATATTATACTCTGTCGTGACTTTGAATCATTTGTAACTCCAGGTGTGGATAATGACTGTTGTTTTGTTGTTAGAGTTAAAATCGTGTATTCTGACCTGTCGAGTTTCACTGTCTAGTTCATATACAACGATTTCAAGGCCAGGGCAGCGGTGTAGGCTATTGTATAGGTATTCGTGTTAGCGTCACTATCGATCTGCTTCTAGGAAACGAATTACAAGCTAAGGTACACCTTATACAGCTGTCTATACGTGTATATATAACTTACAAGAAAATTACGTCATTACGGATGCGAAAGACCCTGTGCCCTTGCCAAATGAACCTTTTCTTATCGTATTCGCGACGTGTCGTAATTTACTCGTAAATACAACCTTTTTACGTCTCTCAAACGAATAATTCCGTTGACGCACGACGAGACGCGCTCTTTCTTTCTCCTAATCCTCCTACGCTCGGTTCAGAAACGGGAAGTGCGCCATTAACGATGTCATTGAAACTGGCCAAGTCGTAAAAATTCACGTGAAAACCGCCGAAAAGCTGCCTTTTTTCCTCGGGGGATCAAATGGAACTCGAAATTTTCATTATTCAGCCTCGAGAGAGGAAAAGAAAGCGAGAACAGAATCATAGACTCGCCGGCGTACGGTTAATCCTATATGCAGGTTTAATGTACCCTAATGCGCGCCTATACTCAAACTTTTCTGCGGGCAGTAATTGGCAGCTTTTGCGGTAAAACTATATATCCCCAAAGAAAGTTATTGCGCTGTGTTTTATTCCCGTCGAACCATCATCAGCCATAATGTATAGTAACTATAAATTTCCCGCGAGCGTCCGCATACACCTGGGCTGCAGTTCATCCTGCGAAATTGCCTTCTTAACTCATCCTCCCTTGCTTCTGAGATAGACAGCGTTAAAGCCGTCGCGCGCTCCGCAACTTCGAATCAGGATATTGATGTTCAATTAAGGCCACAGCTAACGCGATCAACGCGTCTGTATAGTGTGCACAACAGCCATCGCAGTAGCAGCAGCAGGGCGACAGACCTGTTGTGGCGCGCGGGAGACTCTCCAAACCAGCCTGTTTCCATCCCCCTAATGGATAAATCCAATTCAGTGTATTCCATTTCTCGTACTCTCTGTCTCTCCCACGGAGAGAAAAAAAGAGGTTTCGGTGGCCAGAATCTCTCGCCTTCTTTTTCTCTCGCTCTCTCTCTCTCTCTCTCTTCGTTGCTCCCGTTCTGCGCGGATGTAGGCCGTCCTCTTTTGTACATCTCTTGCGCCCGCGCACGAGTAGTGCAGCTCGCAGACGAGGACAGAGAGATGAATGGGTCTAGCCCTCGGCTGCTGCTGCTGCTGCTGCTGCTCTGGCTGGTGAACCAGCTGACTAGGGGCTGTCGCCATGGCAACGGAACCAACACCCGGGAGCAACGCCCCACCCTTGCGATATTCATATTGTATATATACGTATACCGAGTACGACGACTCGCGAGATTCTCACTGTGCTGAATTTGCAAAGCTTCGCGTATATTTGCATCGAAGACCGAGGTCCACTTTAATTGACGCTCTCGTGTATCAAAAGGAGGATGTAGCAGTATACGTATTATTACGCAGATTTGGATCTGGGTCGCGAACGTTTGAAATCGTTGAGGATCCTCGATACGAGAAGCTATAAGTAATAATGAATCACGTACTATTTAATAGTTCCTTTTTGATTAGATTAATTATCGATTCATTAGAGCGCTCCGTGTCCGAGTCACAAACAACCAGAAATACTTTTACGAATGCACGCTGGACGATTGAGTATAGCATGAGTCAACTTTCGGGCCCTATATGTATCAGTAACGCAATCCTCGAGTGCAACTTTGACAAAGACATTAAAAGCGTATTTAGCCAAAGCTATCTGCATAATTAACTATACAAGCGCGTGAATCACTCCACTGCCGCCATTTGGAAAAACAGCAGCAGCTATATACGATGAGTTTACACGCAGCAGCCTCTCTTTCCCTCACCTCGTTTTACTTTCCAACTCTCTGCAGCCCCGCATCTCTCTTATATCTTGAAACCGCGTTCTTTGAAGGCGCGGTTGTTAAGGGGGTAAGTAGGTTCGTTAAACATACCTTTTGGGGCTATATAGTTTTTTTTTATCGTCGTTTTACGGGAGAAGTGGGTGACCCGAAATTCTTTGCTGCAGACATGCGAATAACGAATGCGATTATTGATTTGTTTTCAAAGGATACGTAAATCTCGTCTCTGCTGTAGCGGACCTGGAGGTTTCGGTTGATGCCCGTTTCATCGATGTCACTGATCACCGTCATGTCCGGCACGCCGAACTCAGGACTACAGCCTGCAACAGAAAAAAATTATTTATAAGAAGCTGATTTTGTATAAACAAACTAATATTTGACGAATTTAAATTGGTTTTAAAAAAAATCAATGGGGTACCTCTATGCATAATAATTAATTAGTTGAATAAAAAATATGTGCACTTAACCTCAAAAACAGAATCAAATGTCGTCTGTATCAAATTTTTTTGTTCTTTAAATAGTTCTATTTTTTTTTAATCTAAAATCATTATTTGTTATAAATTAGCTTTTTATAAGTCCTAAATGACTTATATCTCTTGTATCAAAACGAAATAAGAATTTTAAAAAATTATCCTCATTTTGATTAGCGACGTACCCGAGCAACCTCCTTAACCACAAAGGACACTCTAATTCTCAGTGCAAATTCGCAACCCTACGGCATGTAGGCGAATCATCGGTGCCGGGAATCCGCGTGCGCAGCTGATCGCGAACATATAGCCGCACACGCAGGTGCAGACGGGTTACAAGCCCACCTGCGCACCAGCTGTCTTTCGCGAACAGCGGTAGCGCGCGAAAAAAAAGACTGTATAGCAAAGGTTGTGTTGTAAGCACGCCTCATGTATATGTATATAGGTATAAATACGAATAAATCGAATGTTCGAGGCTTCGCGTGAATTTTTTACGTTCCCAATCTATACGCGCTCGCTTTTGCTTTCTGTGATGTATAATAGGGACACGAGAACTAATCGCTATTCAGGCAGCGAGCGTCGAGTGGACTCCGAGCCTCGATATGGTCAGGTAAGCGGAGACGACGATCCACAGTGCACCTAACGACCATGATGGATTCAACGTACTCGGATGAGCAGTGCGCGATTTATGCGTACCTATATGCACTGTGGCGTGTTGTATTTTTCCTTCTTTTTTTTTTAAATCTTCGCAATTGAAGACGGTCTTTTATCAGTTTTGAAAGAACGCAACTCCTCTTTTAATCGTGTCAGGATCAACGTAATGGCATCTTCAGAAAAAACGCTTCTCTAGTTCACGATATCTAATTTTGCAAGACAAAATAAACTGCGATAAAAAAATCGTTGATTAAAAAACAAGGCTACACCTGGTTTCATCGTATATTTTGTCGTACACTTTCACGTCATTATGAGGGATCTATATTAAATTCGAATAATGAAGACCTCAAAATGAACATACACCGCGTCGCTTCCTCGGTTCTCATGAATCCGTATTATATTAAGTGCTATTATATTCCGCCTCGCGATCACTTCTCTGAAACAATAAAAGCCGTCGGCCTCACGCATGTTCAGCGGCCTCCACAAAAAGCCGGTCGTAAAACTGAACAGCGGCGACGCTTTTTTTCTGCTGCTTTCTGTCAAATCGTCGTTTCCTGTGACTTCTTTATTTTTCTCTACGAAACGTATATATACGTACAGTGTACACACATGCGCACATGCACGAGAGTTTATTTGAGCAGTCACGCGCGCTGTATAGTCGCTCGTGATTGTCTGTCTCTCTCTCTCTCGCGCGCGGCGGTCGTTTTTCTTTATCGCTAAGGTCGGATCGCTATCCGCTTCCCGCGCGGCACAAACGCGGTCAGGATAACCCTTGCAGCGATATACTCCGACGCGCGCAACAAATGTCCGATTTATCTTTTCTCTCTGCTCTCTTTTTCCTCATAACGCGACCAACCGGCTCTTCTCTATTCCGATGATAGAATACACGGGATTGCAAGATAAGAGCTTGTGACTGCCTCTTTATGCAGCATGCGCCATATTACACGCTGGATAAAAATTCTATCATCGCTTTAGCTTCGCGTCTATTATCAAATATGCGATAACACCTATACGCTTTGTCTTAAAAATTTTTGCGATATAATTTTGTATTCGCACCAGCTATACGTAATTGAAAGCTGACGAAGAATTTATCATCATAGCGAACGCCTTAAACCCCGTACCCCAGGCGCAAACCGACCTGTCGCGCGCGAATTAACCTCCTCCGTCCATCTACTCTCCAAACAGAGCGGCTCCAAGTGCCACTTCGCGAGGAAAGAAAGAACGGGAAAAAGGCACTATATTCTCATAGCAGTATACAGTGCAGAGGAGAGAAGAAAAAAAAAACTGCTGCAGTGAGATAATGCTCGTGTACACACGTAGAGGAGAAGGAGCACACTCCCGCGCACTGGTAGAAATAAGGGGGCGCGACAGCAACGACTAAATACTCCCTTGTATATAGCTCCCCGCGTTCATGAGACACACTCGGCCATCGCTTCGGGGAGCAATTACCCGAGTGAAGTTCCGCGAAAAAATGTCTCGCTTATGTTTTTAACCCCTTTTTCGGGTGTTATACCTTGTATGCGGTTACCCAAGAATCGACGGGGCTTGCGGTCGCACGTGGATGTACACTTACCACAGCTTGGGTGTTGAGTTACACGGGAGGTGACGTTGCGAGTGCATTATATTGTATACCTATGCACCGGCGTCGATGCGCGGAGGAGAAAAATGTGTAAGTGCGTATACACGGAGAAAGATGCGCGTATGGAAGAATAACGAGAGCGGCGGACTTGTTTGGGTCAAGGGTTACAACGTTTATAGACGCGTCGCGCTTTTAGGGGTTAAGAGTCGTAGTTTTATTTTTCCACTGCGTGTCAAGTGATGGCCTTTCGACTTTTAACTCGTATGCAAGAAAAAAAAATATTCTACCGGACCACGTTATAGGCACTCGTAAAAAATATCACAATAGGATACTTTCTCTATATTCGTTTTTTTCAAGATGCGCGCGTCAGCATTGAAATCCGATGCTGCAGGTGTGTTTCGGGCACGTCTTATACAGAACTCCAAACTCGACAGAGCGAGTGTGATATCATTTGTCGCGCACGCATAGCTCGAGAACATTTTGCAGATGTCGGCAATAATTTTTTTGAAATTTCTTGTACACCGTATATGAAAGAAATGTTCTCGGTTTTCCCTGATACATGAGCACTCGATGCCACATTCCATTTATCAGTATATAATATATACGAAAGAATGCGCACACAACGAACGGGTATGCAACGAAATAATACATCGCTTCGCAGAGATGCAGGTGAATGCAATTGGAAGAAGTAAGCACCGAGTGTATACACATATCAACAAGCCAATTAAATCATGCGCGAGAATTAAAGAGCGCAGAGGAGGATGAAAAATCTGAAAAAATTAAAGAGAACGAGGCTTAAATTAATATAATATCTGCCACAAGCTCTTATACGCATATTGCGCACTGGACGCACGCACACACACTGCTGCTCACTTGAAAAGTCGGAGCGTTTAAGCGCTCGGGAATATGCAGCGTGTATTATAGGAGGTTCCACGCGCGCGTCAATCGCTCAGCTCTCCTCGCTCTCTTCCCATCATTGTCTCTCTCTCTCTCTCCTCTTCGCGTCTCTCCCCTTTGCTCATTCGCATGTGCGGCTGCCTTTTGCGCGCAAAAGCGTCGGCATATACAGTTCCCTCGCTATGTATATGCTATACACCCCGGCCGGCGGCAGCCGACGACCTTCGCCGCCGCCGACGGTGTATTAGTCTTTTTTTTTTCTTTCTCCTCCTACACTCCAATGTGTACTACTCATCGTATATAGCTGCTTTCAGCGATGGGCGTTTTGTCGCCTTCGCTCTCCTCTTCCTTTTGTTTCTTCGTCTCTCTATATAACTCCCATATAAGTCGCCGTCGCGTGCACTCTCACCCCGCGGTTCTGTCCTCGGGGGGGCGCGAGTAAGTGGCTGAGGCACATGGCTCGTGTCTGCAATACACACGGCCTTTCGTCTACGTACATACATACGTAATGGCTCAATTTTTTACTCAAAGCTCGAGAGAAGAGACGTTCTATACCTATACGTGTGTGCATTATGTGTGAGACGCTGAAGTATCCCGCGCTCTATAGGTCTGTGTGTTACCCAGTGCACTTTTAATCTACGCCTCGAACGAAGGGTGGAGAGAACACATAATTTCGCTGAGACAGTCCCGTTTCCCGTTCTCGAGCATCAGCGAGAAAAACAACTTTTCACGCTACCGTTGTCGACGACGACACGTTTAATTTCTTTCCACTCTCACTCGCGCTGAGATACTGTACTTACGCTTATTAGGGCGCAGTCGTAATTGCGCGTGAGCATAAATAAAGCAGTGAATCCCGCTGCGTGGAAATTGAATTACGCGTCAAGTGGCTGAAAGCACTCTCGTTATACCGTGAACGTTCTCACCGTGCGCCAAACCCACTGCATATGTAGCGCGGATTTTATGAGATATTATAAAGTACAGGGTGATGAACGATTTTTACGAGATTCATAAGGGATTAAAATTTCGCTCTCTCTCTCTCTCGGCGAGTGACATTTAAATGGCCCGATACATCACCCATACCTTCTGTGTTCGCGTGATGTATATATAGGTATAGACACTCGCGCCGTGTAATTGGTGTAACTCTGCGCCGCATTGTACCAAGCGATAATTTACGAAATACGCGAAATATTTTTGTAAAATCAGGACGGGCATTCCTATAGTTCAATAGAAAGCGCGCGGCGGCAAATTAACGTACATCAAGAGAGCGTAAGTATAATACAGAGAGGAAGAATTTCGCAAGAATTCCTGCAGCGTTAATATTGCTGCAGCCGAAGACCTAGTTATAAAGCTGCGAGTGATACCCGACTATTTTCATCGTCGAGCGCGAGAAAAATGAATATGAAAAGCGCAGACTGAATAATAACGCGATTCGATGCTGAATATATATATATATTTTTTTTATCAAAAGTTCATCGCCGTCGGGTATAGATAATTGATACTTATCGTAAGAAGTTTTAATAGACTCGCGCAATTAATCCAAACTCGCGTAGCACGCAACAAGCTGCCAATTTCAGAACCGAGCTGTTTAGTAAGCGCGCTTCATTGTTAAAAAAAAAAACTACTTTGGAGCAGTGCGCAGCGCACGTACAAACAATTTTCGCACAGCGTCGACTCAACAAAGCGTGACTAGGAACTTTTTCGAAAAGTTTCTTCCGTTCCGGGAGGGACGAGCAAGCATTTGAATTTCTCTCTCGCGCGCGCAACACTTGTCTCCCTGCTCCTCGGGCGTTTTTCAGTCTCTTTCCCCCTTTCCTGCTCTCTGGCAGAGATCTGCAGTATACTACTTACGTCTCTACCACGAGGTAACCCTCGAGGAGGTACAGTCGGCCGATTTCACTCTCGATGATGCACGACGCGAGCGTCGAGGAATTAATTAATTGCTGCCGCGCCGACGAGTGTCTTAATTAAATATCGCCCTTCTCTTTTTTCACTCTGCCCGCGCGCTGCCGACTTAACAGACTGGTATGTTAATCGCGGCAAATTCAATTTCGAGGCAATTTCTCTCGTTCGAATTTGTTCGGTTTCGTTTCGTTTCGTGAGCGTTTTTCACAAAAATCAAAATACATCAGTTGTTATCATGCGAATTCCACAAGCAGTCACAATAATCTATACGTGTCTGGTGAAATCAAAATGCACTATACACAGCAGCAAGCTTCATCGACAATTGTACAAAGCGTTCGAATCGTTGCGACACATTGCAAAATACAAGCGCTTCCCTTCCGCGCGCTATAATATAATATCATCCATGCACACATATATCAGCTACATACGCGACCCAGTTCGCGCTCAACGACTCTCTCATTCTAAGGCACGTCGATCATGCCTCGAGTGCTGCTGTTGCTGCGCTGCAGTTATCTCCGCATCGCTTACAAGTACACACACACACACACACACACACACACACACACACATGCAGCGGCGGCACTTTAAATTTCTATCGAATCGATATATCCATTCTTCTTTTTTTTTTTTTTTTTATGGTCGACGCCGAGCCAACTTCATCAAAGATTATAATATGGGGATGCAAGCTTATCTTTGCGCGAGTTCTATTGTATACGCGGTGCGGCTTGTCTGTCGATGGTGCTTGATTAGGTGAAGTTTACCCTTTGCGAAACTGGAGTGCATTGCACTTTTTCTCAATGAGCTTCGTATCTATAGGTATGTATGAAGCACATATATGGAAAAAAGGCAGCATTTTCTGATTAACATAACCGTGATCGAATTAGGGGTGGTATTATTTTTATCAAACTTTTCAGAGCCAGCAGCTCGTTATGTATCATACACATACGGCGAAGCAATTAAAATAATACACGAAACCGCTCAACGCTACAAACCGCAATTTATTTTAATCGAATATTCCTGGAATGATGTTCATTCAGCTGTCATGGCCAGATGATTTCTTCATTCAATTATCGGCTCAAATTCATTTTGCATTTCGCGCGCACGAGCATGAATGAAGATTAAAACCTTAAATTATTATTGTTCCGATGCTATGTATAACAATTACGTTGAGCTGTTGAACTCTCAAATGCCGATGTGACAAACTCGATTATATTCGCTCAAAGAAAATACCGGCGCCAGCGCGCAAAAAAGAGGTAAAGAGATAAGTGTGCAGTATATACATATATCTATACATCAAAGCAGCAGCAAAGAAGAGTAAGTAACGTCGCCTCTTCATCGTATAAAACTCGGTACCCCTTTGATGGTCCGGGACACACAAACGCCGCGTATGGCGCCCCCGCGCGCCGATCGAGAGATAACTTCCGGCATCAAGTGCGCCAAGAGAGATGCAGTACCAGACGCGCGCGCTCTCGTGTATTAACACAACACAGTGGGTCGGCTACATGTCGAGTCTAATTGCAACTTTGGTCGGATCTGGGTTCGTTTGTTTCGCAAGTGGACGTTAATTTTGGCGTATGTGTGCGTTAACGGCTCTCAATATCGCTTTTGTTCTCGATGCAGCGAGAACGGGAGAAGAATTTAATTAGGCTACATGCAAAATATTCCCGGAGAAATTGAACACATAGCAACGGGTTTATATTGAGCAAAATACAAGCAGATGATAACGCAAGCTCTCGTTGAGAAATCGATTTGCATTTTGCTATGATAATTGGAATTAGCATTGCATAAAGTAGTCTCATTATCACTATAAATTCGACGCACAAAGAAATTTCCGAGTGCACGCGAAAGCTCCCCTATATAATACCCACGGAGAGCAAAAATTGCCTTAGGATCAGAAGTCAGCAGCATATACACAATAGTCGACGTACAAAGGGCGCGATTTTCGCGTGCAAACTAAATACACAATTGAAAAGTGGGCGAGGCGCGACGAGAGCCGTGCTGACTGTATATACATATAATACTGGCATATACAACACCACAAAGCTGCGGCTCCTGCTTCTTCTCACCGTTGCTATACTGCTGCCGTGTGACGGGAAGTTATTAAGGTGCGCGCGAAATTCCACGATCCCTAAATGCGTATCCGCCGGACGGCCTGTACGATATATATATACGTATATGCGTGCGCGACGCGCAGTTATAAGTGCGCGCAAGGCTACATAACCCTTTTGAACGAGGCTCGTTTTTCTAGATAAAGCAATTTCAAGGCCAATTATGCTAACGCGACTCTCGCTTTTCAATCCGCTGCCGCTGAGCTGTCTTGTCCCTCTCATTTTTTTTCCCCTTTTGTCTGCAGCGCAGCTTTCGCCGCTGAGACCTGATTATACACACTGCTTTACATATTCGCCCTGTTGTATATGTGTGTGTATATTTATTTTCCAATGGGAATAATGATTATTCGCTTTTAATTATATACTCGGCTGTGCAAGTTTCATTCCTTTCCCACGACTTTACACGTTCAGTACACGTGTTTCTCTCTCTCTACCACAGTGTATATGATACAGGATTCACGCGAACCAAAAAAGCTGTGTGTCGACCTCTTCAACGACACATCTTTCAAGGTAAATCGAGATCTGCACTCCGCGCCGCAGAGGAAATGATAAAAATTCTTCGCATCGTCGCTCGGACAAAAAGTGCTTTATTCAGAAAAAGAAGCAGCGACGACGACGACGACGACGACGACGACGAACAAGGATAAGGATTTAATCCGCCGCCCAAGTAGCGCGCGCAGGCATCATTGCCAGGAATGCCGGCGATCTATCGAGAAGCGGCACGTGAGAGCTGTACATAAATTTTCGGTATATGCGCACGCATCCAATATAAAAATCGCAGGACGCGAGCGGTGACAATAATCATCGCATGAATATTGCATGAGCTCTCTCTCTCTCTCTCTCAGCTCGCTCGGGAATAAGTTATCATTCTCTTTTCGAAGCTCTCGCGCGCGATCGAATACAAGAGAGAGGACACCCATAAGCGCGCAATTATAATGTATGTGTATACCTATAACGCTTATAGGTATAAGAAAGAGATACGCGCAGGGCACTCTTACTTCCGAAATATTCCGAAATTCCAAGTTTGTGACTCACGCGACGAGGATCTCTCTGCGGTGATGAGAGAGCGCGCGTCGCTGATACGTATAGAGAGGAGAGGGAGATGGTCAATATTTGAGCAAGGGATTCGTTCGTCGCGCGACCTTTTTTTTCCTTTCCGATATATACATATATACATATATAGAAACTCACGCGTGGGTGACGAGCTTGGATGCGCGGGAGAAAAAACTGCTGTTTACACGCGACAAATACAGATACACTGCTCTCCATAATAAAATCCTGCGACGCGTTGCTGGTTTTTATTTATAAATCAACTATCGTAATGTTGAATAGATAAAAGCACTTCGAATAAAGCAGGCAGCCTCGCTTATGGGACCACTCAGGCTAAGGCATTAACCGACCCCGAAATGCGTCAAGATAAACAAAAGTCATCGCCAGGGGCCACATAAATCTACGATAAACCTCGCGCGCAGCCTCCTTTCATCTCTCGGCACTGCGTCATATAGACAAAGACGCGATACCGCGAATGAAGCTGTGCATGTCGCATATAGAAAAGAGCATTACACAAGATCTACTAGAGGGAAAAACCATCGGTATATTACAAGCGCGCGGGGATAATACGTCTGTCGCGTGACTCAGCCGGCTGCTGCTGCTAGCTGTGGATGAATGAAAACGGGATTGCCCCACCACGTTGGTCAACTCGCGCGCTCACTCACGCTACACATCATGTAGTGTACTCGCGCATCTCTCGCTCGCTAAACAAAAACGAGGAGGCAATACTCTCAACTCTCACGTGGCGGTTATAACGCGCGCGCGCGCGCGCGCGACGATTCATCCGCGCGAGAGCGGAGAAATCTCAAGAGCAGCCGCAGTGATGTCCTTCGTCGCGTCATCGAATGAAACCAGGTATTGTATATACGGAAGGGAATCCAGCGCCGCATTCCCTTGCAGCAGATCAAGAGCCTTTTGTGAGCATCAGCGCATTGATGGAAGGTGAGAGGAAGAGAAAAGGAGCTGGACTTACTCAGCGCGCGAGGAACTCGGAAAATTTTAATCGACCCTCACCGACGCTCTCCCAATGCGTAATGCGTCTGCGGAAGAGTCATGGACTCGCGTTGGATTCTAGGCTATGCGCTACATGCGTAAACTGAATTTAATGTACTAGTGGTCTATATTTTTCATTTTCGTTCAATGAGAGAGCTTCGGTGTATTGGAATGCACGCTAATTCCGATGGTTAAAGTTTGCTGAGGTACATGAGTGTATTATTATATCCATCGCAAAGTAAACAGACCCGCATTAAAAGAAAAATTACGAACCACCGCCGCAAAACCCTATGAAAACGCTATTCATAGATAAGCTGCTACTCGCAAACCAACCCAATATACCTGCGTTATAAACGAGCACACAATTAGGCTGGAATCCGCTTTCGAGGTCTTTTCACGAAAAATGCAGCAGACTGGCTGGCTGCGCGACTCAAATAAGCTGATCCTCAGCAATTTTCCTAATACGAAGCCCATTACACCTTAGACGTAATGCCCGCGCGTCCGTAACAGCGCTGGGACTGTTAATGCTCGTTTAAAGCTCTCGTCGAGCGATGAAAAGATCGCCGCGAACAATGAGCCAGTGCAAGCGCGCGTCGCACATAATAATAAGGACGTATATATAACAGGCCCTCGTGACGCAACCGAATCGTATACGCGATGCATCAGCCGCGACAATGACGATTATCGCTCGAACTTATTGATTATTGTAATTAGCGCCGAGCGGGCCTAATGAATTGACAGACTATTACGGCTCGTTTATATATGAATAATAGTCTTTAAAATTTCACTTCGGTGAATCCTCCACATTGTGTGTATGCATCCATTGTGTGCATATGGTTTTGTTTTGAATTTCACTTCCCTATTGCGAATCGCCGGGATATTTTCGTCTCTCATCATTTATAGACGCGCCGAGAGTGTTTGTTTCCGCGCGCGCAAGTACCCAAACAAATATATTCTCGCACGATGTACCCGCACTTTTTACAAAAACTGCAATAATGGGGACGCAATTTAATTATACGAACCGCAAGCTTTCCCAGAAACACGGCTTTCCACTCTTCGTCATCCCTTTAAATGCCTTTTCAGCGCATAGCTTTTACCCATATTGCGATTCCCGATTACACGTCCACACGCATATATGTACATACAGACAGACAGGCTGCAAACACATGTCACCGTGGGTTACTTTGGGGATTCGAGTCACAGATGCTGCCACGGATTAAAATTATAGGCTCTGGGTCGACGAAACGACGGATTATCGAGCGCTGTTTTTTATCCTTGTTAAAAAAAAAAAAAAAAAAACTCTAGAACGTGGATAGTGCGAGCGGTGTGCAGCACAGCGTTCCTGCCAAGAAGGAAAAAAAGAGAAGCGCACGAGAATCATTATTACGAATTTTTTCGACGAGCTAAAAAAAAAAATGGGAAGCTCGCAGACGAAAGTCAGAGGCGGGTTGTTCCATTAGTTCAAATTGAAGTATCGCGTCGAAACAAAGACGCTAAAACCAGAAAGATTAGAGTACAAACGCTTAAGTGCCGCAGAAGATTCGAAACTTGGGTATAATCCAGCCGAAGCTTTCGGCAAAGTGGCTCGGGCCATTAATCGCTGTAAATAAGTTATCCGAAAATCGATGTATAGGAAAGTATCGGAAAAACATCAAGCGCTCGAGTATACCCCGCGACTACATCAGCTCCCACATACTCATACAAGCCCGAGAGAAACCCGAGACAAGAGAGAGAAAGAGAGAAAAGTTACAGCTCGGAGGGCAGAGAGAAAAGGTCTGGGTCGTGCGCGCCGCAGGATAGACACCGAAAAACGAGGAAGAAGATGAGAAGAGTGTCTCTTTTCACCTTGGCAGCTCTCGCGAACTGCCTCTGCACTGCGTTATCTCGCGCCCGTGGACGCAGAGAGGAAGAAAATGGAAGAAAAAAAAATAAAGAAAGAAAGAAAGAAAAAAAGGCCGACGTCGTTGGCTTGGACGCGCGGGCTTGGGGTCAACGCGCCTCGTATATAGCTGAGAGACGACTTCGTACGAATATAAAGTAGACCGTGAGCGAGAGCTGAAATATCGCGCGCGGCTTGAAATGACTAGTCTTGCGGCTTTTTCGGGCCCGGTCACATCGTATCTCCGTTTGTGTATGTGTGCGTGCTATATATGCGGCAGTAGGTAATATAAAAGACTCAAGAGTGAGAGGAAGATGCGGGAGAAAGATGAAACGAAATATCTCGCCTTACTGGGACAGACGCGCAAGTGTCGTCTTTTCTGCCTCTTCTTGGAAAGTCTACTATACGCCTGAATTTGGGGGAACTTTATTGCTCGTCATCGTTGCTCTCCGCGCACGACTTTTAAACTTTATAGCAAAACGACCGAGAGATCAAAACTAGGCTCCCGCCGTTGTTTTCGTTCGTAATTTTCTTAATCCCGCCGATAGCACTGCGATAATTTTACTAATTCAGAGGAAGACCCAAAACGATCGAGACGACGCGCTTCAGCCGCATCGAATCGACGAACCCTTAATCGGGTTAAGTATAAGGTACACCCCGCGCGCTTACTAGTCGGTTGACACTTGCTCCACCCCGTGTGCTATATGTATACTGTATATAGCGCAGCAGTAGACTCGCCTGCTGCTGCTGCTGATGCTCCGAGAGGAGCGGCCCGCGGAAAATTCAATATCTCACTCTCTCTCGCTCGGTACGGCCCGCTGATTCATTAATGAACCCCTAACCCGTCTGCAAAAACCTCCTTCGACGCCCGCATAGGTACGCATGTGTAGGCGTATAGGTATGCATAGAGTGTCATCGGGGGTCATTCCGTTTCGCACACACTTGCGCGTAAAAACAGTAAACATCGCAGCGTCACGACGTGCGTTTCCATCAGAGTACGGTTGAACGTTATGATGGGCTGATTCAATCGATGTTGACGCGCGAACGTTTTACAGATCGAGTTTCTGCGACTATCTGTGTTTAGGCTTCGAGTTCTTTCTCTCCCATGGAGCAACGTTTTTCCAAGCCGACACGCTTGTGCTTTCGTAAGGGTAAACAATGAAAATCGATAGCGAGCCGTGTGCACTACTATTTGTCAAGAATATCTCGCGATTGTTACAGAATTACGACAAATGCCGTTCATTCGCAATGCTGCAAATCTAGCTCCGTGTCATGGTACGATGTGGTTTGTCATTTCGGAGCAACGTGAGCAAAGATTGAAAAAAAAAAACAATAATTAGTTAAGTAAAACTCACCCTGGCCGAAGTGCTTGGCAACCATGATCGTTGCAGGCGGTGGCTCCGGTCGCCTCGAACCTGCTTCTACTCGAGGAGTCAGCGGGGGCAGCAGCGCCGGCTGCACATACTAAACATCCACCCCTCGCTCCTGCAACCTTCTCTCCTTCCACCCGTCCTGTCGACTATTTCTCTAATCTTCCCGCATCAGTCGTATCCGCTGATCCGCAGTAACGAGCACCACCAACGAAAAAATCACCAACAACAACAACAACAACCTCACATGTTCTTCACTCGCACTGTACGTGTGTGTATAAACTGTGTATGAATAAACGTCGGGGGTGGCAGAGGCCGATGCTCTCCCTTGCGGCCGTAGCTCGCGATAAATTCACCGGAACACCACAAGCGCTCGACTGTGTACACTTATTACGGGGGATCGGGAAGTTTTCGAGGAAAGGTGAGATGCAAGTGTAGAAAGGTATATATACAATGTATAAGAAGAGCGAGTGCTCTGGGTGAGTAAGATACAACACGCGAGTGTCTACGGCTTGTGCGAAAGCAACCGATGCAGCGAGTCCGACGGTTGCCACCCGACTGACACACACGACACGGCTGCGCTTGCTCTCTCTCTCTCTCTCTCTCTCACCGCTGGATTTCAGCAGCAGCAGCAGCCCCGGCCGCCGGCTGTGGCGCTATAAAATACTCTGACGCACCGCGCGCGCACGCAGCACCTCTCGCGGATGTAGGTACCCTCTCCCTTTGGTTGCGCCCTTCTCTGCACGCGCAGCTGGTGTATGAGCTATTATCGCTTTCTCCGAAAAGCGCTTTTCAACGATATGCAACTTCTCGGTTTTTCGAAAGGGCCTGCTTCCTGTTAAGTATACACTCGAAGTCTCGGAAGGAACGCGAGGTGGACACGACAATAACAAAGCAACGCGGTTCCGGGTGTCCATTTGTAAACAAAGAGACGAATATGCGCTGGCAAAGTAGGAGCTCGATTGGCTCGTCGCGGTTGCCGACGGAGCGGCACATCGATCGCAGATGGCAGCACTCTGCTGGAATTCTCACTACACACGACAGAGCTGCTACTGGTCGTTTACCTCTTTTCAAAATCGTTCTTCTTTGTTATTGCAGAGTGCAGTTGTTCAAGTTGTTGCATTCAACAAAAACAGCACACTGTCATGCTGCGGAAGAAGAGCATGAGTGAAAGGCGTGTTTTGGTGTTTGCTTTCTCAACCTTGCGGTGTGCCTCCGATCATAGAGTAAATTAGAATTTCGACTTGATGCCAATAATCTGCAAGTATCGGAGTCTTCGTCGACAAACACAAAAGGTCGGTAGGTATTTCTTGTATGGCACCCCGGAAGTGCAGTGAGTTTTGAGGTTATAAACATAGTTATCAATACGAAGGAAGAACTGCAATCGTGCGATATGCCTATTATCTAATCAGTGAAAGATAGAGTTTTATCAAATACTTATTGATTGTGAATTTTAACGATTTCTTTTTAGTGTTGGGATTGTCTAAGAGATGTCAGCACACGGCTTCAGAGGCAGAGGCGAGGAAAAGGAAGCTAAGATTCAACAATAGAACTAATAAGCCGACGCAGCTGAACGACAAGTAGGTATACAGTTATATTAAGTAATAAATGCTTTTGCAATCTCCTGTCTGATTTGACATTTTTCTGCGGAGGCTGCACAAAGATAACTTGATGAAACTCGTAATGCATTCTTCTTGCCAGACTCTCTGATGTAACTATCGCTCTTTGCTTAGTCATTTGGAAAACTATAGTCAGCAAAGATTCATGAATTTGCATTATGATAATTTTGGTAAGCTCTTTTGAACTTGTTTTTTTTTTTTTATAGCACACATTTAATTAATTGAACAACATATAAATTTTCAGTAGTAGATACAAATTCAACAATACTAAGAACATAGAAAGCGACCTTCGCTGGCTGTATAAAAAAAAAGCGACGTCGGCAATATCGATGATAGGTATTCATTCTAGTTCCGGACGAAGGAGGCGCGTTTGCGCAAGCACGAGCCAGCGCAACGGTACTTACACTCGCATTTGGCTATGTCGGAAGTCGGAAGTGCGCGAATATCGTCGGAAGACGTGATCTTCCTTTCTTCATAGTCATCATCCGTTTATCTCGTACCTTGTGTATATACGCATGCACCTATACAACAGCAGCGACGCTCGATATATCTTACATCACTAGACGATCGGCCACATGAATCACTTCGCGAATATCGTATGACTTTGCACTTCAAGGTTTCGCTTTTACACATGGCTCGTCTAGCTGGCTGCAGCCCGCACTCTAATTGAAAATGATGCCCGTGACCCTGTTATCGACACCCGCACCCATACGTGCACCGCGTCTTTTAATTAATTTTTTGCTACGGGTAAACAAGCGGACTTCTTTTACGCAGGCTTTTCGCGAAGATCGTTTGAATCTAGTTGTAAAAAGTATACAATATGTGCAACGCCAAAGGACCCTGAGCTTATAGAATCAGCAAATTAAAGTCAATTTTCAACCGTTCATTTTACTGCCGTCTAACATTCACGCACATCACAATAGCAGCGGAATATGTCCGATATGCATATATAAGACCGTTTTATTACACCTTCAGGTTCTTGAAATAACAATATAGCTTTGAAACTGTTGTTCGCGTTCTATTTTTAGATTCATTCATCGCGCATTCAATTCAAAGGACATTTTCACACCGATTCCCATATTTGTTTGATTTTTTTTTTCAAATAACGCTAATGCGTGACGCATCTTGCCTCGCCTCAGAAAAAAATTCCTCCATCGCACAATCAGCATCGCCACTTCGTGCATTTTTCAATATAAGTAAGCTGTATAGGTGAACTCCGGAACAAAAGACACTTCATTCCCAGCTCGATAAATCACCGACGCGCGCGCGTCGTTCTTTCGGAAAAAAGCTCCGTTCTTGTTTCGTAACACGCGCGGCGTTACGCAAGCGTAAAAAGCGCAGCTCGCTAAACACGCTCCTTATCGGCTGTGTCGTCGTCACCGCAATCAAGATCGCTACCGTGTATGAGCTCGCACATCAAGCGAAGTCAATCTCCGCGCATATAATATAGGATGTAACGTCCGCATCCCCCTCCACCCCTTATGTATAAAAGCTCGATCGATGTCCTCGCAGCTTTCGGGGAGACAAGAGAGTTCGATTAAACCCTCATGCCGTGTGGCGTCACCGCATGGCCCCCGGCAGTGCGGAAGGGAAATGTGCTGCTACTTCTCTCTTGACACTTGCGTTATATCGTATCGACGGATCTTCGAGAATCTCATTTGAGGGATCGGGCCGATATACCTCGAACCACATCTATACTGTTTATTAGATCGATGTATTCGAAGATTTGTAACAGGTTTCCTGTGGGAGAACATAACTGTATACCAATCTGTTTATGCGATTTTGATACGGATCGAATTAACGGGACGGGATGAGGAAGACCCGCGAGACATATTTCTTGAACTTGTATGAACGACAACTAATTTACAATTTTTTTTTTTGCAGAATCTTTGATACGTCGATGTGCTGATGCTGAAACTACAACTAGGTATACCGCCTTACTATACAGCCTGATGGATACAAGACTCTTTACTCGAGTGTCTTCCGAAGCAGGAATAGTCATTCTGTCATCCATTCATCAGGTACTAATAAAAATAATTACTTCCTTCCAAGAAAAAAAAATCTTTCTCAAATACACTCAGCTTTAAAGACACTGCATACAAGAAGCAGCTCAGAGCTATAGATATAGTCACATAAAAATCTTCTAGGTCGCATATGCAAGACGCGTCCTTAGCCGTACCAGCGCGCTTGTGAATGCTTGCATTCGCTCGTAGAGAAGTGAGAGATACACGCGAGGCGTTGGCTCTATAACCTCGTTGCTACAGAAAAATAAGTATATCCTCTATGCTTGGTCGAAGTACTACAAGCACCGTAATTGCACGCGAGGGAGAACATTATATAGGTATCGCATATATACCTATAGCCACTCGCAACGCACTCCAGTCCTCTCCGATTTCTGTTTTGTGCAGTCTCTTCGATGCTCGCGCGACTTCGCGGCCTTTCATCTCCTCCTATCTCGCGTGTCAATGACAAACGCAAACTTTCTTAATACTCACATGAAATATTTCCTTGCAGCTTTCATATTTCCTTTGATGTGAAGGCACGATGAACTAAAGACGAATTTGATTAGTTCAGTAAATGTTTAAATTATGACAGCCACATACAAAATTCGTCGGCATTTCATCAACGCAAGAATTTTGAATAGAAAGCCGGCAACGCAGTTATTTTCCTGGAAGAGGTCTGCAAAAATATGCAATTTGTCCGTCTTATTTTCAGTCGTTGCGCTGTAGCTATATATAATGCGACACCATTACCTACAAACTCGCATACTACTCTCTTTTTCTCGCAGCTGAAACTGCACCTGCGAATCTTTCCAACTGCATCTGATCGCTGTACCGCTTCGTCATGCCGTACATTTTCACTTTCTTTCACCACTATCGCTCCATTCAGACATAGTTCTCCTATTTCATCTATATTCTCTATTTCTCTGCTTGCGGCCCGTGAAAACCGGCATTTTCCGGGATGCGCGGTTTCACCGCTCACACATATATACAAAACTCTGGGCGAGTTTGCAAAACCCGGAGGTGCAGTGGCCCTCGTTCGCTGCGCTCTATATAAATATAACAGCACGACAAAGACGACGACTGCAGCGACCAACATCTCGCTACAGCGCGCTCCGGCTTCTGTTTCGTTTGACACACTTTCCGAATAGTACGACTACGACTGGGCCGCTTGCTGGCTATTTATCACCTATTATTAATTTGGATCTATAATGCTGTTTCGCGCCACGCGATAGACGTTTTATAATCAATGCAGCATAATTTTCTAATCCAATTGAATCATCGAAATCGAATACTACAGCTTCCCATATTTTATACAAACAGTCAAGCTATCTAATCTCGTTTTAATGCACGCTCAATTCTCGGCAAAGCGCCACTTTATCTTCCAAGAAACTTTTCCGTCTCATTTCCATCGACAAACCTGCATCCAAGCAGTACTATATATAACAAGCCCACGCGTCGCGCGCAAGCTTACACATTTCACTAATGGTCGCAAGAAAAAAACACAGAGTCCACAGCCCTCGTCCATTGCCACCTGTTGCGCCGTTGCATCCAAGACTGCGATTCATATTTTCCCCCTCGACGATCCCGGAACCCTCTAGTGCTCTAGTCTCCGGCGTCTATACACACGGCCCACGCGATGCTTTCTGTGCCTACACGTTTCGAGCAAGAGCGAAAAATAACGCTGCGAATAGTCGTTCTTGTCACATTGGTCGACTCGTTATCCGAGCCTCGTATCTGTGGTATGAATACAAGCTTGACGTGTCACTGACTCGACGTGACGATATAGATTGTGCAGGGAAAAAACGAGCCGCGTCAAACGAAAATAACCACGCGAAAGATGAACGATGACAATGTTGATGCATCTGAGTATAAAACAGTGTAGGACAGCTTCATTGAGAATCTGTTGAAGCGTGTTCTACAGTTGAATTAATTATTGTGCTGTTTTAATTATCTCATCGCTACTGTAGCAAGTTTGATAGAGAGCCGATTGGTAGACTTGAATATTTATACGGTGGGCTTGTACAACGTCACGTGTGTCAACGCGTGACGACATTAAAATATACATCGATTCGCGTGGTAATTATTTATTATCTCCGCGCATGATAAGCTTCAATTCATAATTCGGACCTATTTTACAGGCCATCGCAAGACAGTGAACCAGTGGATGTCCAACTTTCAACCAGTATTTAATAATCGAATTGCCTTCGAAATCTCATCGCGATGTCATCCAGGATTAATCGTATCACAACAGGACAATAGAATCAATATAGAGCAGCGATTCAGTAGCTCTGAGCAGGAATACGTAAAGGCGGTGCGGCAGATCGTCTACTTGTAATTTAATAGACCAAGCCGAGCGCGAATTCCGAGGGCCGCGGTCGCGTATAATCCCATATTATAATTACGCTCGTCCCCGCTTAACCGCAAAATTCTGCCGAGTTGCGTGGGCGGCTCTTTTGCGTCTTCGCCAGTGCAGCCGCGCTGCTGTTCGCTGCCGGTGTAAAATTAACGCGAAACTCTGATATTCGAGGCTCTCGTATGAAGAAGTTTAAAGTTTTGAAGTTTACGCGGGCACGATGGATAGAGCGATCGTTTGATGAAAGGGAAGACGGATCCAGTGTTCCAACGTGGAGTGCTTTTGTTTAATTTACAACTTGTTAGCGAGCTATAAAATTGTTTGATCGAACATTTAAGAGAGCAAGAAACTAAAGGCCTTCGGCTCCACCGTTTTGAAAAAGCTTTCACAACAATTCCGTGGACCCCCTCTACTTTTATTTATAAATCTTTGGGTGTATATTAAAACATTCAAGTCTAAAAACAAAAGATTTCGAAACGATACATTTTATTTGTATCTTCAAAACTATACACTACAAATTAAGCAAATCGAGCTCTTGTAAACAAACGGCCGAACAATATATAGCGCGATTACGCAAGTCGGACTCGTCCATCAAAAGGCGTCAGCCCGACTGCAGAGTAGGTACCGACAAATGGCATTTGCCTCTAAGCTAGTCGATCCTATTTGCCTGCCTTTCAGCGGCTAAAATCAAGTCTCGAGCAATCGAATAGAATTTTATTACAAAGTAAATCCCTCGATTATGCGAGAATGCTCTTAATCGCGTGCTCCGTAACGGCGCATATGTTAAACTACATACGACGAGCCGAAGCGGTCATTCCCATTAGAAACTCGTGTCCGCGAGACGGAACGTCGAATAAGCGTTGCAGAACGACGGCCAGCGCGTGGAGTCAATAAACCACTGGAGACAAAAGCTTTCTGCTAGCGTACGGACCGTCGCCGTATTTTTTTCGCGTATAGAAAGGCACCTCTCTGCATCCAGTGAACGTGTATTATAATCCTACTCGAGCGGCTCTTGCGCGATGCATCATGAGAGAGAAGGAAAATCTCGCGAAGGCGCGGAACCAGTTTGCGCTCATCTCGCTCAGCTTTCCGTCTTTGTGCGGGTGACTCTTACACACGCACGAGAGCTTATGAAGATTCGAAAATTGAATTTGCAACGAGGCGATGAGTCAACGCTCGGCTCCTTTGTGTACCGCAACGTTTAGTGCTGTTATTTATAATGTCTTATTGTATTTATCTTCTTTGTTGTACTCGCGTGTAAAAGTTCTCCGTATTTCATAATCAGCTTCGTTATTTCAGTATCGAGTTTTTTTTTCTATGAATTAACTCCAAAGAAAGATTTGGTAATAGGTAGCAGTTTTACGTACAAATCGTTTCTATCAAGCCCTGCATATTTTCCATTTCATCGTCATTATTCTAGAATACATTTCCACTTGAGCGCTCGAGTAATAACGTAACAATCCTCTCTGCATATATCGTTGTTCGAGCAAGCAGCCGCAATAATCGTCTGTTTACCCAGACACCCCAGTGCATCGAGTCACAGAATGAATGCTGTCGATAATGACTATATATATAGTGAAAAAGAAAAAGACAATCCAAGCCAAACTAGCATCTCACATTATTCTTCTGCTTTCAGATAACAGCAAGCTGGGATAACTGGCTTCCTCCTCCCGAGTCTAATACAACAGCGAGAGAGTATTAGCTTCGCAGCGATATCGGCTATGCACGTTGTACATACAAACAGCACACTGTACTCCAGCCGATGAAAGAACGGAGCGCGCGCTGGCGTGCTCCGTGCTATAGTATCTATAGGTATCTTACAAAACGGAGTATAAACCAGACAGGCCGAGAACGCATGCGCGCCACGGGACTTTTCCTCTCGACGCTGCTGCCGTCGCGCGACTTCGGCCTATCGCCATCAGTAGTCGCTGTACTCGCGGCCCCGCGAGTAGTCGCCTTTCACGCCGGTGTAGTGCGTCAGTTCCCGAGCCAAAAGACGAACAATAACAGCAGCAGCGGTGCGCGCGTTCTCGACCAGTGCACTAACAGTGTCGTGCGGGTGCGGCCTCGAAGTGTTCAAGAGAGAAGGTGATACCAGTGTCAATTACTGGAACATGCTTTCTGGCGCAGCAACGACGACGACGACGACGACAACGGCCGATGCTACGCCGTGCTGCGCCGCACTGCTGCTGATCATGGGCGGCGAGCCCTCGGCACCTGGCCGAACGATCGGGCAATTGCAACAGTGCGCCCAGAGGATCGCCCTGCGGCGAAGACTCGCCTAGGAGAAGAGCTCTGTCCGACTAGCGAGCGTCCTAGAAGTTTCGAGGGACGCACGGGAGCGAGCGAGACAGCGACAGGGCGAGGAGGAGAGAGGGACGAAGAGAGAGAGAAAGAGAGTGAGAGAGTGAGAGAGAGGACAGGAAGGAGGGCCGCTTTAAAGGCCCATGCGCGCCGACGATATCACTGCTGCTGCCATGGCTTCGGTTAAAGTGGCTGTGAGGGTCCGACCCTTTAACAAAAGGTTGGTGTCTTTTGCTTCTTCCACTTGACACTCGCGCGTACTCTCTCGTCTCTGTTTTCCGATGTTGCACTTTCGTACGATCGCCTGCTTGCTCGTCGCCTACGGCGATGCTCCGAATGCAAGCGTGAATTTTTTTGGAGCACGCGATGACGATATCCGCAGCTACGTGCAGCTGACCGATCGAACACGAGATTTGCATTGTACTTGTGCACAATGTCAATGTGTTTTGTTTACCTATTCCTCGTGCTTGTCAGTTCTTTGGACATTATTGATTGCTCACGAGTTTTCTCGTTACATTGGTTCAAAATGCTTCGTAATAAACCCCGAAAAATATACTGCTCGATTCGACTCGTTTCGGCTCTTTATTGACATTCTCGAAATAACAAGATTAATCCCATTTTTACCCGCGAGAATTGGACCTAGAGATATATGTACGGTCTATCGAGAGAAAGGCTTTTACGTAAAAAGTAAATAATTGGAATTTCGATAACGATCATCAAGTGCTCTGTGAAATCCGTACCCATGACAAAATATAGGTATTACGAACTCAGCGCGGTTGTTATACAATTCAGTGCTGTCCAATAATTTATTTGGCGTACAGTAAAATTTACAGTTTTTTCTTCGTGCTGCAGACAGTTAAATTCATATGATACCTCTAAAAAATTTCTGCATCCCAACATGTGCTTTTTATTTTTATTTTTAAATACAGTTAAACGTATTTTTGATGAGCGTTTGTTGATTTGCATTTTTTACGAACATTGTTGAAGATAAAAATGTGTCGCAATGAGACTTACGTCGCTTATACATATATAAAGTGAAGATTCTATTTTTGTGGTAACTGCGAAAGTGATTGGTTTTTTCTCCACCGTGAAGCCAAACGTCCCTTTAACATTTAATATTAATTAAGGTCATCGAATCAGCATGTTTGTAAACTATTGAGCATCATATTTTGAAATTACTTCTTCATATAAGATAAACAACCAGATACTGTGTCAATTTAGATACAGTGCTTTTACACGAGTTTGTAAACAAATGTATTCCGCTTTTTCCACTCAATTGAACAATATAAATATAGTGCAGAGCAATTTATATTCATCACATTTAAAATTGAACGTCTATACCTGTTTTGTCTCCTTCATAAATCAGACCTATAAATACATTCATTCTTAACTGATTTTTCCGTCTCTCTGTCTGGGTTCGTCAATACTTCGCGGACGAGGTCAAAAGCTGTCAAAAGCTTCGCCGTGAAAAGCGTCAAAAAGAAGCGTCGAAAATCAAAAGACGCAAGCGTAATCCACTCGTCGGAACACCTGCCATCTCTCTGTCTGTCGTAGCAGTGAATTTCGCGCATTGCCATGTACAACTGCACACGACTGTCGGTCTCGAATCGACGACAACGACGAGACCGACCCCTTCGTCGCGCGTCAATTCTCGCTTTTCATTCAACCGGGAGCGAGCTACTGATGCGACTTCTATATATATATACGTATACGTGTCTGGTCGTATAGCCCATAGCTATATATGTTAAAGAGGAACGGAGGCGACGAGAAGCGACGGCGAACGCTGGAATGTAACGGATGTACAGTCCGTTATTGCAGTTTGCTTGTTTTATGCAGCTTTCGATGCACGCGAAACGCTCTTTCATGTCCCGAATTTCGGGAAATATATGTTCCGTATTTCGACGCTCGCACGATTTAACGTGATTGAGAGACTTGAATTTGCTCGGCTTTAAATGGGGAAATGCTGTCGAGTCTATACGGAATGTTAATACACGTAACAGTTTACTACAAAACTGCGACTTCTATATAAATTATTTTATATTTTCAACTTTCATTCCTTAATATTAATTTTATCTTTTTAAGTAAATAAAAAGTATTTTCATTCAACAATTCATCAATCAATATGGTACACTCTATCGACTTCACTGAAACCAATTATAATTTTATGTATGCTCCTAACGCCTCGTGTTCATGTTTCACCTCAGTAATTAATTTTGAGTTAACTAAACTGATATAGTTTTGACATTTCAAAAAAAAGAAGTCAAAATTATGCGGTTTTAACTATTTCACAAATTTAAACTGAGTAAAGGTTGACTCTTCTTTGTTATATATGGCAAGCTGTATGCTAAGCTCTTATTCCTTCATGTGCTAATGTCTAGCGAAATTTTTTATTTGCACTATGAAGTAAGAAAACACCTACAGTATACATAATAATGCAGCCAGAGTTAATTGTATACGCGCAAGAGTGAGATGAAAAGAACAAAAGGAAAAGTCCGTCGAAAGGCGTAAAATGTGGGACTGATTCGTTGTTGCAATTGCTTATTAATTTTTTGCTTCTACATTCTTACTCAGGAACTGAGATGTATGCACATTCATAAATAAGTCTAAAAATAATGCAACATCAAATCAACTAATGAAACATCAATCAATGGTGAATTGCGGCGTTAAATCATAGCGATTTTTCTGCTTTCAAATCGAACAGCTAATATCAAACAGGCCAAAGTCCGAGAGAAAGTTTTTCCACCTCGTATACGTATACACAAACCGCAAGCTATTCAGCGCTCGTTTTAATAGCTGCAACATATGTTAAAATTTTAAAACAAAGCCTCGCGCTATACAACAACCATAAAAAAACATGTACATATACTCATTGTTCTGTTGTCATTGCAGGGAGTTGGCGATGAACGCGAAACTCGTCGTGCAAATGGACGGCAAGCGGACTCGGATCTTCAATACGAAGGTAGTGTATATTCAGAGATTCAGAAGAATGCTTTCGCAACACTTTCGATTCGACGTACGACGGCGCCGCGCCAGTGAACACCATGTACGGGAGTATTTTGTCCGCGCAAAACGAGTCCTACATAGGCTGCGTGACGCGTCGCCCCGAGAGAATGATCCTTGCGATTTTATCCAGAGCCAGCTGCCTGTGATTATAAGTCCCGTTTTAGAGATCTAGCTTGGTGAAATTCGACTATTTTTATCGGCCGAGCAGGAGCAGCTCAAGCGCGCGTGCACGAGTTTGTGATTTTTGAAGTCTCTATCAATTACCAAGATAATTAATTTGTGTGAGTGCGCGCACTCGCTTATCTGGAGAAAGTTCATGAAAATAAGTATCATAAGTTTTAATTTGTAAAGTCGCTCGCGTCGTGACGAGATAATTACATTTTTTCAAGCTTCAAGCGGAAAAATCATCGGAGTCGAAAAATGCTTACATTCAAAAGTGCAGAATATATTAAAAACGTGAAATGGACGGGAGGCGCCGAAAAGACTTGGCAACACAGTCGAACGCTATACTGCACGCAGTGAGACATAAATCTCGGGTCATATAAAACGTAATCCCGTACTATTGAGAGAGTCGCCGCGCGTCGAGATATACATCTGACTTTCACGGGCTTAAAAAAATCTCTCAGTCGCCAAAGTCACGGTATCTTTTCATATATTTTCTTCTGCCTTAAGCGCAAGAACATTTCGTTCCGCGGTAAAAATAAAGAAGAAAAAATAAAGGAAAACGAGTTAAGTCATTACTTACGCAACGTTTAGTCGAAAATGACGAAAATTCACTCGAGTCGTAATATAGCTTTTCGCTGCATTCGCAAGGAAACGGATTTATCGCTTTCTATGTTGAAGAAACAAAACCATCGACACCGATATTTGCTGAAACGAAAATTCAAAAGCAATCGGAAAACTTAAACTATAATAATAATGATCACTCATTCTTGGAATGCAAACATCAGGGAAGAAAGAAAACCGCAAAAGTTCACAAAAACGGCATCTCCCGTACAGTGATATCAAACGGAAAAACCAAACGCAGCCTTGATCTCTCCTATCCCCGAAACAATGCTGAAAACTGCCGGCGACCGCGCAACAGCCTTGCGCTGCAGTTCTAAGCGTTGTGCAATCTAAAAATTTCTGTGCCCTCGCACCGCTCGCCAAGGTTTCCACACTGGTCGCTGCGCGCGTGTATGTGTATAAAATATCGCGTTGGCCGTTGGCCGGAAGCAAATTTCATGTCTCACGTATATACAACACGGACACTCGCCGAGCTTTTTTTCTAGGACCGGCGCAAAGCGATAGGTCTAAAATCGTCAGCCGTAAAATCGTTCGCGCGGCTGCTGCGAGTTAGAGCATTATAAAGAGCCGACGGTTATTTCTACGGATTTCCGCAGGCAAGCGTGACGCCCGACCCGCTTTACTCCAGTTCCCGCTACTTTTTTCTTCGGGCGTTTCTTCCTCAGTCGAAAACTAAAAGGGCGCTCTTCTCGGAGGAAAGTGAGCCAAGCTCGAGTGATGGGTTCCGGCGATATCGTTGTCTACATCAATTGTACAAACGCTAGAGGAGGATTTTTCGTTGCCATTCGCATCAGCAGGGAATCTTGCCCTCGCGGCCTTGTGTGGATTTTCGTGATTTCCAGTATTGCAGAATCGTCTAGACGCGAAGGCCAGATTTTTCTCTCTTTCTGTTCAGCCTCGTTCGTGTCCTGCTGCTGCGACTGACAACGTCGCGGTTTTTATGCAAAAAACGTCGGCGGAGATTGGGAAGTTTCCGTGAACGAGGATATAATGCCGTTCACTGCGTTTCGCGGATACACGAGATTCCTGTTTATCGGCTTGACAAATAGGCTCTGAATAGACTCGGAAACGCGGTGTTTGCTCTTTTGGCTCGGTGACGGCTGTCTATGAGAGTTATAGCTGAAGTTTGCGATAAAACTGAATGATTCCTGTACAAGTTTACACGAGGAAATAGATTCGCGTAATTGATTTTATATTGTCTGAAACATCGGGTAAAAAGAGTAGGTATAGTACCGTATAGGTTTTTAATTTATATCCCACTATGATGCATATATTTCTTAAAAATCTCTAGAGAAGTCAAGTAATGATTTTTTAAACGCGTATATTCAAATGAGTATGCAAATTCAAATGCATTAATTAGAATATAAAAACGCGCTCAACTTAAGTATACCCCTTGTCGGGAATTGAGTATAGGTACACAAATATGCACATAGAAAAAGTCATTTCGTAAAGAGTGCGTTCGGAAAAGTTAAAGATGTCAATCTCTAACCACTGCTCTATACGAGTAACACAATTATAGAACTGATCATCGAACAAACAGAAACATAAATATTTATTCTTGTTTGGCGTCGTATCAAGCACTCAACGACGGGTGTACAGTTTGCAATATACACACACGTGCACATGCATGTAGTAAAGAATGCCAGAAGAAAAATAGAATACAAAAGTAAATATAAGCAATGAAAAAATGTTAAATCGAGCAAAAGGCGTTACTGCTGAACGTGCCGAAAAAAAGTAATAGCTTGCTAAAATCGATATTGAATATCGGAAAGTGCAATGAGGTGTAAATTTCAGACAATGTTAGTCGATGCATATTATAGTATAATACACGAGCAGGCTAGAATAATGATCCGACGTATTAAAAAATAATGAATAAAATCATATCAACTTTAAAGCTACAGTAAAAGAACGTTGCAAGACTGAATCAAAACGGTAAATTGAAAAACAACGTGTACTTTTATTAAATATAATGTCTTCCCTACTTCTAATGGAGCGGTTATTTATGAACTTGATACTACGGCCAATAAGCGTATCGTCTCTCCCTGTACAAAAGACCTGTGCACTATACTGTAGCACGATAAATCATCCATTCTAATCTTCCAGCGCCAGGCGGGTCTTGACCTCCAGATGCTCTTAGAGAAAAGAACGCCCATATAGAGAGAAAGTAGAAAGGATATACGTGGACGCTACTAGCCCACACAGCTGTGAAGAAAAAAAAAACACATAATCGGACGAAATAAAGAGAGATACGCGCGCACGCATATAATATATCAACACCGCGAGCACTTTCCAACCGAGAGCTAATCCTCTGCGCACAACGATCAGCTGATCAGATCTTAGAGACAAGCGACGAGCTCGCCGGCCGTACGCGGCTAAGTAGAAAAACGCTGCTCCTCCCACTCTGATGTGTAATTCCAATTAAAGTCGAGAAGCTTTTCGCGCACGTGCCCGAGAGCGAGTACGTCGCGGTATCGCGCTGTTATGCACACGTGTGCATATATGCATCGCATGAGAGCGCGCCATCGATTACTCGCCTCGCTACTTAGAGGCAAAAGTCTGCCAAGCCGTAATTAGGAACGTCTTATGCGCCGCTGCCGGCCTCTCTCACATATACGCCGCATAGCTCGTTCACACGTCTGCATTAGCTGTACGTATGCACGTATGGGCAAGTGCTACTTGCACTTGTGTAACGAGAGAAGAAATCACAGGCGCACACGTGCTGCACGCACCGAGCTTCTTAGAGCGACGCGTCGTCGTCGTCGCCGATGACGAGATTTTCTTTTTTCGTATACTTGCGTACGTTGTATATCTTTTGCAGCGACTGCAAGCTCGTCTAGACGTTAGGAGCCTCCGATTCGCCTTTGTTTTTTTTCCCCGACATCACGAGACGCCCACTGCCGAGTTTGGAGGTCACGCAAAGAGGATAATGCGAGTGCTTGAATCGCGCCCAAGAAAGCGTAGATGGGACGGAGAAGTTTGTTTTGGACTGTGACGCGCACTTTCGCTCGAAGTTCGTATGTATACTCTGGGGGGATAGCTTTTGCGAACAAGTGAATATATACGCTCGGAGGAACTAATTAAATCGAGAAAACACTTTGCTCTGCGATATCAGAGAGATGTACAGTAGACTACATTTGCTACTACGGATCGGTACTCAAAGTTAGATTCAAACTTCAAGTGAAGGAAGTCTGAACTATTACACCGTCGAACTGTGTATATAGAAAACTTATCGCTTCCTCTTTCTCTCTAAGCCTGTTTGTATTTCAAAACGTGCACACAATGCGCCTGTTTATCCAAACTTTTTATTCCGCGATTTGCCGCACGGCTAACGCACACGATCACACACGCCTATAGGTAGTGGTGATCGAGGAGCTTCCTATTATGGCAGGACGTGCGCCGTCGTAACTCCTGACATCACGTATACGTGATTCAACTGTGATGTATATAGCGATACATCGTGTGGGTGTACAATGTACCATTTCTACTTATACAAATGCGCGGAAATAAAATTTACGCCCTGAGCAACGAGATGCATTAATTCCTCAATCAGATGAAAATCGAATATTTCGCGAGGTTACGCGGATACTCTAATATATTTGTTTACACTGCTGCTGCTGCTGCTGCTGTGCGCTGCGGATTCCGTCTAAATTTATCTTTTTCTCGATTTCAGACGCCGGGTAGCGCTCGGGACATCGACAGAGAGAAGTACAAGGATTTCACCTTCGATCACTCGTACTGGTCTTTCGATGACACCGACGAGAATTACGCGTCGCAAGAGGAGGTAAATATGGATCGATTATATTTTTGGATATTTTCATTTCGGTGTATTGTCAGTTCTAAGTTGTACGATCAAGTAGAATAATATCTGATTAATTGAGAGAAAAATCAATATCGCAATCAGAGTGCGCCAGCGTGTGCCGCATGTGAAAGTAAGACCGGAAAAGCTGATTACCCTCATCTCGCATTATTGATCTTCGGTCTTCCGCGATAGTATCTGCAAATTATTAAAATGGTCGTTAGGAAACTTTAAGAAAAATCGAAAAAAATCTAAGATCTAGATAGTAGTGCTGGAAGCACAATTATGATATTTTTATTTCTATTATCAGGCAACGCGATTTCGATTAAAAAATCGAATTTTTCAATTCCAATTCTTTCCTAACATTGTAAACGACACTGCGTTCTTTTTTTTACTACGTGATTTCAATCAGGAAATGCGCGTTACAGGAATACGAATAACGGCCGTACTCATAAGTATTAATTCGGCGAATGTTCGTGTCGAGTTGCCTTCGTGAACGGAATAAAATAAGAGGTGATACAGCTATAGCGCGGTATATCAATATGCCTATAAAGCCTCGTAGCACTTTATGGTCGTGAATTATACGTTGTACCGTAATCCCGCACTGACAATACGTCCCTCGAATCATTGAACTTGAGGCTCAGATGTGTGTATGGGTATTATGTATTTTCTCATTCGTATTATTATTCTAGGTCTTTTACGATCTCGGAACGGAAGTTATAGAAAGTGCCTTTGAAGGATACAATGCCTGCGTCTTCGCTTACGGACAAACGGGTTCCGGAAAGACTTTTACGATGATGGGCTCGCCTGTAAGTATTTTTTAATTCCTGCTCGCGTATTATTTATCAAAAAGCTTGAGTTACGTAAGAACACTTGGTTTGGAATTCGAACGAATAAAGTCTTTTATTTCTCCGTGCTAGAAACACTCAAAAACTTTAAATGAAATGATACATGTGCACTTGCTGTCTCTATCACTGTATGTATACTGATATCGATCGCAAGCATCTTTCTATATATACGTATAATGCTACTCAGCAGTGCAGCAAACGTAGTCTATATGACTTTTGGATTATTATCAAGCCAGTTCGTTTTACTAAAGAATTAAAATAATGTTCGAGAACCCCATAAACTCGCTGCAAGTAAACCTCTTGCATAATGGAAAAACAGCTTTTTGTTCGTTATATAATATAAGCTACATCAAACTTTATTCGATTAACAGGAATCCCAGGGGCTGATACCGCGCATCTGCAAGACGTTATTCGCGCGGATGGTGGCGGGAAAGGAGAGCGGTGCGTCCTACAGGACCGAAGTCTCCTTTCTCGAGATACACAACGAGCGAGTGCGTGATCTCCTTAGACCCGATCAGACGATGTCGCACTCACTCAGGGTCAGGGAGCATCCAAAGAGAGGTCCTTACGTTCAGGACCTGTCCAACCACCTAGTCTACGATTACTCGGATATTCAGGTACAGAGCAGCGACTTCGTTTTATTTATAACCCGGAATTAACGTATAAGTCATCCACGTCGTATAGTGTGATGATTTTCCGAAGATCGCAAGTAATTTGTTAGCTTTCGAAATTTCTGCAATTTTTTTTACGTATATTTGACGAGGGTAATTTCTTTACAAACAACTGGGCGGGTGACTCATACTACCGCACACAAAAATACACGCGAACTCTCGACCGGCGCGGGACTAATGGAAAATCGTTGTGGCGAAGCCAAAATCAATATCCTCATCATGGAAAATTATGCATTTGGCTAATTTTCAGGAATGCATGGTTAGAGGAAACACGCACAGGACTACGGCCAGCACAAACATGAACGACGTCAGTAGTCGGAGTCACGCCATTTTCACGATAACCTTCGTACAGGCCGGCTTCAATGAGAACAACATGCCATCCGAGACGGTGTCTAAGGTGCATCTCGTCGACTTGGCTGGCAGGTAAATTGAGGGAGTTTATTGCACCCCAACTTGCCATAGAATTTATGTAGCTCTGCTTGGGCCTAGGGCCGAAAAATCTCCAAAAGGCATTTACAAAACAATAAGTCTAAATTACTTTGAATAAGATTCATTAGCAAATGCTAATTTATTCACAATTTTAACACTTATTCATACAACTGTTTAAATATTTACTGTTTTAATCTTACACTTGAACGAAGTACAAATTCATAAGCAAAATAAATTGGGAAATTATAATAAGTATTTCATTTTCATCACTTAACATGCGAATATTTAAATAATAGGTATAATATTTTAATGGTAATTTGCTCGTGCCAACCTTAAATCTTGGCTGCCGAAAACTCATTTTTCACTGTAAACTATTCGCGTCGATCCTTGACACATATCGAAAGATTATTTATTTCTAAGATTATAAGTTTTCTACGAATTATTGAGTAACGATGTATATCTATTTCCAACTGTGAATAATCGTGATTCTAATTCGGTTTTTTTTTAATCCTATAACAGCGAAAGAGCCAACGCAACTGGTGCGACAGGCCAGCGTCTCAAAGAAGGTGCGCACATCAACAAATCCCTGGTTACCCTGGGCTCGGTGATATCTGCTCTCGCAGAGCTAAGCTCAACCGATTCGAATTGCTCAAGGCGCAGCATCTTCATACCATATCGCGATAGTGTCTTAACGTGGTTACTTAAAGACTCGCTAGGCGGCAATTCCAAAACGATCATGATTGCAGCGATAAGTCCAGCGGATTGCAACTATGGAGAAACACTGAGCACACTGAGGTATGCGAATCGTGCAAAGAACATTATCAACAAGCCAACGATCAACGAGGATCCAAACGTTAAGTTGATCAGAGAGCTCAGAGAAGAGATTCAGAAGCTTAAGTCGCTCATAGGCAAAGACGTTGTAAGTATTGTTATTTTTATCAGTGATAAAACTAGCGCGAAGCTGTAAGGGTATTTACTAATTCAGAAGAGTGTCGCGGACTTTGTTATCGACTTTTTATCGACTAAAATGCAGCATATACTAAAATGTGATTTCGCGAGTCATAGATAAATGGTTTCCTTTATTGCGGAATGATGTGAATGATTCAGAAAGGATAAGAGGACGCTCATTAGCGCTGGAGATGATTGAGGAAATGAATAATTGCAATTCGGAAATAATCTTTCATTGTTCTGTTAACACTAAAATACAACTTAGGATCCAAATAATTTTTACGATGATACTCTTTTGATCTCTAAAAGAATTAATTCTGAGTTGCAAATTTTGAAGACCTGTATCGATGAAGTTGGCTCAGTGCATGTATTTTGTTAATTAAATAATATGATTAACCATAAATAACACCTACTGATTTATCTTACAGAGTACTGAACGACCACTTCTAGCTCAGATATACGAGAAGCAAGAGCAGGAGAAAGTGCTGACTGAGGAATGGGCAGAGAAATGGCGCGAAACGCAGAAAATTTTATCGGAACAGCGTGCCCTGGGGCTACGTAAAAGCGGCGTTGGCGTCGTACTCGACTCGGAGATGCCTCACCTCGTCGGAATTGACGACGATCTTCTTAGTACCGGTGTTACCCTCTACCATCTAAAGGAGGGCAGGACACTTGTTGGGACTGATGATGCAGCAACGACGCAGGTTAGATTATGGTTTTTTTTTCAAACACAAGCATAAAATATTGATGATTATTTCTAAAAATTTGTTTTTATATGAGTTGACTATTGTATGAAAATAGTGAAATATTATGCTGTAATAAAATTTAAATTACTACAAATCGATGGTCAAAAGGTAGGCGGAGTCATTTACGTTTATTTTTTTTTTTTATTTACCACGTGATAAAAACTATACCTTCTTTATTGATGTGGAATTCGCCTCAAAGACCTAAATGTATCATGTATCATGAACTTGGAAATATATGACATTATTTGAAGTATATTAATATTATTTACTAATATGTAACGAACTTTCAGGATATCGTGCTTACGGGCGTGGACGTCGAGCCGGAACACTGTGTCGTGGAGCTAGAGGGAGGTACCGCGACTTTGCACCCCTTATCTCCTCACTGCTGGATTAACACCGCTCAAGTGGACAAACCAACGCGGCTCTCGCAGGGCTGCATTATCCTGCTTGGTCGCAACAACATGTTCCGCTACAACGACCCCGTAGAAGCAGCGAAACTGCGTAAGGAAGGTGGCCTCGGCAATGGCAACCTTCAGTCGACAGTGGTCAATCTATCGCGGCTATCGTTGCTCAGTTGGAGCGTTTCGGACCTCCACGTCTCCAGTTCCAGTGACAACCTGTTGAATTCTAGTGAAGACCTGAGAGCCATCGAAGAATTGGAGCAGCAAAAAGCCGCGCTCATTAAGGAGAAAGAAGACTTCAAGGTAAGGCGAATTTCTCTTTTTCACCTAGCTTTGCTTTTGAATCTTTGGTCCGAGTGCACTGGAGGTTATTTCAACGGAATTCGGAAATACCAGAAGTTTTCATTCAAGGCACAGATTATTCCAGTACTTTTATTCAAATGAATTCGGTCCCTTTTTTGCTTTAGGCTAATTGAATGAATATTCATACTTAAGTCCGAGATGTTTTGATGCACTCAATTAAAATCTTCGATGCCAAGTTTCAACGAAGAACTTTAATTACCATATCATTTTAAAAACATTAATATATTATAAACGAGAACGCCAGAAAATATAGTAAAACTTTTAATAGAGCTACTTTTATTTACTGGTAACGTCTGATCATATAAGGGCTCTGCTTTTAAGTCTTGAAAATGAAAATTTCGTCTCCTTAAAAATTTGCCAAAACGCTAATAGCTGAAATGAGAAAAGGAAAAGAAAGACAATGCGCCATGTGCGTCCTTGTGTTACTTTGTGCAGCGGGAACAGGAAGAACGCGAAGAGCGTTGGGCTGCACGGCGCGAAGCCCTGGAGGAGGCCCAGCGGGAACTGGAGCGCGAATGGGGCGCCCAGTGGCGCGAATGGGCTGAGGGCATAGCCGCCCTCGAGCGCCGACAACGTGAGCTCCGCCAGCGACGCCAGCTGCTCGAACAAGAACGCCGCGACGAGATGACCCAAGTAAGTGATGACCCGGATCCGCCGACCGCTACCGCTCCGCATTTAGACGTTATATCGGTCAAGCACCAGTTTTACCTGATCCTCGTCGCACTTGGGGTACTGATCTGTCTCTCCGGCAATATCATCATCTACTCGCACGTCTGCCCGTTGGACATGTGACCCGGGCGTGCTCACTTTCTTCTCCTTCATTTCTCTTATCACTTTCGCTCTCCCGTTCTCTTGTTATGCTTCTGTTCTCTTTAATGGGATTTAACATCATTGTTTCGTAGACTGACCGTGGGGGTTTTGTGTTCCGAGCCATTATAAAAAATTCTACTGGAAATTGATGGGGGCAGTTGGAGGGTTTCATTTGGAATTAGATTTTTCAAAGGATTTTTTCTAATTTTATATTAACGATTTATTTGTTTTTTAACTGTTTTTTAAAGGTGGTATTGTACTGTAAATAACGAGTCAATGATAAATATTTACGAGGTCAATTGAATGCCGTAGAACCTTTTTAAATATAATGGCATGAACATTTTTTTCAAAAGACTAATGAGGTGACGGTTAGTGATAACGTAAAACCAGAGTATTTGAGATGACTGGATCATCTCCTAGGTTTTACTTTTAAAACTTGACGAAGATGTACAGCAAAGATTTTACATTTTAATAAAGTCGTATGTGTACAACATATGCAAAGTTATAACCGCGTTATAATATATGTCGATTCTATTTAAAATGAATGTGAAAGATGGCTATATCAAAACATGCTCACTAACAGAACCATTTACCGTATTTACATCATCAGTGTTGCGATAACGGGATTAAAACAAAAATTATGGCATATCTATATATCTTGATAAGGTTAAACTTGACGGAAACCAATTAAACGACACAACTTGCTAGCATCATTGGTTTGGTCAATTTAAACGCATTACGTAACCCAATGAAAGTCTTAGTCGTTTATTTAATCATTCATTAATGCTGCACATGCTAGCTTGTATAATGATGGACTGATATTTTATCGTTATATTTGTGACAAATTTTAGTAAATTAATTTGTCATTATCTTTGAATAATGCAAATGAATACCGAATTTCGGAATCGTCATTGTAAAATTAATATCTAATGTAAAACATATGAAGTTAAATTATTTATTGATAATTTTAAAGGTGGGTTTTTTCACTTAGAGAGAAAACGTTTAATATATACTCACGTTGAATAATTATGCATTTAACCGATTTTATATATGATTATTTTTGAAACTAAATATCATTCAATCGAATAGTTTTGAAATATTTTTCGTAAGTTGTAGAAAACAAACTTGTTTGTATATAGTAAATTCTGTAAAGTGATTAACTCTAAGGCTTCCTTAAACGAATATTAAAGTCGATATAGAATGTATTTTTATAATGTTTAGTAGGGGTCATTAAATGAATTGAATTCAAAAGTACGTTATTTATGTAAGAATGACGCTTGCAGTACAAAAAGCAAAGTTTTTGAAAAAGACTAAAGTTCCGTTCTGCAACGTACGTATTCGCGCGAAGACCTTTCTTTTTATCTAGTATTAGTATTTTTAGAGAAAGAGGGTATTAACGATGACGTGCCTCTAACTGCCATTAACGCTTGTTCGAGAAGACGATGGTACTGCCGGACATTTCGTATATGAGAGACACGCGTGTTACAATATTCCAAGGAATGTTAGTTATAAACGACAAGCAAGTTGACTGTGTACGGATTCTAAAAATGAAACTCGATATGTAAATATAGAACGTACTCGTCTTGTAGAAAATGTTCATGGGTTTGTTATGCGAGAAGAAAAATTGTTGTTATTATTATTAATTATATTACTATTATTATTATTAATATTATTATTATTATATACACACACATATATATATATTTACATACACTATATATATACAAATATACTGTTGATTAATAAATTTTTTCCTATGAAAATTGGCCTTGGTTGAAAATTTTTATACACGTTCACGTACTTTTTGTTGTAAATATTCTCACGGTGCCCTTTGTTTCTGGATTTTGTTTATTTCTGTAGTAGCTAACATAGTGATTGTTTGCATCGACAGGACGTGAAAATCACCTGTTCACTGGCTGAATAATGATCTGACATTGTAATTCTTTATTTTCTCCGTTATTTTTTGCAAGTCAAACTTTCGATCGAAAAAATAATTTTGATTTAAGTATAGTAAATCGACAAACGCTGATCGATGTAAAAAAAAATTAATTTCGAGTAAACTACTGCAAACATCACAACACGAACGTTTGTAAATAAAGGTAAGGCATGAATCGAAGACTGTTAAATGTGCATAATAAATCGTATGAACAACGAATAAAACATTAATCTTTCTATGTACATGTAGAATTATTTAGTCGGTAACAGATGGCTTACATGTATCCTTTTTTTAGTAGTCAATAACTCACTTTTTATTTTCCTTAATCGATACTTCAGACGTTTATTTCGTATGATTTATCCGACAAGCCCTATTAGTATTCTTTTTGTTTGTATAACGATAATATACACGTCCATCGGCTCCATCGCATAATCAACTTGACGTACTTACACGATTTCCGATTAACAAACTCAATAAGACTCCTTGACTAAAAACGCTTCATACTTTACTTATAACATGTTTTATTTACCGTAAAATATATCTCGCTCGTTCTTTCCTTCAAATGCTCTATATCGTTCATTGCCTGACCATCGAACTTGTCTTTGTATGGTGTGTGGACACACGCGACTGGACAATGAAATCATTTGTCGCCTAACGGTCATTATGAAAAATTATACTCTGATGAGAAAAAAAAGTCGATTTCCGATCAATAACAAAACACGAAATAACGAACAATTTGAAAAATAAAATAAAAGGGAAGCGGCAGCGAGGCGTCTGACGCACTTGCGCAAGTCTTGCAGGTAAGGCGCCAAGCTATGCGAATAAAATTGCTGCGATTTGTTTTTTTTTTACTGTATAACATTAGCTTGAGAAACCTTCTCGACGCACTTCGCACCTACTTGGTTTGCTATGCATATTAGCGGCATTGCGCGAAGAAAGGTCTTTATTTGTCGTGTTTACGTTGTATTGTTATCGTTTCATTACGATTACTGCTTATTATTTTCATATGCAATTATAATTTATGATAAGACTTTTCTCCGTGTAATGAAAACGTGGTAGCATGATTGACTGAATCTTTTGATCACACGTGTGTGCTTGTATCAAGTGGTTTTGAATAATTTATATTTTCCTTTTTATTTTAGTCATTTTACATTCTTTAAGTTTAGTTTGGAGATTATTGCATAATTTTAAACTATTCTGTTCTCATTTTAATTTGAAATCCAAAGAAGCATCGAAGTGCGTTGTGTGTAAGACTGCGCTGATCTCGTCTCTTATTTTTATCCATTATTATTATTATTATTATTATTATTATTATTATTATTATTATTATTCGTCCCCTATTATCTCGTAGTTTACTTTTACCTATCCCAGTTTTGTTTTGTTTTTTATTTTAACGCATCGGTATGTGTGTGGCTAGGTAGAAAGTTTGTGTAGGGAAGTTGCCTCTCTTCGCACCACTCTGCAGTCCAAGCATCGTCAGTTCCAAGAGTTCATGAACGTACAAAATCGCAGGGAGCGACAACGCCGCATCTCGGAACAGGTAATGTGCGCAAGCATTTTTTATTCTGCCTCTTTTTTTCTTTCTTTTCATTGTAGAAGTCCGTCGATGACGATTAATCGGGAAGCGATTTTCTTGAGTTCGAAGAAGAAATCGTTTTCTAAATGTACACTCGGTTGGTCTTGAATATATATATATATATACCTATATATGCGCACACGTTTGGTCAGTAAAATTTATTGTTTTGCCCATAGCTTTCATGTCGTACATGCACAACTTTTGAGGATATACCTATGTACCGTAGAACTTTGTATTGCAAGGCAGCTTTCAAAATTTTCGCGGCTATGATGCGTATGATGAGTATAACACTTATCGAGACTCGGCGCCGGCAGTTACGACTCCGAAAATCCTACATCAGTTCAAGAAGTATAATCAAAGGCTTAATTTTCGTTTTTTGCAGACCGACGAAGGCGCGGGAAGCGACGGCAGCTTACCGGAATCCTGGTCCAGTTTCAACGAGGACAAGTCGGTTGATGCCATGAAGAAGTTCGTCAGTAACAACGTTAGTATAGTATATTGTACACGCGCTTTTGTCACCTGTTAATTTAACACTGTTTCGTTATTTCATTTCGTTTTCTCAGAAGGAGCTCGCAGCGCTAGAACTCGAACTCCAGAACAAAATGCGGACCTTGAACGAGCGTCAGAGCAAAATTGACAAAATGGACGAGGAGCTAACGGATCTCACGGAAAGACAGAAGGAAATCAGTAGCGTGAGTATCTTTATACTTTCGTGAATAACATCTACTTAAATAATTAGAAAGATGTAATAAAAGAAAACAAAACACTTGCAGCTGGAGGAAGAGGGCATCTCCGACAAGAAAATCCTACTGGCGGCTCGTTCGCAGGAGCAGCTCGAGGAGATACTGCGGCGCAAGCGGAGTCTCTCGTTGAACCTGAAACGTGCCTTGCCGGCATCTCCGGGTGGCCGGTCCTCGAGCAGCGGCGATGCCAGTAGCGACGACATGCTCTCGAGCACGGATCAGCTGCGGTTCTCGCAGAATAGCAGCAGTCTTCAAGACGACGACGAGAACCACAACCGCAAGCGCAAGATCGCCGCCGCCCTCAACCTCATGTATCCCGAGCTCATCACCAGCTCCATCGACACGGTCGAGACCTTTCACACCGCAGCCGCCGACTCGCCGGAAGTACAGTTTCCCGAACTCGAGGCCCAAACTGCTGTTACCACTGCTACTACTACCACCAGCGAGAAAATTGCGGAGAAGCCGAAGACACGGGAAGAGGAAAACGAGGACAGTAAAAGCGATAACGATTTAGACTTCAAGACCTCGATCGACGAGATCAGGGTCTTTCAGAAAGCCGCCGGCGAGACCAAGCAGAATGGTGCCGATTGTAATTTCACTAGCAGTGCGGAGGTACTTGTTCTTTTATTTATTGTATTGCATCCGGCTAATGTCGATTTCAAGAAGAATTTCCCTTCAATTTATTTTTCATCTTGCAGCTATCTGAAAAGCAAGTCTGCAACGGGACTGCTGACGTCAACGGTGTAACACAGCTGGAGTCTTCCGTAGACGAGTCGTTGCTGGAATGCAGTCAGGCAATGAAGCGGCTGAACCAAAAGATCGCCCGCCAGCGCGCTCTCGTGATGAAGTGCCTGGAAGCGAGTCCACCCTCTAAGGACGAGCTCAACCGCCAGATAGCGGCGTTACAGGACCTCCAACGGCAACAGATTGAGCTCGAAGTCTCACTACTCGAACAAGAGCGAAAGTCCAATGGTCAACCCGCTGAAGAGCTGCCTACTATCGTGTCCCTGCCAGTTGTCAACGACGACAGCGACAAACTGTCGAGGATCGCAGAACAGTCGCGCAACGGAGACGCGGAGACGAGGAGACCATCCGGCTTATCCGGCTTGGAACAAAGTTCCTCGATTTGCAACAGTACCATGAGCCTGTCGAACTCTGTAACGAGATCGCATCTCAGGTCCAGGCAGTCCAATGATGAGGATGACAAGTCGAGGAGAGCCGCGGCGAGAGTTCCACAGACCAGAGGCTACTCATCGGTTTATCTCACGGTGAGATATCCAAATGATTTGATTTCCTTTTTTATTCTTATCGTGAAAATCATTTTTTCCCAAGTTTTATTAATGCTTTTATTCGGAAATCTTTAGAGTCAAAATCGAGGTGAACGTCTGACAAGTCCTTATGCCCTCACGATAACGCGATCCTTACCATCGTTGATAGCAAACGATAGTGATGGTGACAGCGTAATTAATATGATCATCAGTGTGCCGTCGTACGTAATACGCGGCGCTGGTACCTCGAGTCACTACGAATACGAAGTGCGCGTGATTGCTGCAGATGACAGTTGGACCTTGCTGCGTAGATACAGAAGATTTCGAGAACTGTATGTCTCGATGCGCCAAAAGTACGGCAGTAAGGTGAGGAATATTATTATTTAAATAACATTGAAATGTCGAGAAATGATACTGATTGTAAACTGTGACAGCAGGTATCCGGTATTCGCTTCCCACCTCGACAGGTATTCGCCAGGTACGAGATGATTGCCCGTCAACGTCGGAAGCGCCTTGAGGAATACCTCCGTCGTCTTATTCAAGTCTGCTCGGAACTGCCTAGCTGCGAACCTCTCTACAAGTTCAAGGGTAATCTGAGCAACATTGACAAGCAGTCGTTGCTTGAATTTAGTTCATTCTTCCGTCGAGGCACTTTCGAAAGCAGCAAATACGGCACTAGTTAGGGTTACAAAATAATTATAAAGTTTGGCGTGCGATATTTTTTTGAATTTTTTACGGCGCTTACAATATGAATAAACGGGAGGCATGGTCTTCCTTTTGTGCGTATTATAGTTGTTGTCTCAAGAAAGAATTTCTGGAGATTGCCGAAGCACGAGTAATGTATACCAAAGGTGATGCAAATGAGTAGGCGAGAACAAAAAGTGCTTGACTTGTCTGCTCTGGTGGAAATGTGGTTTTCATTTTTCTTCAATTCAGCTAAAGCAGTTCTACGTTTTTTTTATTCAGAATTCCAATATTAGTTGCCATTTTCTTCAAATATTGCTGACTGATCAATTTATTTCAACTTCTTTCAAACTGGAATTCATTACATTTTTTCATAATTTTTACAAAAAAATTATTAGATACTTTTGTATACATTATAGTACTCATGATTAATACATTGTAAGTAATTTACTAAACTATTTAATTTCACAATATGTATATCATTAATACTTTTATTAATTTATAATACGTTTTCAGTTTTAAAAACTAACAATTTCTTGCTAGAAAATATGTTTCCACTAGGGTTGTAAACGAATTTAATAAGCGATAGAGCGATAAAGAATAAATGGAAATACCTCGAAAAGTCTTTGACCCAATAAATAGTTTTTTTTTAATGTAATATTCTTTCTTATATTGAAAGTTTTAATCAATTTTTTTTTTAATGGAAAAACGAGAACGTAATTTTTATTTTCCCGTAAATTGCTTAACTGGTATCGAGGTATAAATATGTATATCTTTTACACGTGACAATGACTGATGGCGAAAAATATCAGTGTAGGTTAAAAAAAAATGTTATGAAATAATCTCATTTAGTATTATTATATACGAGGTTCTCTTTTAAAGCTGGAGTATGTTAAAGTTACTATTACGTTGCACTGCGAAAAGTTTCTAGTATACCATTGAACTATAAAAAAAGCGTCAATTTATTGGTTGTATTGAAGGCGCTTTGATGAGAATTTGAGAGTGTTTACGAAAAAAGGAAAAAGTATGATGTATATCGAGACTGTTTATAACGATTATTTAGCGGTTATTAGCTGTAAAATGTATTTTATGTCGCATTCATGACACATTAAACGTATCGATTGCAACAATCATCATATCTGAAAAGCATAATCAGAGCTTTTTCTCTAATATAAAAATTGGAGAATAAGGGGCAAGCAGATATCGCTTTGCGTGAGTTGCAAAGTGATAGCATGCTACGCAAATAAACATTATATGAAATGGCGTAAACTAAAAGCTGCAATTATCACAACATATTCCCATGGCTGTGTAAACGTACTCTAAAGCACCCTACGCGGTCGACAGATATATGTATACGTTTGAAAGGAATAAATGGAGAAGAATGGTAGTTTGCTGGATGAACGAAATTTTAAGATTGTTTTACAGCCGAATCCGGATTAATCAGCTCTATCAATGGACGTATCCAAGACATATAGTTTGAACTTAAGGCGATACAATTTTAACCATTTAGCAAATTATCTATTCCTGAATAAATGCCCTGCGACAAATCTTACCTCATATCTAGCATGAACTCTTGTGAGAGATGCTTCATAAAATGCTTTTTTTTTATAAACAAAGTGAATAAATGATTTCTGTACACTCAATAAAATACAATAAACTATTGTAGCCTATTGTATTGAATTACATACTTATTCCATATTGATGAAACCCAAAATATTGGTGAAAATATAAATACTTTATTTTGTTGTAAAAACATCTATAACCAAGTTTATTTTAAGTTCATATTTTACAAATGCCTAATAAGAAATATTATTAATTTCTTTCGATATTATTTTACAATTCTAAAAATTTAAGTTATACATTTTACAATGGAAGAGACAGTCTTCAAAATATCTTCATTTTATTGGAATAAAAAAAGTTCGTTTATCGTAGGTAGAGCGCTCTTAAATACTAAATTATCGATATACTGTAAGTCTTCGTAATATTAAATTTCAAAAATGTCGCAGCAAATAAGAGCTTTGTTTTAATGAAAAGAAAGTTAAATAAATATTTGTTCACTAGCCAAACTATCTGCAAAAGGTGCAACAATTACGCGTGTTGCAAAGTAGAATATTAAACCAAAGGCAATGGAGATTGGTAAAGCTGGCAGAGCTTTTTTGAAAATGGCCAATAATAACAACGTTAAACACAATCCCTGAAAAAAATCAAATATTGGTTAGTAATTTTTTTTTTTTTTGTAATGATTATAAAAAATGTTTAGTATATCATTATGCTTAAAACTTACAATCAGTATAGCAACAAAGCAGGCTAGAGTTGTGTTCCAATCGCCGTAACTTGAAGCTTTGCCAACAAGAACACCATAAAAGATGAAATCTCCCAATCCAAGTTTAACTCCTCTTTCTTCTTGCATCATCATCATCTGCTGTTGATTGGCCTCCCGTGATGCACCGTCAACTTGTACTGTCCCTCTTGAATTTGTCTGGGCATTTTCTCTGACTTCTTGAGCTCTACGAGCACCGCGATCAGCTAAAATTATATACATATTAATTAAGTTAAGTCCAAAAATGTAATTTATTGTATTAAAACGACACAGAAAAAATGGAAACTGATGATCTACCATGTGTTTCCACCCATTCTCTCGTAAACCCACCCTCTTCCGTGTCACTAGACACAGAACTACGCTGAGTTTGTGGTTGTACTCTAGCTGGTGAAGATATGCTATCACCAGCAGCAGCATCCCCACTAGCCATTGTGGCTGCCGCTACATATCCCGTAAAATTCATTGTGAAAGCATACATGACTGTTGAAGAGTAAATCAATGCAGGAAAAATTGACTCGTTTCGTTCCTGTGCAGTCTCAACTAATATTCTCAATGGACCTTTTGGTGTCAAGACTGCTATTAAATCTGGTTGAAAGAAAATATATCACAGTCAATATTTTAACTTGTTTTTTTGATTAGTATTTTTCCAGACATTTAAAAATAGATTGTGGAAACTTACCCCAAATACTGATAACTGCTAAAACAGCCCATGCTGTCCATTCAGGTAAATATTTGATAAAAACAAGAGCCATCAAGGCTGCTATAAAAATCAGATATGCCTGTTGTAAAGATAATGGACCTTGCCAATGTATGCATACCATGCCAACAACACCAAAATTCCATAATCCAATAGCTAGAGTTATGATGTCCATTGGTATGTTATATGCTTTTAACACTTCCCTGGGAATGAACAAATGTAGATTATAAATATTGATCCCACACAAGTAGAGGATAACTTAATTAACTATTCCTTTATCTAAATATCTAAGCCTTACTTACTCGCAATATAACGATGTGAACAAAAATAGTAATATCAGTGAACTAATGATTAACCAGGCATGAATAGTTTTGTAAAATCTGTATTTGTACAAAACAATTAATATCACAGTCATGAATACTACTACAGCCATCAATATCAATGAATTGGCAACAGCTTGCCAAGCTTTGGTGCCTGAATCATTAGTTTCTTCATGGAATGGCGTATACACTCTGCACATAAATAAATAAATATTTAGTAATATATAGCAAGATTACTAGTGTAATAAATGTTGAAACAGACAGAACTTTACTTACAGATACACTCCTTTAGTGGTATAGAAACCAATAGAACTAATCGTAGCTACAACTACCAGCATACATAAAGAAACAGGAACAAATAGTTTTATAACATGAACTGCTCCATACTTTAGCTCTTCTTCTACCTCATCTTGATCATTATGGTCTACTGGGTTTCCTGGAGGATCTGGACCTGGATGTTCTCTTCTAGTCCTACTGCTACCATCTTCGATGTGAACTTCAGGAACTCCATTTTCCATCTGAAATGTTTAAAAAAAAGAATAAGATATTTTCCTTGATCCCTTGATTTGATAAAAATGCAATTTATTGTGCAAATACCTCGATACTACTGGCAACTTTAGAACCGGTTTTTTTACGTTTGGTAGCCAAAGGTGCACTAGCTGTGCGATTAGTCTCAGCTGCAACGTGACCGTCCATAAGGCTGGTATATTCGTCAGCACAATCGTAATCACTCTCAGACATTCATTAAGTTGTAAGAGTTTGTAACAAGTGGAATAACAAACTGCCTTCTTTGGCAAATGGTGCTTCAATAAAAATAGGGCTCTTGAAAGCTTCTACTTCCTTCTATAATTACTTTTGCTTAACCTTACCAGCTATGAGCAGAATAAAGTGTTAAATTGGGTCCTAAAGATGCTAGGAGTTCACCATTGTTGTCATCATCGTTGCAGAGGTCAGACAAACATTACAAAATACGTATTTTTATTGTGTGAATGTGACTTTTTTTATGCAAAAGTTTGATGAGTGATTCATACAACTATACAACATACCACAAGCATACAACCAAAGTAGGTATGTTTGTACAACAGCCACCGTCAACAGCGCACATATGACATACATATACAACTAATACAGCAGTCAGCGCCACAACATTCACCTGGTGGCAATCACCGGTAGTTAAGAGTTTTAAATAATAATATAATAAAATTTTCTTAAATTATATGTTTAAACAACAATTGAAAAATAGGGACTAATGATTATTTATTTTATTTCTCTTCACACTTTTTGTTGATTATTATATTGCTTAGATTCAGGATATTTATGTTATACAGTTCATGCGCTTGATAATCTAAAAAAACTTTGTTATCAGTTTATATTCACACAATGAATTATTTTAAACGAATGGGAAATTATATCTATCCTCATAGAAGTGTCTGAAAAATTCAGCAAAATGAATATTTATTTATAAAAAAAAAGTTCTACATTTTAGGACTTTTGCTTTTTTGTGTTATCAGCACTGCCAATATTCCAGAATCTCTCCATTGGCGTGTTCCGTTTCGACTTTTCGAGTTTCCGGCTTCGCCTCGCTCTTTAGCACTTCAAGATGGCTGACCAGGTATGTGTTCTGACAAAAAGTACAGCAATATTGTTAAATAATGAAGAATTAAAACGTCTATTAATATCTAATTTTTGTGTTATTGTGTTATTTGGACACTAATAAATGATTTGATATAAAATGCTAACCATTATGCCGATATTTAACAGTATTTTAACGTCAAAGTGCCGACACGTGGTTCTCGCGTCGTGCGTTTGTTTTAAGAATCATTAGTTTGTTGCAAGTTGGTGTTCAAAAGTTCTATTTGATCACAGAGTCATTATTTAATATTCAAGAATACCTTATTCTATTCTTTGAGCGTTCGTGGTCTTTTTTTCTAAAGCAATAATCAATTATCAAAACATAACCTAACAATATATTCTCATATTTACCATCAGTTCAATTATAACACGCACACACGCATACATGCAAATTGGGAATAAAACCTAAATTTTTTATTATTTATTTTTCAGAATGTCAAGTCGTTCCAGAAGCAGCCAACAATCTTCCTTAACAGGAAGAAGGGTTTGTCGAAGCATCGCAAGTCTTTGAGATACAGCCGTAATGTAGGACTTGGATTCAAGACTCCCCGTGAGGTGAATATAACTATTTCAAATAATCTGAATAAGCCTGTTATTTTATTCAGTTATATGATTATAACGTATTAACCATTTTAGGCCATTGAAGGTACCTACATCGACAAGAAGTGTCCATTCACTGGTAATGTTTCTATACGAGGACGTATCTTAACGGGAGTTGTACAGAAACTCAAGATGCAGAGAACCATTGTTATAAGGAGGGATTATCTCCATTATATAAGGAAATACAATCGTTTTGAAAAACGGCATCGCAACATGAGTGTCCATCTCAGTCCATGCTTCAGGCAAGTTTTTTTGATCTATTTATTTCCACCTAACCTATATATATATATATGTGTAACAGCTTTATTGCAATGACAATTTCACTCTTGTACAAAAATTATATTCAATATGATGATAACTACGACGGTCTTCTGAATACAAATTGAACGACATTTCGTATGCTGATTAATTCCGATAACCAACAAATTCTCTAACTTGTAATATTGAGATATTAATGATATATTAATGATATTAATGATGTATCTTACAGGGATGTCGAAATCGGAGATGTAGTCACTATTGGTGAATGCAGACCACTCAGCAAAACTGTGAGATTCAACGTGCTCAAGGTTTCCAAGGGAACAGGAGCAAAGAAGAGCTTTAAAAAATTCTAGGTAATTAAGTATATTATATATAAATTTGAACTCTTGTTTTGTATTGTATTTTTTATGATGAGTTTGACGACGGTCTTCTGAATACAAATTGAACGACATTTTCGTCTACTGAAATAAATTTTTAAAGTTTATAAATATTCATAAACTTTTTGCCTCTTTAATAAACTATACAACGTTTTTATAGGTCTTCTAGATAGCTGACTACATTTTTCCATCCTGAGTATGAGGCATTTATGCTGAACTTACCATCTAAATATGATGAAAATCATATATGTTTATTGCTACTATTGACAGCATTAACAGCAAATTAATGTAAGGTCCAACAGTTACATTAATAAACGACTATAATTAAATCGATTTTTTCTAAAATTTAGTTACTTTATTAAAAGACTTCCATATCCTTACATGTTATATATGATCATTTTAGTTTTTTATATTTATATACTATCGAATTGCCTAACTGAATTTAAAAAAAATATTTCAATTTTATCCAGTATATAAGTGAATGTGATTAATTATTGCGCTACTTTTTTGAATACATGAAAGTTTGGACATTATCAATATTCATAATTTAAAAAAAAATTTGGTAATATAGTTAACATAATCTTAAAAGTTATAGTTTTATTACTTATATCTTCATCAAAATATCAATATTTAATATAATGGTTATTAAGTTCACGTCGAATTAGTTCTAATGTTTTATAATTCGATATTCTGACAATTTTTTTATTTGCATATTAATATTATAACAGATATGGTGTAGAAAAAAAAACCACCAGCTTAAAAATTTGGTCAATATTTTATTTTTACACTTATAAATTAATGTTATTTAATAATACTATGTTGTACAAATCACAAATTTCATTCTTGTACCCACATTCATCCTTACTGCATAATTTAATTTTTTCTACTTTAGAGCAACTTATTGGCTTTGCTTTTACAGCAAAGAATAATAAAATTAATTAAATATCACGGTAAAATTACTAAGTGATCCTTGTCAGGTATCCCAAGGCACATATATTACTATAAAACTCTTATATTGCATTTAATAAATCATCAGTCTAAAAGTAGACTGCCTTATAAAAAATATTCATATAGTCCTTATGTGTAATTTATGCAAAAATGTCAGTTTAATTTGAATTTTATCACAATCGAGCCTATGATTCTCATGACCAAGTCACACCTAAATATTATAGTATTCAATTTTTTCTACCAAAAGCGAGCAGCATTCTGAATTTTTATGTATAAATGTATAAGATTCTCCATCACATTGGTTTGGATCAAAATTTTAACAAATTATAGCCTAAGAACTATGATGATGCTTTGAAGATTCAGCAATATATAATACATAAATGATTGGTCCTGCAAAACCAAGAAGGAGAGAAAAACAAAGGAGCTGAAACCATGACAGTCCCCAATCTGCTCCGGAACATTTAAACGTATTTACAACATCATTACTAGATTGTCTATTTATACTTTCTACAGAGTTTATCAAGTGGTCAGTTTCTGTCTCATCTATACCAGATTGGGAAGATTCGTTATTATACTGCGATAATGGTTCAACTGTAGAATTTAAAATTATATTATTAATTTCTATAGTGGAAGATATTGATGCTGTTGTTAATAAATCAATTAATTGCTTCTCCTTAGATAAAGTGCCTTCAGTCCGATTTGTGACATCTGGATCTTGCGCACTATCTTGATTGGATTCATTACTTTGACCAACAGTTTCAGTCAACAATGAATATGCTTGAACTGGAACTTTTATAGAGCGATGAGCATGTATTTCATTGTCCTTATGTATATTATTAATTCTTTTCAGCTCTGATATCTACAACATTACAATTGTTATGTGTAATAAAATATCAAAAACTGTTTACAAATATATAGAACATTGCTTACTGTACAGTGATATCTAAGAGCTAATGCCTGCAGGGTATCATCCGATTGGATTTGTACATTTATCACTTCAATTTTACGAGGTAAAGCGGGCTTGGAATTTCTATCTTTCATTGGAAAAACTTCTTCATCTTCACTTTGATCATCTTCTGAATACAGAAATACGTAGTGAGGCGATCCTTCTCTTTGATTTCCCCTTTGGTATGCAGCTTGCCTAAGACATAATAAAATGAAAATCAGATTTTAATTTAAAAATATTACTCATTGAAAACAAATGCAGTGAGCAGATATTATTGAAATTTCAAAAATCAAAAACATTTTAAAAATAAAAAGAAGTTTAAACAATCTGTCAAGAACGGAAAGAAAACATAACCTACGTATTTATTTATCTCATACCTTCCTGCTTTCTGAAATTCATTTGTTCCACTTGCAGATTTCTTCCGCATTTTATTAACTGTTATATGTACATCAATATTATAAAAACTAGGTATCACCGATCTAACATTTTCTTACGTTTTATGAGCGCAAATTCTATTATGATACGTCAATCCGCAGTGCAGCGCGCTACTGTCAATTGGTTGGCCTACACGTAGCCTACACTGTAGATACAGTACAGTGTCTTTTTATGAAAGTTTCCTTGTTACGGTTTATGCTGATGATGCTTCCTATATTACTTATATGTATAGGTATACTTACACACAGTGACATTATTTCAACTTCATTTTGCAATTTTCTTCTTAGAAAAATTGACATAAATAACAGTATTTACTGCGACTCCTGATATTTGTCAAAAATTATATTATATGGTTGACATTACTTAATAATTAATTATATTTCATGGCATATGTAAAAAAATCTTTTGAATTGTTGCAAAATTAATAATTTAACTGCAGATAAAACTATTATCTACTTTGAAACTTGAAGGGCGCGCTAAAATGTAAGTAGGGCGCAATATGAGCAAACGCGCGCCTGTGCACGCCATGCGCATGGCAGAGCGATCATCAGAATCAGAGATCAGCCGGAACATAACCTTCATGAAACACAAGTTTAAAGATTCCAATATTTTTTTTGCATCGAAAAATAATTGAATATAGACAGTGAACCTAGTAAAATTGATTGAGCCCATAATATCGATATTCAACTATGTTTCGTCGATTTTTCACATCAAATTCCCGTAGCATTTCGGTACGTATATTAGTCTTGCATAAACCTGAAATTCATGTGAAAGAAAATTTTAATATTTTTAATATTACAATTAAAATGATTAAAAATTGACTAGTTTTTTAAAAATAAAATACATCATTTATGGCCCTATTTTATTTGTCAAATATAACCTTTCAAAAATGCAATAAGAAAGATGAATAAAATAAAAATTTTACAGCTACTGTCAAGAGTTTGGAATGGACCACATAATGGTCTTACAGGAAAACAAGCAGAAGAAAAAATGATAACTTTATTGAGAAATAAGTTTCCTAAAGCTGAACTTATTGAAGTCTGTGATGTATCAGGTAGGTTCAACATACTTGTCGACTTTTTTTTTTAATAAAGCAACACTAATATTGCAAGAGATGTAACATTCATCAACTATATTCTAGGTGGTTGTGGTGCGATGTTTGAAATAAATGTAATAGCACCTGAGTTTAAAGGCTTAAACACAGTTAAACAACATAGAATTATCAACGAAGTAAGTATTTCAAAAATACAAATTTTATCGAAAGATTTATAGTCATTCTACAATGTGTCTCAATAAATTTCAGGTGCTTAGAGAGGAAATCAAAGATATGCACGGTATAAGGATAAATACAGCTGTTCCAGACTCATAGGTAGAGATTTTTACATTTTATATTGTTAGAAATATTTTGTATGATATGATGTATTGTTAAGAATTTATAATTATGTGTACATATAACAGGAATGTTAAACATGAACGAATGATTTTTTAATTTTCCTATATCAGATATCCATTTTTATCACTTAATATTGTTTCCTTATCCATAAACATTATCTAGTTTTCTGTTTTGTTTCAATTTAATAATAGATTTTATCAATTAGAAAATTAAAAATTTTAGTTTTCCCGCCAACTTGAAGATGGCGTTATTTAAAGTCACGTGACGGGTCAGTTATTTTTTGTATAGTGCAGCTATAGTCGGCGGTTAAATCGTACGGCAAATGCAAGACTAATTTTTGTGGTTATAATTATACATTTTAAAGTATTATGAATAAAATCTGTGGTTCAACGCTCCATTCAAAGCTTCAAGAGCTTTTGCCTAATCTCCCCAGTAGTATTACTCCAGAAGTCCTTGAAAAACTTTGCAAAGATGATGCCATTCAACCATTTTTGAAATGGTTTAATACAAACATCACTTCTGACAATGTTTTGACAGACGGATGTATACAACTGTAAGTACTACTCGTTATAATAAATTATTTATAATAAAGTACTCATATTGTTTCCTTTTACCTGCAACAGAAAAAAACACATAGAAAAAAATGGCACTTGGCTTCATGGCAGAGAATTAGACTTAGCACTTGCAGAAGCTACACATGAATGTCCAGACTTATTAAAGTTAGTTGAATCAGATTATTGGAGTAACAACCAGTTAGTCACAGACTTGGCCAATGAAAAAGAACTGTATGATCCTGATTTGGAATATCTGAAGTGTATTGAAGAAAGTATTCAAAATTTAAAGTAATGCACATTGTATTTTATTCTTTACTGTAATTTTGTTCTTTTTACCAATGACTAAATAAAATTTTTGTATTTACAGAGACTGTGAAGAGCAGTTAGATAATAAACTTGATAAAGAAGCAGAACTATTAAAAAAGGAAGAAATTAAAGTAAAATTACTTTATGATAGTTGTTCATCAGTTTTGGAAGATTTTGATAATTGTCATCGGCAATTCTTTAAAGCCATAGAACTTTTGGCAAGCACATATATCAATGCTGAACAGAAGGTACGTAATTGAAATGTATCAAAT
>CM053172.1:57849208-57909619 GCA_012977825.3 Pteromalus puparum | reverse complement strand
TTTTTTTTTTTTTTTTTAGAAAGGAGAGTCTTGTTTATGGACGCAAATGCCAATAGAACTTTACATCAAGCAATTAGAAACATATAATGATTATTTGAATTCTTATGCAAAAAGACAATTTTCAATGTCACAAAAGGATGGTAATGAAGATTTAGCAGCTCATACAAGTTTCTTGAGTGATAGCAATGAGAATGAGAAGTTGGGTGAATTGATCTCTTGTCAGAAAAAGTAAGTATAATTAATGATCTTTTAAAACGTGGAACTTATACGTTTTCTAAATGAGCATTTCTTTTCAGCTTATTCACATCAAAAATGCATGAGATAATTGCTAAAGCAGAAGATGAAGCTAGTAAAAGTTTAATGAATTATGTGATTGAAGTCTATAATAGTGGCAATTTAAAGGCTCCAAGAACACCTGTTTTGACTAGGTAAATTTTATTTTTGTGTAAAATAACATATTCCAACAATCAATAATTATTAATTATCGAATTTTTAATTCAGGGCAGAAGTAGCAGAATTAACAAAAAGTCGAGATTTCCTGGAAGAAAATGTCAATCTTTTACAAGAGCGTCCGTTAGTAGATCTCATAGAACAATTTTCAAAGTCAAAGATTATTAAAGTATTAGAAGAAGAAGCAGAATCTAGATTGCAGAGAAGAAGAAGCCGACTTTTAAGATTAGAAAGACTTTGTACCCTTGCAAAAGAACATGGACACGCATTTTCTACATTATTGTGCATGTTGTTTGAATTGCAAATCCATAGAATTAATGAAATTGTACAGTTTGTTATGGACGCGCGTCATTATCTTTCTATGGAATTCTCCTTATCATCTACACGAAATGTGGGTATAAAATAGCAACTTTCTACATCACTTGATTACTTCCTTTATTTTTATTATATCTGATATAACTCATAAGTATTTTTAGGACAGTATGCAGAAGTTGCAGAATGAGTATTCTTCAATTTTGGCATCCTCTAAAGATCAAAATGCATTTTGTCGAACATTTATAGAAATGACAGGACTAGAGGATTCAAAAGATAATTTGCAAGAATCTGTTCGGTATTATGATGAATTAAAAGATGATAATAGCATTAAATTAAAAACGCTACTAGATGATAAATTAGCGGAAGTTATAGAAAGTTCAAAGAACTTGTATGTATACATTATTATATTTTAAGAGCATGACATTCAAATATTTACATTAAACATTTTTCTCAATATTACGAGTCTAGAGAAGCAAAGGTGATGGCCTTGTATAATTCAGAAATTACCAGTGGTCCAACACTGAGTTTCAAAACTGTACCTTGCAATGTTCAAGACGAAATAGACAAGACTGTCAAACAAATAGAAGGCATAGAAACAAACGTTGAATCAATTCGAAATAAGTTAAGAAACATGATTGTAAGTGTAAACACAATTCTGCTTTTAAATGACTATTTATATTCAAACAATATGATGGTTAACATTTTGTTTACAGAAGGAAACAAGTAGTTCAAGTTTCGAGCGAGAAAAACTGCTTATGTGGCAAAAGTTTCTAGCAAATCCTGAGTCCTTAAAGGATAGGTGCAAGGAGCTGGAGGATCTGAGAGACCGTACAACGTTTTAATTTGTGATGCTGATAATAGTTATAAGATTTGTCTTTGTTTTAAAAAAGAAGTCTACATTAAAAAAATTTTTTACCGTAAGTTTTATTATTTATCTTTCATATATTTAATTAAGATTAAATTATATGAGAAATTACAAATTTGATGATTGTACTACAATAAGACTAGATTTTTTTTTGTCTCAGCACGTTAGGATTTTTACAAATTTTTTTTTTATACTCATAGTATTATTACTTTTGACATGTCCTCGTAAACATATTTGTAAACAAAGTATTATGAACGTCGGAAACGTCCCATCGTAAACGTAGTTTAGAAAATTGCAGAGAAGTGTTCCCCGCTTTGAAATATTCACATCCGGTTGCGATTGTTCCCTATAATAAGCTATATTTATTTAGATCGATTCATATCCCTGCCAACGGCACGTAATCCACATCCCGTGACCTCAGCCTTATCTGAAAAACAAAACTATCTTGGCTCCGAGAGTGTTGGTAGCTCTACTGTCTCGCTGTAGGTACTTATATCTCGGTGCGTCAGATAATGCGACAACTGTTACGCAACACCGTGACACAAATTAGTTCGCCCAGTACTTACATTATAATATAATGTAAGTTGCCATACTCTGGCATATTATGAGCATCAGCAGAACACCTCCGTAAATGGCAAAACATCAGCTATAATACGGAAAGTTGCTGACGCTCTATACCTAGTGAATGATTTCCCAGTGTACTTATGAGCGTATCCGCGAGCGAGAGAAAGACGACTCTGCGCTCCGACAAGTCACCTGATGACGTAGAGAAAGCGTGTACAGTGTATACTGTATACGGAGTAGGTAGGTATACGTAACCTTGATCCATCGCACGAGCATCCCAGAGCCCCCCATCTCTGCCCCCACCCACGCACACAGACACAGCGGCTGTCTCGCTCGCTCCGAAAACCCAGCGGCGTTCCTGGAAAATGTTCGAGTCCCCTTTTCCCTCCTCGGCGTGATAGAAAGCAACAGCTATATAAGTGCATCACGCCTATTTTGGAGTGCAGGACTGCAGGTCTCTCGTCAAATGAAATCAGAGTACCTGGGGAAATAGAATAGCTCGGCCGAAGCAACAATAAACACAGCAATAACAACAATAAAATCGAAGCGTACTCTTATCGCTTATCAGTGTGAGCATATGTGCGAGAAGAGGACGCACAGTTGTACGTATATCTACGTTATCGATTCGCCAGGGCCTCGACTTAACGGTTTGTTTACACGACGAGGAGGAGAGCGAGAAAGACAGCGTCTGATAGAGAGAGGAGAGTACGAGCGTCGAGCGCAGCCAAGCTGGTGCCATTCAAACGCCCGGGAGCGCAAGCATATGAGAAGGGGACGGCGGGGAACTCAGGGAAGGCAAACGCGCCGCCGGTGCGCATGCGTCGCCCGACCAAAACAATAATAACCGCCGAGAGAGGAAGGTTCACGGCTCCAAGCACTGGCTCGAGTCGAGCAGTATTTCGCTCTCAGCGTACGAGAAAAGAGAGCCCGTCTGCACAGGCACCTCGATTCTCTCTTGTGTGTTCTTGTATATATACATACACGCTCACAACGACTCGACTCGACTCGCGTATCGCACATACAGTGTACACACATAGTGCTTATTTGCAACGCTGCATACTTCGCGCTGATTAATTAAAAACGGCGATCGGTCCCACCAGACACCAGAAATATATATACAGTGATAGTGAGTCAAGCGCTGTCTACACATTGTGCAACGAGCCAGTGGTGGGGGTAGCAGCGAGCGATAGCGACCACGTAAACAAACACGAGCCGCCGTCGCCGTCGTCAGTGTAGTGTTGGAGAGAAAACGAGGACGAGCGCTCACAGTCAACTCGCGTTCCGTGCCAGACATTGTGTGTGTATATTCTTTGCGTATGTTTATCGACGAGTGCCTATATAACGCACCTATACCTACTGAGCACTTCGAATAGAAGAGCATCTGTACCTATATACGTTGTCAGAGAGCGATTATAGATAACGGAGACGCTCGCGGGCCGCAAAGCAAAAACAAAACAAAGCGGCCGACGACAACATAATACAGCAGCACTGCCGTCGTTGCGTGTTTTTGCACTTCGCGCAGTCGACTTTCGTATCGTATATTCGTATATAGTGTGCGCAGCCGTGCGAGAGGAAAGAGTGCCAGCACGGCGGTGAATCAGTCGACCGCGCGTATATACATACTACTACTCTGCGCGTGATTCACACACATTCGCACCCGCCAGCGTTGTAAATAATCGACGCGACGCTGTCGTATTTTCGAAGCTTCTCGAAGTGACTGTGTATGTGTGTTGTGCTTCTGCATTGTATCAATATACACCAGGACTCAGGAGCAACGTATACAAGCTAAAAGAACAAAGGAATTCGAGAGAAAAGAGAAGAAAAATAAAAATGCCCAGTGCCGAGGAGACGTCTTATCTAATCGAGGTGATGCCTGATTCGGGTCAGGACGACTTCACGACGCACGACGTCGACGTCCTCGTCTCGCGCATCAAGGAGAATCTGCGGCTCTCAGGTCTCAACTCGAAGCGGCTCTCAGATCTCAAGTCGAAGCGGGTCGCTCGTCGCGAAGTGCGCTCGTCGCCCTATAAATTGCCCTACAACGATTGGACAGCCGACTACAAAACGGACGGTAGCCTCTTCAGCTCCGGCGACGACGAGCAGGAGCAGCAGCACCGACAGTCCCAGCTCAGACGAAATTGCAGGAAGAAATGGAAACTCGCTGACTCGGAGGCCGACTCGTATGAGCGGTTTAAGGCTCTGCTGAGGAATAACCTGCTCATCAAGGAAGCCGTCAAGAGGCTGCAGACATACGACGAGGAAGACGAGGACAAGGAAGACACCTGGGTGGAGGAGGAGGAGGAGGAGGAGAGCGGCAGTACGAGGAGGGCAAGCACCACCAGCGCCACCAGCACGACCCTCGATGGCCTCGACTCGATGGACGACTAGGAGGAGGAGAAGGAGGACGAGGAGGTGTTGGGGCGGGCTGCTCACTGATAATACATCGGGGAAAATCGACGCAGACGACGCAAGGAAGAGAGTCCGCACAACTCCCGCAGGTGAAAACGGTTCTACAGACAGCCACAACGATGACACCGCTATAATTTCGAGGACTGTTGTTGTTTAACCGTGTGTGAGCGCGTGTGCGTGTGTCCCGCTATGTATTACGTATACGTAAAGTAGGCAGACGCGACTACATATTATAATCTACATCCGTGTGTTGTTACACATTATTTCGAGACTTCGTGAGCCTTCGGTCGAGATCGCCCGGCGCCATCTCGGAAAACGGGAGGACTATTATTACACGTGTATGTGCGTGCGAGAGTGCTTAGCTCTTCTAGCGGCGGCTCATTGTTATTGCTGCGGAAGCGTTGTGTGTATACTATGTGTGTGTGTGTGTGTGCACACAGCGGCGACGACGACGACCTCGGCTCGGCAGCAGCTCTGTGCGCGCACCTTTGTATACCTATACTTATGTGTGTGCGAGTGTGTGAGAAAGAGAGAGCAGCCGCGCGCGTATTTGTGTTTACGCTGCCGCGCGTGTAGACGATGACTGGGTTTTTCCCTGGCGAGCGCTTTCGAGAGAGCTGTGCACGAATTCTGAAAGGGAACGGCGGTTCCGCTTCTTTTTTAGCCACACTCATCGCACACGAGTTTCTTCGAAAATCGTGTGCTGCTAACATGTATGTGATATGTGATAGAAGAAAAAAAGAGTATTAATAGCGGTGTGTGCAGAGTTGTATTATCATCGCGCGGATTCAATGACCGCGATTCGGAGCTCGAACGAAACCGGAGCTCGCTTGTACGAAATGAACGCAATATCGCCTGGTCGTCGTGCGGCGGAGAGGAACCTTGCCAAAAGCCGAAAACCTCTCTGTTAGCAAAAACAAATTGTAGGTATATATACACATTGTATACGCGCGCGCGAGCGTTATTTCCGTGGCGTTATTTCTTGGAGGAGATGCGCTCTCCCTCTCTCTCTCTCTCTCTTATCACGCTTTTATATTTTTAAAGCCCTCCCGTCTTGGCGGAGTCACACGCGGCTGAGTGTATAGTCTCTTGCGACGCCGTCTGGTGACGCTATCGGCGATCGCGCTTGCATCATCATCATCTTTCTCGTCTTCCGTTTTAACCCGTGTGACTCCTCGCCTGACGCTATGTAGGTATATTCGTAGTACTGTAATACGAAAGCGACTCGATGATCAATCTTTTGCGGCTCGCGTCGAGATTTGTGTTGCAATGTACGACTTCTGGTCTGTGTCTGTAGTAGTAGTAGTAGTAATAGTAGTATGAGAGTCGCGTGTGATACCCAACTATATATTTACATGGTGCATTTATTTACGCGGAGGCTCGTACGAATGCGCGGATAGTTATTTATTTTTAGAATCTGCTTAATTGTCGAAGAGATGTTTAATCGAATTTGTTGGGAATTTGTAAAAGAGCTTTGGACGAGCCTCGGCGCAATGCTTTCTTCGGCGATAAACATAAAAATATGCAGAGTTAGAAACTATATACTTAAGTTAACGAAGTGCTCTCTCCTTCTGTCTGCTACAGACACAGTCCCGGAGGCTCACATGTAAATAGAAACGTATACATGAATGTACGGCGCCGGAATTCGGTCGCTGTTAGTAAAAAACGAAAAACGACGAAAAAAAAGTATTAATAAATAATCGGCGCTACTATAGGTTCATTTCTACGTAACTTTTTTTTTATTTTCATCATTTTCTACTATACGGTTTGGTTAACTTGAGCATTATTGCAATTATAATGCTTTCCTCCTTCATCGTATCGCGCGCATCGTGTTCCTATTTCGCGCGCGCGCGCGCGTGGCTCTGTCCCGCGAAAGATATAGACAAGGTCTCGAATTATTATTTATGTAAGTAGTTCACACGAAGATCTTTTTCCCCGTAAATCACTAGTGTATAGACTCCCGTTCACGACACGAACATATAAGAAAAAGCAGAAAGTTTTATGGCATTTAGATATGTAATAGAACACTCCGCTCTCGGTAAAAATCCGTCACAATCGCGTCCTTATTTAGTCGCGAGTTCTGTCTGCCGCTGCTGCTGATGGCGTCTAAGACAAACATGGCGCTCGGAGAGTAGCGGCAGGAACGAGTCTGGCAAATACCGCATCGACGTGAGCTCGTTTCGTGGCATATACGATGTATACGTGCTCTTTGTATATGTTTGCTCGGCCTCAATTCGCCTCTGTACTCCTCCGCGCTCATCGATTTCTCCAATTTTTCCATATCTTTTTGTGCTAAATCGACGATCCGAAGCTCGTTAACGTTTTGATTTGGAGAGAATCCTCTTGACGAAATGCTCGTTATGCAACGCCAGTCGACCGCGTCTTCCAGTTATTGCATATTTAATTGATTACATCATTCGAATTTTCTGATAATTCCATTAGCTCAATAGCACGATATTTACATGGAAGTCAGAGAACATTGTTAACAAAAAGAATGTCAAAAATGCAGCAACTATGATTTCCATGTATAATATACGTAAAATCGACGAGCTAAACTAATAAAAAGCACATATGCATAGCGTCGCGCCTGACGAACTCCGTTCGATAAAGCTCCGTCTCTTCCCGTCGCTGGTGACCTTCCCACGATGTGCAGAAAATACACGCGCTATAAATACAAAAAAAAAAAACGCCTCTTCTTCGACTCAACTTGCCACCCACGCATCTCTAACACTTCAACGCTTCTGTGTATCAATCTGAGAACTTGAATTTCGCCTTTCTCCGCCAAGCACTGTCAACATAGTTATTTTTGTTGGAGTGTATACACTCATGGTTTTCCCCGCGCACGTTTTTGAGTTAGTCGCGGAGAAATGGTGCGCGCGCACAACACACGGAAACCGAGGGTCCGAACGAAAAATGAAGGCCAAAGTACAGAGGGAGTTGTGTGTCAAAGAGTTGGGGCAAACACGCGAACTTTAAGCCGCTGATGAACGTATTAAGAGAGAAAGAGAGAGAGGAGCGTTGAGGCTGAAAAAAAAGAGCGCCGAGAGAAAAGGACGTAAGCGTGCGTTGTACTGATGTAAATGTAAAATGCAAGGAAAGATGATGATGATACATAGCTTTACATTATTCGCTGTGCATGTTTTAGTGCATAGTTAGGTTTATTATCAACTCCGTTCTACATCGATCGTGTATACAAGCGAACGAACAAGAGCAAGTGTGAATTATTTTTTCTTCTACATTTTTTTTTCTTTTTTTTTTTCATCATAAGTACCGCACGTCCGTAGTTCACGCGCAGAGAGAGAAAAAGATATAGACATAAACGGCGCGGTGAAAGTGTATATCTATAGGTACGTTGTATAAGTTGCTGTACATAACACACACGTACGCTTTAGGGACGAAAAGCGTGAAAGGTCGGAAGGGTTCAGCGAGAGAAATATAATGGCAAAACTGCTTTACGAGAGCGACGACGAGTCCAAGCGCACCATATTGTACATGTGTGTCGTTCACATACTCTCTCCGATCGATATTTCGCGCACGCCTCGCTTCTCGTGCCACTTCTGCACTGTTGATATTTATACGTATTCGAGTGAATGGAAGTACGATGGAATTTTCAAAATTCAACGGTGAAACTGTATACTTTAACACATATTGCGAATGAGGATTTAGTGAAACTGCATAAATATAGTACAAAGATCAGTGCAGAATAGCGCGAGAAGAGAGCTAACTTCGTCCCTATGATGTTTATAGATGATGTAAAACGTTAATCTTTGCAAGTACCTATGCGCAGTTTCGTTAACGAGAAACGTTCGCGAGCTCTCGGGCACGAGTGAATTTCACTATATGATACACCTACATCACAAAACAATTGTGTAAACTGCTGCTGTTTCGTCAGCTGTAGCGGAGATTTCTCTATATATCAGCTCTACGCCGACGAGGGTAAAATCCGGGTGAATTACGAGAGCCAATCGAGCTCGCGGACGAGTCAGTTATTATATTATAATATCAATGTGTGTGTGTGTATTCAAGCGAATGCAAAATGTATACGAGCGAGAATAAGCGTATGGATTATGTATGATTCGAGTCAATTTTTTTCTATGTATGTTGTCGATATGTGAAAGAGCACACGCGCTGTCTCTTTTATTATAGTCGATGCGTTATACTGCAAGATTTAATGAAGAACGAAACAAAAAAAAAACAGCTATATCTCGTTGTGATCGTCGACTTTGTTCGGCACTCTCATTAATTATTAATGAATAAACATAAGATTGAAAGTTTAAAAAACGACTGTTTTTAATCGCACATGCCCTCTTCCCTCAGTTCTCCTCGTGGCCAGTCTCGCCGCACACTTGAGTAATTATAGTATATTGAGCCTCTTAACTTGGCGGCATATTTATTTATTATGGCTGATATCATAGGTCAGTTAAATTGCATTCAATGCTTTTTGCTTCAATTTGACGAGTTCACAAAAAATATCCATTAGGGTTGTTGTTGGTAAATAAACGTCGCGAAAATCCAGCCTGTAATACTTCACTCGCCTCCACTTTAATCGTATATAAGTGTAATCGCTCGAAACGGAGGAAAATATACGAAATAAAGTGGTTTTTGAATGGAACATTCAGTGCAGCGAATTAGCCGAGTCGGGGCTAATTTTATCCGGCGCAAAGCGGATGGATTCCGCCTCTGCGAGCGTTGTTGAGAATTCGCTGCTTTTTCCCTCTCCGACACACATCGTACAGCGTCGTCGTTCACGCACACGAGGCCTTTTTTTCGCGTATAACGTGCGGGCTGCCTGTTCTTTCGTCCGTCCCTTTTATTGTGAGACGCCCTTGAATCCAGCCACAACGATGTATACTCCTAACGTGTGTAATACGGTCTATAGTGTAGTACGCAATAACAGAAGGGACGCGATGATGTGCCTCGTTACGAGTGGTATATTGCGCGGAAAGTTGTGCGGGATTGAGAAAAATTTTATCGTTTTTCATCCAGCTCTCTCAATCCAAAGTGCTTTTTCATGCGATGCTATTTGCGAAGCACTTCCCGGGAACATTTTCCTCCCTTTCATGTCAACGAATGCGCGGTATCACGGATGAAAATATTTGTATTTTCTTTCATTCAATGTTGAGTAAGAGTTTTATCAGGGCCGTACCGCCGAGATAGTCCCATTCAACATTACGAAAATTGAAGAGCGATAAGCGCTTTTTTACGCTTGGCTGCAGCTTCTTTATATAATATTAATCTGGTGTAGATGATGCAGCATATATAGCCGTAATACACGTCTTTCTTCGTTCGATCAGCTCATCATTAACGATTGCGCTCATAAACTTGACAGTGTTTGCAAAACAAAAAAAGCAATATATATACGCCGTTGAATTTTCGTAGTCGACGAAATGAACGAGAGTTAAAGGTCCTATGACAGTTCTTTCCGAGGTTTTCTTTCGCTTTCGCCCTTTGTTTCTCAGCCGCAGGCGTGCAGTACCAGAGGCCGCTCGTCGTCCCTCGAAAGTACGAAATTACACGGCATGCGCACACGATTTCATTACCTCTCCGCCGACCAGGGAAACCCGACCCTTTGCTTGCTCGGCGCGAAGCTGATTCCGAAAGTTTGCAGCCTCGGCATATGTGTAGTGCGGCAGCGGCTTGCTCGCATGACTGCGAAATTGCGATTTGTTTCGGATGCGTCTCCCCTTTGTTCGCGCAGTCCTACGATGTGATTTTTCACGTCTGAGGTTTCTTCACTGCATTGCTTTCTTTTTGCAAGAAAAAAAAAACGCGCTTCTGAAATTAAATGCTCATTGTCATCAAGGGAGAATGACGTTGATGTTATTAAATTTAGCAGCGCATTTATAGCGAGAAAAAGCGCTGCGGTCTTGGTCGTATTAAGTAAAGATAACAGACGAGTGTTAACGCGCGTCTAAATTTAGACCGCATCTAGACGGTAGCGAGGCTTTCTATAATAACATTATATAAACGCTCGAGTATATAGGCAACGCACACATTATTATTCAATCCACCGTTTGACAAACGAACTTTGGAAATAGCAGCACGCGCGATTGCTCTCTAAAATGATATTTCGGATCCCCCCCCGCATGACTTCGAAATCAAAGCGCGCTTTTTTCGATTCGCTCCTGCAAAGCGACGTCGAAATCGCTCAGTTATACCGTGTAATATAGTAACGAAAAAGATCGCGTTATTATACCTATCAGAGGGAACGCTATTTACATTCGCTTCGATTTGCTTGGCGTTGCGCAATTTCCCGTCAAAAGAGAGTTAACGGCATAAACCGAAGCGTAAACATCGTGGAAAAATAAATACCGATGTGTGTATATACATATATATATTTCGAGCCGCACGTGTCACCAGATCGCAAAAGATGTCAGTGCTGAATGACTAAAAAAATATTTAACACCGATCGTTGCAGCTGCCGTGTGTAGTATATAACTTGCGCATTTGAGCGCGTGCATCGATTTTTCCTGTTTATGATGTATATATGTTTCTACTCGTTTGCACACATGCATAAACATTGCGCGCATCGATCAGTTGTTCAACGCGCGCAAATTTCTTCCATCCTGTTCTCTGCAAGGAAGAATATAGTGACCTACAAGGAATCTCACGGAGGCAAATAAGGAACGGGTCGATTTTTAGAGGGCGACTATCATATATGGATAACGCGCGTTTGGCATGAAACGTCGTTATGTGTCCTATTACGAATAATATATAATACACTCGCTCCGCAGCTGTTCCTGTGAATTAGCAGATCGTTATGCCCAACGGTGGTCAGATAATGCACTCAATGGTGATGTATAAATAACAATCTATCGCATAATATAGCCGCGAGTAAAGTTGACATGGGAAGACCGAAGATTTTTAATTAGTCTATAGTACTGACAGACACAACACTAATATACCGAACAGATAATTGCCCGCAAACAAAAAGCTCACAAAAGTCTTAATCACCGCGCGCTGGCCGCATCATCTCGCAAAACACAAAATGTTTACCTTCCGAAAGGTCCGCCTGCGCAATCAATCGAACGTAACCGAAAAAAAAAACACATATGAGGGATACATAATATTCATCAGCATAATTTACAATGCTCGCGTGGGAGTAGCTCCACGCTCTCGGAATCGGCGAAAATCGGTGTCGCCTTCACTGCAATATTAGTGCTGGAGCGTCGTCTATTTGCGCGAATTGCTGGAGAGCTGAGTCAGCGCTCAAGTAGGCCGCGAGTTTAAAGGATATACATATATACGAAATGCGCGAATACGTGTATACACTTGTGTATAGTATATAGATATATACGTGTATAATACGCACGAGCAGCAACATTCCAACGAGGCTGACGATCGCAGGAACGGTTTTTGCTTTCGCGCACGCGCTCGACAGAGGCGGATTTCGAAGAGGGAGAGAGAGTGTATCTATGTATACACACTAGCTGTGAATGCGGGAATGAGAATGACTTTTTGCGCGGTGGAAAAGTTCGCGAGAGAGTATATAGTTGATATGCTTTATTACGGTAAATTTGGACTATTAAGATGCTTCCCAACGATGTTCGCTTATTTGGGTATTTTTAATTTTAAAAGCCGACTGTTGAGCAAGTTGCTGTTTACAAGCAAATGCAAATGACGATTATAGGTTTAAAAATATATTCAGCTTTGCTGTGCATATTGAATCGTCTATAAAAGCTGGTGCGGAAGGTTGCCGTCAAAGTAAACCGTTTCGCGTTAAATTATTCCTAACGGAACAAAACAATCGTTTGTTGACGTTCTCGAAGTGAATGCCTGCTTGTATGCCGTGAATACTTTATAACGACCAGGAAAACAGGGAAAAATCGACTTTTTCTCGACGACCAGAGCTTTCTATAAATTTTCTATGGATTTGAGCTAATATATAATATTATATTATATATTACTTCACACCGCCAAGATCCGAAAAAATTCCACGCGATCGAGAATCGCTAAAAAATCATGTCATTCAGCTTATATCACTCTATACGTCATAATATATCTTCACGTCACGTTATAATATTCTCGAAAATCCGAGTGTCTAATCGTTCAACGCTTTTATAAATATCACAGAAGAAAGTCCGGTCGATGAAATGATTCATAAAATGAGCAAGCGTATGTTCGATCGAATCGTATCTCGTTATAATCACGCACGCACTCTCTGGGCCGATCGAAGCGCGAACTGATGCAGAAATAATGCCTTAATTATCACGCGTCCGCTATATAGAGGCTCGTTCTGGCGTGACGACAGCAGCGGTTCCCATTGATTATATACGCGCTATATATATATAATAAAACGATCCTATACGCAATAAATCTCTATTATTACAGGTCGCGCGCGAAGCCATTGCCGAAAGCGAGACTACTACTTAATAATAAGTAATTACGCGCGTTGTGTACGTACAACGTTATTGCTCGCTTGCAAGAGTCTTGTGGAGACATTTGCCGATGGAGAACCGACGAAACGTATCTATACATTTTCCAGCAAGATTGTGCGCGCGATGCGAGAAACTGGAGTAAATCAACATTTGCGCATTCTCGCGGCTGCATGAATTGAATTGGCTGCTGGATTCACGTAACGAGACCAAGGCGAATGAGATGTCAATCGCGAGGTTCGCGTTGTTCTATACTCTTGTATGACTCTTATGTAAAAAGCAAAGAGAAAAACTACGTCGCTGATAAAAACAGAGAAGAAGCTCTCGGCATCTGCGTGTTTACGTGCATGATAATATAGTATTTATATACATCATCGAGAGATCCGGTAACGCGACGAGAAAAAAAAATCGGTATACATTTAACGATTTGTTTCTCTAAATAGCTCAACTTTTGTTGCGTAATCGAAGGTGCGAGTATAGTGGCCAACACGTGGCGTAAGTACCTACTGAATAGTAATGGTCGATACTTATGAATATCTGAAGAAACTATACGCTTTTCGATGTGAGAAACTTTGTTGCCGCTTGTTGAAGCATATACGAGTGTGTCGTCATAACTACTCGTATAACGATACAAAATAAATAAATGTAGACAAGCGCGCTGGCATTTTAAATTTCCACGAGCTAGACGATAAGCGCTGGAAAATGGTGAATAAATCGGACGATTTTATTTTACGTATGCCGGTTCCATTCGCTTCCTACATAAGATTAGATACCTATATATGAACAGGTTTGGGCTTTTCAAATTAAAATATTTCACAGCTTATAAAACAATGGTATACGTATTCAATAACACGATCTGCCATCAGTTTGAGCTGACAATTGGAAAGCCCGTAACAATACGACAATATAATTGTTTAATTAATTATCCTTCGAGCGCGCGCGCGCGGCTCCTCTTTTATGATAAACCAGAGAACCGCGAAATCTGTCGATTCTCATACTGTCGAGGCTGCTATAGTCAGCTTTGATATTGTCCAGTCCTCGATCGTGATTGACAGCCGATACCGCGAAAATCGAATTACGCAACGTAAGTATTATATAGTATAGACCATATCTTCACACATTGTCGCATTTGGTAAATTGCGCAATACTATAATTATTTGCACGAAAAATTCGTTTAACACGCGGATGATTATTTTGCTACGCGATAGCCACACGTGTATAGGTATATATAGAGATCACGAGCGCGTTAGCGCGACAGGGCCTTGTCCGCAAATTGACACAGATATAAAGACGCAATGCTACTTGTGTACACGAATGAGCCGAGCGAGAGGCAAAAAGACGGCTGAACGGTATATATACCGAGTCGCGCAGACATTGTTGCCAAATATACACACACGCGTGGTATCATCCGAGAGAGAGCGTCGCTGTCGTCTGTCGTTTGCCACGTATATCATGCGTGCAACAACGAGTCACGTTGTACTTATGCGCTTGTAAAGTCCATCGGTTTTTTCCTCTGGATCTTTCGGTATCTCTCTCACTTACTCTCTTCCGCGAATTTGCGCTCTCTATTGCTTCGTTTATTTTCTCCAACTTCTGCTCCGATGCGCTACATGTATAATATATGCAGTGTATCTGAAAAAAGAAAAAAAAAAAAAAAAAATTAAGAAATAAGCGATGGGAGGCTCGACGAGTATTGTATATATGTGTAGTACAACCTATCTGTCCGCGCGTGGCTTACGTAACGAGCTCGAGCGATAAACGATAAGATTTTAAACAAGCTAAAGAGTCAGCCTGCACGATAACAATATTGCGTCCGAGCGCTATATACACACGTGTTTACCCGAGGGAAGAAAAAAAAATACTGATTCATCAATGACTTTGTCGAGCGCTCGGTCAACTTATTACTTACACGACACATGTGCATAAATATAACACAGTTTAAAATATACTGCATTAGACTATGAATTTCGCGATGTGTTTATCTAATTTTTATGCAGATTACACAAATTACATAATCAAGCTTATTTATACTGAATGAATTCTATTATAAATGTTAAAGATCAGCGAATGGCGATGGTACGCGACGCGGGAGAGCATTTTCAAAGCTAAAGTATACTATTATGGGCGATGAAAAAAGTAGCCTCTGATGAGTGTGTGCCCCTCGGGAAGGTCGAGGCTAAAACTCGACAGTAATGTAATAGTTTAGTCATATCTATCAGAATTCGATGGCAAATTTCTTTAAGAGTTTTCTAAAACAATTTTTAATAGAATGTATACGATATTCCTGTTTTAGCTACTAATCGGTGTATAATCATCGTAAGTACTTATATTGTGTTTGTTTTGAAAGTCGCCGAGTGTCATTATAACTACTGTGTCACTGAATATAATTAATGTTTCCACAATTACTCTCTACCACTATTGTTTCCTTTTGGCGTGAAAGAAACATACTACTTAATAATTTCAAGTAGTAATAAAGGCGCATGGACAGTAACGAACTCATCCAAGTAGATAGTTGGAAACACAGCTTAACATCCGCTACCGCTACAGACTTTAAAGAACGGTGAGAGCGATATCCAGAATCAGAGGGAGAGTGCGAGACTCGGCGAGAGAGAGAGAGAGAGAGAGGCAACAGCACGATGCGCGCGCAGCCCGCCTGACGTCTCAACATGGCGTCAGTCGGTTCAGCTGGTGCCACAGCAGGAAACATCAACAACCCGTACGTACTTATACTTACACAAAACAATCATCCGCCCTTTTTTCACACGCCGTAATCGAGCGACCTCGCCATCGGACCAACATAACCGTGTGTATCTGTATCATCAGCTCGCTCGTACAGTGATTCGTTCTCGCCGAGTAATACGTATACTTACATTTATATATTTATTTGTCATTAAATTTGTCGATCGATGCGCCGCGCGGTTGTGATTGTTGCCATCACCGCGTGACTCGTATTACGTATGTATTGTATACTTATACAGCGGTGAGAGGAGAGACGATCGAGGTACATACATACATTTATACTTATCAATATGAAAACTCGCCGAGGCAACCGGAATTGCGTGTAGCGACTGTACAAGTTTTAGTAGTCTCCAAGTCGTCGGTACCCACACCTTACCTTAGCTCTCCTCGCGAGCTGCACTTTGTTGGCTAGTTTGCATTATAGCGGTAAGATACGTGCTCTTTTTATTCTTGTATATACACGATCTGGTCTTTTAGCATAAATCTAAAGTCTTTGTGCTGGTTTTTTGGCCCGCTGCGATTGTTGTGCTGCGAGTCGAGGCGCTGCAGCCCGGCGAAAAATTCCACTGGTATTTTTAGGTTAGATTTGACAACATTCATGTATAGGTAGCTCTGTTTTTGAAACAAGTTGGATTTTGCCCTCGACTGTTTATTAGTATTACAATCGCGATTTGCCCAATTAGGAAATCATGTTTAACAAAGATAGTTGACGAAATTGCATTGTTTTCGTCAGTTATAAGTGGCAGTTTTCTTCAATCGAGTTTGTAAAAATGCTCTCATCGTGCAAACATGTAACAATAACAAGAGAAGCAATCGGTTCGAATTGTTGTGACGTCCAAGCGAGAAAATACGAGCGGGATACGAACGTTCTGGAAAAAAGCGGCGAGTGTTTTATCGGTGTCGATGCACTTAAGTGCAAAGTTAAAAATACCCTCGATTAATTACTCATATGAATACTTTTACAGCGCTTCGGGCTGTAGGTCAAGAATGTGTCTAATCTCTAATCGAAAGGACACATAAAAAAAACAATATGCAAATTCACTTGCAGCCGAGTGTCAAGTTAAGCGAGTTATTATCATATTATAGGCACGTTAGTTCATTTTTTATTCAATCAATCGGCACAAAAGTCACGTATACTTTTATTAGCACAATAGTCTCGAAACTGTAATCGAAAAAAATGCTGAATTCACTCCAAATTCTTCATAAATTGATAGTATCACTCATTCGATATAAGTATAGATTTGTGTTCTGCTGTTACGACCCCCATGTTTTCTCTCTGTACGGTCGACTTCCGAAAAAGACCGAAAGCACAGTTAAGTCGCTCTCGATTCGCGTAACTCATATAATACGAAATCGCGCGACTTTGTATGTACACACAATATGCAAACACATACAAATCGCATAGAAACGCGTGGTGACACTCGCTTTCTCTCGGGCGAATTTTTTTAGGCTAAACCCGAATGTGAATCAAGCCGCGAAAGGTGAAAATATCCTGCCATCAGAAGAAATCGTAAACTTATAGAAGTATATAGGTACGCGCAATTGCGTCAATTAGTAGTTCTTAGCATTCAGATTGCACGTCGCATGTGACTCACGGGAAACTCAAGAGGTGACGCCAATGATGAAAGACGTATTCTTTCGTTAAACGACAAGTTATAAACCTATATAAAATCAGAGCGAGTTACGCGCTAATAGCAATATATACACAACTGAACAACCTTCATCGCGGCAAATTCCACGAGTCACTTTTCCGCAGCGTTGTAGCTCTCTGCACCGCCGCGTCATCCCTTTCTCCTATACGGGCTCTGTCTATCCCACCGACACACTCGTCGCCTACATCAAGAGACTATAATATATAGTCGCTCACTACACAGTACACAGGCGGCGTTTCGCTCGCATTACCATATTGCGCTCTCTCACCCACACTTGCACAGGCCAACAACGGTCGATGAACCTGCCGGAGTATAAAGCTGATGATGGCATTCGTCAATTTTGGTAAAAAATCGCTTCGCCCGCTTCATTGTGCGGCGGTGCTTCGTCAGAGGATGCTTTTGAAGTATACATCATTTACACCGTGCCAGCTCTTTGACGTAGATTGTCGAGCTTGGAGTGTGTGAAGTTTTCGTTAGAAAGTATAGCTGTTTTTTTTTTAGAACTGAGGGTTAATTTTGAAGTTGAATCGTGAACTTTGACGAGTTTAAATAGTATAGCTTTGTAAAAATAAGATATTTATTTGGGATAAGCGAATTATTACAAGGACACAAGGTGTAAATTATCTCGGTTGGGTCGCTCGAGTATAGTAACCAATCTTCGATTGAATCTCGAATAAAGGCCGTGCTGTACGCATATAAGTAACGTGGCCACCTCCAAAAAAACCGAGCGATAAAGATTCGTCGCCCGACGTTAAACAAATTCAAATTATCTCGTGAAAGGCAAAATTCATCCTGTAGGATATTTCGTTTTTAAAGGTTTTTTAACATTTGGACGAATGAAAAAACTCGTCCAAAGCACCTTCGGCCGCGATAGTCCCGTTATAGGTTTCTTTTGGGACACAGACGTGCACACACAATAACATTTCGTGTCCTTATATAAGGTACCTTATATATAAAGTCTATAGGAGCATCGCGCCGCAGTTTCCACTCCTCGCCGAACAAAGGACTCCTCACTCGCGTGAAAGCAAGCTGCGAGCAAGGAACGACGAGAGTTATATAGCATAATTTCTACTCCCGCATTTTTTTCACCCCGACATTCGGCGGCCTCGATACCATGGCGCGCATATGTGTGCAGCTGCATAATATAAGTATAATACGAATATAGCCACACCGCGTGTGAGTCGCAATGCAATTTCGGTGCTAGCAGGATGTATACTGGATGTACACATGCGGGAGCGCGGGTATTCTTCTATATTCGCTCGCTTTTTTGCAGCTTCTCTTTGTTGCGCTTGTGCGGAGCTCAGAAGTGGGTTATTAATGTGCGAAAGAATTAAGAGGTTTTCGCGTGATTTATACCGCTCTTTTTGTCATCATTTTACCTGCGTGCGCTGCAGACTGAAATGTCGCGAGAGTTCTGATTTTACATCTGGTTATAATATAGTATATGCAATGCGCGTAACCGCATTGATCTGGCTCAGTAACGCTTGGAATGATTGCAGTTGTCTAATGCAATGTGTATATCGATCGTCGACGAGTCGAAAACATCCTTATCACAGCCGTGTGTGATACTATAGATTCCATTCCGTTGGCTATGAGAGATAATGATAATCTAGCTGGCACATATTAATTCCTGAAAACATTCGAACCGGTATAGCTATACATCAGATATCTCACTGTAGGTTATATATTTTCAACTTCTCACGCGTGCTCGGCTCCAGACTAGCTGAATTAATCCACTTGTCGACCCATTTTCACTCACTTGCGCGCACGGCATAATCTTATAAAGCAACTATTTCAATTCCTCCTCGGGTGTAAATCCCGACGCGATATCGAGCTCTATATAGCTACTCTCATCATGCAGAACGTTCTCGTTCTCGGCGCACCTCTGCAGTGAGCGTCTTATCGCGACCAATCACGACGCTGATGCATCTCGCGTGATGGCCCGGCTCTGGAAAATACGCCGCAAACATTGCGCTAAATCTTGGACGCGCGGAAGCGCCGACTATGTAAATTATAGATTCCTCGCGGCACCATCGCACGGATTGACGAAGATTTATTTTCGAAGCTTCACGACGCGATTGCCAAAAAGAAAGAAAGCAATCGTTATACGCGCGTGTTGATAATACTGCTAGAGCGATTCTAACAGAATTCAATTAATGAAACGTCAAAGCGGAGGCGCGTAATATCGGTCGAATACAAACGATGTATTATAATGGGTATTAGACTCATCGTGGCATCGATAATTCGTTTGTAATATGCACGAGAAAAAGAACGAAAATAGGTATACACAAGCGGGGCCGGCAATAAAGTAGAGCTCGGGGTCGATTCTATCATCGGGTGATGCCGGAGCGTGTCCCGTACACCCACACGGCGGGACTTTAATTCGCGGTAACGACGATGTCGGCGGCTTGACCCCGGCAGAGAACGAGATGCCTGTAGGTGTGCGCCGGTGTTGGTGCACGTGTACGAAAAAGTCCGCCCTCTGGCGCCTGCCTACGTAGGGATGCGAGAGAGAAATAGCTGTAGAATTTAATCGATTCTTCGTGCTCCGGTCGCGCACTACATAAAGTATAGGTATACCTATACATATATACATTTACCGGCTTTCCCCGTTTGTTTACGATTCTATAAATGTATACGAGTTGCAAGTTATATTTTTAGCGTGCCAATTTTTCCGCGCGGACTTCTTGTTGTTCGAGTCTTGTTTTTTCAGCGACTGTTCGTCTCGTTGTGCATTATATGCTATTTGGCCGTCAGAAAAATTTTGGCCTGGTGTGTTTACGTCGAGGAGAATTGTTTTGGATTGGTACTTCCTATATACCTACCCAAGGAGATCTGAATCATTATCTTTTGGAATTTGATATGCAAAATTTATTTACCTTCCAAATTTTATTGTTTTTCGTGTTGCTTCAAACACTCGCATGTTTTTGTTAAAAAAAAAAATATCGTAAGCTAAACTATTCAATGTCGCGCGTTGGTTATTATCGAAAGTATTTTGCATGAAAACGAGATAAGATTCCACACGTTTTTGCTGAGTTGTTATACTTATAGTTTTGAAAGTGGATGTGAACTCGATAATTGCTGTTTTCCAATAAGTAAGGGTAACAATACTGGCCCTGCGCCGAAAAGCGGAGAACCTTGGTACAATATATAAACAGCATTCATTATTTCGTTATATTATATACGACTATTATTTTGATAAATGCGCAGTTCAACTAAAAGTCCTCTACTGTCGGCATAACAACTTCCTCGTGTGCTGCAATCATTATCATAATTTCCGCTACTTCTGAATTCCGCGTTCCCCAAAAATAACGGGTAAAAAAAAATAATGCTTTTCGAGGAACATAATAAAAGACACATGAAAAAGCCTTGGAACGAAGAAAACAATTTATCAGTGACAAAGCAATTAGTCGCGCGCGCGTTTCGTCGCTGTTGACGACGACGTTATTGTTGAACAGCTCGTTCTCGCACGTGAAATTCTTTTCGATAAATATACACCCAACAACGAGTTCATGACGTCTCCACGTGAAAGAATGAAGGAAAACCGATTTGGCTCTGACCGTCTCGACGTGTCACCGCTATAATATCTGTGCAGTGCACACTTATACGCATCGGTGTACATCTCGCATTGTATTTATATAGCTCTGATGAGAACTCGCGAAAATGCAGTGTTTTGTTTTTGGCCTCTTTGTTATGTTTCTCTGCTGATGGTCAGAAAAGAAGCAAAAGAAACGTTCTAAATGAATAAGGAAGAATATCACAATGGCATATTTTTCATTATATAAATTCCATTCAATCGGCGGTTCATTGTGCAGCAAGTACTTAGTCCGCGCTAACTGAATAACCGCGAAGCCAATTAAATCTTCAGTTTTTTGTTTCCGTTTGAAATAAAAAAAGACAGTTCAGCGAGGATTTTCATCCTTTTATAAGTAGTCGTTTCAAACTATAAAGCTGTTAAAATTAAAAGACATAATCAGAGACTGAACTGCATAGTAGCAGACATTCCTCCGCAAACGAAACCTTAATCCACCTGTCTATCGACTAATCTCAAAGTTATGACAAGCTAGTTTATCATAAATCGTCACCCTTTATTTCCCAACACTCCTATATACATGCATGAGTCGCGCATCACCTATATCCAGCTTACACGAAATCCTGGGTGTGTGGGTATATAAATAACAGCTCGTTTCACAGCCGGATCTGTTCGACGTGACTCTCTTATTATATATATGCATCAGAGGCGGCGCGCGTGCATTTTAGCGCCGTCTATGTGTAGGTTACGTCAGTTGCAGCAGGGGCTTATGCGGTATAGCTCTTTTTCTCGTCGCTATATATACGAAATTCGATCGGTGCAAATTCCCCGAAGCCGTTGACGCCACTGCGGATATCCCGGTAATCGTTGCAGTCCTTTACACACACTATATACACGCAGAGGTTTCGGTATAATGTGCGAACGTAATAAATTCACGCGGCTGTCGCACGAAGAGAGCAGTGCAGCACTGTATATACACTTGAGGGCTTGATATTATAGGGAAGTGCGTTCTCGGCCATTATAGCCGGCGTTTCGTGTATTTTCGGCGCATATTATACATGTGCGCTGTGGGTTTTCGGCTATTTTAAGGACTGCCAAGTGGCTGCTACGAGAGTCGAGAGATTTATCGGCGACCCTCGAAAGTAATTGCTATAACGCCAAACGAAAAGCCAATATACAGCTATGCTTTGCTTTTGATCCAACAGAGATGTAACGCAAGCTAGCAGTTAGCAACACCTTTCCAAAATTCAAATGAGATAAACGCGCAGTTTTAAATGTCACGGCGCGTATCTCGGAGGTTCCACTATAAGCAGCAGCTGCTGATGCTGGTTACGAAAATATGCGGCGGCTCTATTTTCGTCGCTTGTCATTATTTCCTCATCAATAGCCCAAACCTCAAAAATAAAAAATAAAAAAATAAAAAAAAAACGGTAGCGCTCAATCTTCGAGAGTTGTGCATCCTCCCGCGCACTTTTGTGTCGAGAGACAAACGCGCGGATTTTAAATTTAAATCACGCGTGCATTCTCTCTCGTCTCGGGAGAGTCTATTTGCGAGCCACGCGCGCGCGCACATAGTCCATGGAACGCGTCTCTGAAGCTATAAAGGCGCGACGAATAGCTAACTCTTCCGCCTCCTTGTTTGCCAAGACCGGCACAGTCCGGCAAGCTGCTGCACTTATAACTATTATACACTTATTTAATTCTCAACCTGTCTATTTTATTAATGTGTGTCAATTAATAATAATATACAAGCGCTCCGATTTCAGTGCAAAAAGTATATGAGCATGATTGTAGAGATAATAAGTGCCGGTTGTTATATATTACTCAAAGCGATAGATATTTCGCATACTGCGGCATTTTCACGAGTTAGTCAAACATTTTCTCGCACTATAATTGACAAGCCAAACGACAAGTGGCTAATTTTTCAATTTAAAACGCATAAACGACGATCGCAGCATCGTAAAGCTTTCTAGGTTTACGACGAAATAAATATTTTTGTTCTTCTAAAAATCGAAAACTCTTAGCCCTTGCGTAACCAGCTTGCATTTCAGCACGCAATAATCACGTAATAAAGCAGTAAACGCCTGTGGGATCACAATTTTTGTGGGTCACACCATATCATATTATACACACTTATACGCACCATTCACGTCGAGTCTCGCGAGAGGTTTATTAATTCTTTCTTTCAAAAGTACAGTTAAAGCACGACTTGCTACACAAGTAAATCATAACGATCGTAATCGTTAATTGCAGTATATACATAAGCGGCATTCCCCGTAATAACGTGAATTAGCCTTTGCGAGTAATTTTCATAAACGCGCGCGACTGCCGCGCCCCCGAAAGCCGAAAGACAAAAAAACGTACGAGGGCGCGAGTCGAGCCTCCCGCTCTCGTAATTCGATACACATCGAAGGTGTTCTGCGGCAAATAACGCATACTTACGCGCACGTTCTCGTCGAGGTATAAGCAACAGGCGACAAACCGGTCTTGGAAGCGAGTGTACCGAGAACGTCCACTTTGCCACTTTGCGTTATACGATAAATTTTATTTTAACAGAGGCTATCCACATGCCTATTGCACGATTCATCGCATTCGTATCTGTAAAGAAGAAAGAAAGATGTCGTTTGCAATTACTTTTTCCTCCGCTTGAACTTTGTTACAGACATATATATATACGAGCTTTAGTTATTCGAACAGCTGAAGCGATGATATAACGAGTTTGCGCAACTTGGTATACTCTCGTTTATCCTTCTTTCGCCTGCTTTTTGCACTGTTTCTTTTTTGTTCTGTTTTGTTTTTTGTTTGTTTTTTTTTGCAGGTGAATGAGGCGATCGTTATGCTCGTTAACGATATACGCTGGTGCTTTTGGCAATTTCGTTTTGATGTGATAAAAGGGGTATTCGCGTTGTGCAACTTCGAGTTGAAAAGTTGGTTTCGTTCCACTGTCTGATTGTTTTTTTTTTTTTTTTTTAAATAATATTGCAATTTGTAGTGTAATTAAATTAAATTATCCCTACAAAACTTTCCAAATAATAATGGCACATATACCTCAACACCTAAATCATCAAAAGATTAAAATCGAGATCGACGCTTTTAAATTACAAATTTTAAATTTCAAACGAGGCTTATCAATTAACAGCAAACAGATCCCTCCCGGCGGCAGCCGCGTATCGTCAATATCAATTAATTCATTCAGATAAAGCCCTCAGCTGTGTAAAATTAAATCAGTAGCGCCTTCGTGCAATTATAGCAATGAACATATTCAGGGCGTGCAATTATAGAGAAATCCAATTACGCGCGAGTGATTTTCATAGCGTAAAACCCCTAACACAGTATATATGTATAAGAAAAGGCGATAAGCTGTTTATACACATAATGCCCTATACGTGCAGGATAGCAAAGAAAGAATGGAATAAATCGGTGCGGCATCGCGAGCAGTTGCTAAGTGAACTTGATTCCCCTTGATTACAGTGCAGACGAAGCGTGTACCGTTCGTGAAAACTTGCTGCGTTCTCCCTCCAAAGAACTATAGCTGTATTATATCCATCGACTATTACAGCGAAAGAGAAAAGGCTTTCCCTGTTCGCGGGGGTATACGGAGTTCTGATGCGAGACGATGGCTGCGCTCTCGAGAGCTCTAATCGCTGGACGATTACTCCGCGCTACTACAGGAAGGAATAAGGCCCTCTTCCGTCGACATCAGGTTGCCCGAGTCGCGCAGACAGCGTCACTGCTGATGTTTACGGATGCGCGCATACTTCACGTCGCCGCCGTTGCTACTGCTGCTGCTTCTGTGTATGTAGGAACTGCTTTTTGCGTGGCTGCATGCTTTGTACTTGCCCGACTGCTTCTACTTACTTTTTTTCTCTCGTTGCTGTTGATGTCTTCGTCTTCTTGTTATTATATACGACGCTGGTGCTTTTTTTTTTTAACCGAGTCGACGTCGTCGTCTACTGCTTGCGTACAAAGGTCGTGCCGGGGCTTTTAAGAGTTTGTGACGAGCTGCGCTATGGAATTGTTTTTCGTGTGTATACACAAGAGAAGAGACGTTGTCTGGAGAGTTGTTGCGTCGCTCGAAGAGTTTCTTTTTTTTTGTCCTCGCTGTGCGTATATAAATACACTGCTTCCGCCCGTCGTAATAGCGCGTTGCATTATGCTAATGCAACAGCGTAATGCACGCATAGACAAGGTGGGGATTTCTTTTAAATAGTCGCTCTTGATATTTACTGTATATACACCTACTTTAAGGTGTTATACAAGATTATTGGTATTGCAAATTGAATGATTGTCGGTTATGCGCGCGAACGCGCTTATGCAAGAAACCTGCCGCGTGCGTGCGCGGGAATAAAAGAAAACATTTACGTGTTATACCGTGAATGTTCTATCTACAATTAAGTGTTTCGCAATCGTTGTCACTTGTATATACATTATGTATACTCTCTGCGCTTTGCGACTCTGCAAAAAGGCGCGTTTTCGATGCAAAAAGTATATCTGGTACATCGCGTGAGGTTTCGACATTAATCGACCTCGTGCGAACAAGCTAGTGTCTACAGTGCGAAATCGACTTTTCCTGTGTTTCATTTTCCCTTTGTGCTTGAGAATAAAAGTATAGTTTTCTGTTATGACAAAATTAACCGCATTCCTGAAATAGATTTGTGCTATAGGCTTGGGAAGTTGTGCAAAGGTCGTCGCTGCAGCTTTGTTTTTATATAAAAACTCGTAGATCGTCTATCGATTGGACATGCCCAGAGGCTGTTGATAAACCGATCTAATCAAAAGAATCCTCTCGTCGACGATTTGCCTTATTTACAAAATATTTACCGAAGCTTCTGTTAACCAACGACGGTTAATTTTAAAAATTCGCGTGATTACGTAAAATTTCATTGCGTGTAGTAAAATGTTTATCGATGAATATATTGACTTTTACACTCGACATACACACATATTACACGTTTTCTCTTCCGGTTTCAGGTATTAGTTAATCAACGCCGGTGTAAGTATAGTAGGTAAACTTTGCATCGAGCGTCCGACAACGTATTTAGCGTTTAATTGGCATATAATTAAATTCTTCGCGCGGCTATAATTGATTTCTTTTTTCTTTACACAGATCTAGCAATGTTCTTTATTTGTTTCTCTCATATAACAAAGACTGGCTTTTTTCTTCTTTTCTCGCAGCACAAAAATAACCGACTGTGTGCTATCGTATTTTTATTGTTTTTTTTTTCTGTCACAAAAGAACACGCTACATACATCGATTAACACCCGCTCCTCCCTCGTATACTAAATGTATCAATAATACCCTTGGCAATGAAATCGATCGGCCGTATAAACCCCGTATATATATATATATACAAAAGAGATGTGTGTATTTTAAACTCTCCCACGCGTCGATATTTCGCACGTCAATATTAGCTTTAGTGCGGATTAACGAAAAATTATTAATCGCAATTACATTTAATTTTGCAGGATGAATAACGGTGAAACGATGGAGTCTCAAGCGAACTTTGTGCGAGGCGATCACACGCTGAAGGTGCCAATGTCGCTGTTTGCCGAGAATCGAGCGCGACTTGTTGCAAGACTGCGGTCCAATCCGAAAGTTACAATAGCCGGCAGCTTCGTCCTCCTACAAGGAGGCGTGGAAGTACCCTTCAACGACACCGACATCGACTGGCCTTTCAGACAGGTGCGTTGATATAACGATACATATAAAACACGCTGGGCTCGAGGTTCAAACACCTGCGGCTATATATATATGCACAACTCGCCGCAACTTTTTTACGCTCCATGGCTCCTTTCGTTCTTTTTTTCGTCTTTTTTTTTTTAGAAAGAAAGAAAGACGCGATATCTCCCGAAAACGATGCGTCGTGGTCTTTTATTTTTTGGATTTCTCGCGATTTCACTTTTGAGATCGACGCGCCGAAAAATCGGTCGCGCTTCGCAATCGGCTTTCCAATAAGCGTTGCATTTTTTTTTTTCAACTGCTCGAAAACGAAACTGCGCAAACTGGTTTCGGCTGCAATTGCGGTAAAAGTTTTTTTTTTCTTTTTTCAAACAGACACTCTCGGTACCTATATACAATAATATAATGCTCGAGATCAAGTGCTCTGATGCGTGTATACATTTTCAATTAATACGAGTTTGCGATAATGCGCACACGCATTAGTTTTCATTACGGCGATAATTACACAGCTCGTGGATAATTACATAGCGCAATTAATGAAGCCGTTCCGCGCAAGCGTCGAGAATTTCTTGACAACTTGCGGCTAGATTAAATAGCCATATATAGAGGAGATTTAAAGTATTGCATGCATTCAAAGTGCGCTGCATGTAATAAAGGCGTTTAAAGGGCTGGCCGTAAGCGGTTTAGTTGAGATGCCCTGAGAGCTCGGCGCTGGAATTACCTTTAAACCTGCCGTCGTCGCGTCGAAGGAGGAGAAGGAGGAAAGGGGAGAGACGAGAGAGAGAGAGAGAGAGAGAGAGAGAGAGAGAGAGAGAGAGAGAGAGAGAGAGAGAGAGAGGAAGAAGCACAAGAGCGCAGGCAGCTGACTCGGCGGAAAGGACGAGGATGTGGAAAAAAAAAATCACGTGAACCTTTCTGGGTATGTGAAGCCGAAACGCGGACAGCAGCGGCGAGTGAATGCGCTCTCGTCGATAGTTATTCTCTCCTCGGATTATCACACTACATATTCAAAACGTATATAAGTATCCTTCAATTACAGCTTGATAAGACTTCCGAGTGTTTTTGCGTATAGCATATAAATAATCTCGTGTGTATTCGACGCTTTTTTGCAGAATCTCTCTTATAACAGATATTTTTCATTGTTCAGGTACATATCGCTTCATCCGATCGACCGACGAGGCTCTTCTGCTGAATTTCACCAGACAGAACCCGCCCTTCTCCAAACTCTGCTCTCAGTATAGCATGAAATGCCGTCGCATCCGTTCACACGCTCTCGGCTTGCACCTCGCTGCACTCGCACACACATCGTGTTCTTCCAAATTCAGAGCATTATTCCGCTCTAGTTTCGTAATTCTATATCCCGATCGTCGATACATATTTTATACAGCGTAGAAAATAAACTCTCTTCGGAAGAAATTGACGACATAACAGGTAATTGGAGCCAAATCTGTGTTCATTATACTACTGTTGATTTCAGACTGATAATATACTCATACCCGCGCTCACTTTGCGTCGAGAGACTGTTGTGCGCGCTGTGTGTGCCAGGAGAGCGCGTTGACCCGATGGCCGATCGGCTCATGCCTCTCTCTCTCTCTCCTTCTCTCGGGAGGACGACGATCCTGCTGCCGCTGCTGACGTTGTACACAGTTCGCCTCTCGCTTCCATCCTCATTCTCATTCTCGCGCGTCGGCGTGTAATTTCTACGCTTTGCGCAGACACCGTTGTGTGTGGGAAAGTTGACCCGAGGTATTTTAAAATTTTTTAATCCTCACTGGAAGTCCATACGAAAATAGCAGTTGACACTCGAGTAGCCATTACATCTTTAAGTATGCTACGTTATGCTCTTCTCATGTATACAATAGATGAGCCGAAGTTCGAAAAGTTAATTCGTTAACAAGTCATAAATAACAATCCAGTCGTTCGTGCGATTTGAAATGATGTAATTAATTATTCCCCTGTTCTTACGCTGCTCTACACCTGACGTTCTGGTCTCGAGATGAAAAGGAGTAAATGTTGAAAAGAATGTTGTACCGCTCCAAGCCAAGCTTTTCCCCTGGAAATTCCTCCCTCTTTATCCATACGTTGTCCTGAAAATGTAATCAAAACAAACGAAATTCCGGAGCACGTTCTGTACGTGCATCAGCGTGTACACAGCTGCAGAGGTAGTATACGTCTCTCTTGGCCATTGGATGCCGAAGGAGCGTTTGTCTGTGTATATGTATACCTACTCTCTTTCTTCTTCCCTCTCTTTCTCTCGCGTCTATTCCATTGCAGGACGCGTAGGTCGTCGTTCTCTCTCGCTCCTGGCATTTCCGCCCTCGCCTACGGCTGCTGCATATTGTTTGACTGGCTGGGAATCGACGCGATATACCGATGCCTCTGCACCTATACAATCTCATGTCTCTCAGCGTCTCGAGTGGCTCAGAGAGAAAACGATCGAAGTTTGCATGAAAATTATGGAAAGACACCGAGTTTCGAGCTCCATTGTGTGTGTGTATGTTGGTGCTCTTTCCGCTCGCTTTTCTCGCTTCGAAGAAAAATTCAAATTCAGTTTGGAACACGGGCGTATGCTTCGAGGCACGACAATGGAGATAGATTGTTTCCACATTATACTCCGCGACGCGCGCGCGAGAGAGCAGTTTAGTTTTCAAATTGAAATGAACCGTGAGTGTGTGTTTGGGCTTTCTCTTTGAACGGGATTTCGTAACCGCGGCAACGGCGATGGATGCTCACCGCTGGGATGGGAAAATCGAACGGTGATTTGTGCGCGGCGCATAAATTTGCCCTTTTCTGCCTCTGCAGTCGTTTCTTTCGCTTAGAAAGTCGACTTTTCTCTCTATGCTAATCACGTATAATTATATAAGAAAGAAAACTGTATTCTCTTATTTCTCCTGTACAATCTATACGAGCGTTTCGATGTCTAATTAGCATCTTTCTCGTAGCTGATGCTCAAACATTTGTAAACATAAGCAACAGGTGTGAATCGCCGAAACGAATACTCAAAATAACTATATACGAGTATCCAAAAAGAAAAAAATAACAGACGCCGATAGCTAACAAACTCTCTCACACAGAAGGTCGCGTCACCGCAACATATGTCACACACGATGTACGTGTTTACAGGAATCCTTCTTCCAATGGTGCTTCGGGGTGGAGGAGCCCGGATGTTACGGCGCCCTGGATCTCGAGAGTGGCGCCGCGCTACTGTTCTTCCCACGTCTACCCGCGGAGTACGCGACCTGGATGGGTAGACTCAGCAGCCTCGAGGAGTTCCGTCAACGCTATGCCGTCGAGGAGACCCACTACGTCGACCAGATCGCCGAGGTGCTGAAGAGCAAGTCTGCCAAGCTGCTGCACACGCTGGTGAGTAATCCGATTTTATGGCACCTGGTGATGATACACCGCTGCGACTTCTCTTTTTTTTTATTTGCCCGCGCGCGCGCTTTATTGCACGTGAGTCACGCCCGAGACGACATTCTTCCAGCAGGCTTTGAATGCTCGCGAGCAAATACACGAGATATCGGCTGCAGGTACGTTGCGAAGCTCTGTACGTGTTCTTTATTTACGCCGTACATGTGTAAGAATCACTTATCCAGAAGCCAAATAACAACATCCTATTGCAGACCCGAGACAAGAGTTTTACGAGGCAAAAATTACAACGTGACAAGCCCCATTGCGTCCTTGAAACAGTCGAGGCTCTCTCTAAAAACACGAGCATTCCCGGAGAGAGGGACTACTCGCTCTCGAGAAGACACCAGCAGCAGCAGTATAAGTCGCGCACATATAGGAGGCGTATGCGCAGAGAAAGCTTGTAAAATCCATAATTCTTGGCTCGTCGAAGGGTCGCTTTTGCCTGCTCTCTCCGCAGGGTTTCACGCTTCGTTGTGTCTCGAGAGTCCCGAGAGAGATAAAAGGAAAAACTGTCGGAGTATACATATACCATAGGAGAACGCGCTTATTTTATTGATGTATCGGATTTCATTATTACAAAACACACGTGCACAGATGGTCCGTGAATATATTGACGACCAGGATGAAAGGCTGCTGTGGTGCTTTTTTCGGATTAATTTTTATAGATTCATTCACGTGCGAATGAGTAGAGAGATGATAGAGTGAAAAGTTTTCCGAACTGCGTGTGGATTCTAAAAGCGTTTTTCGAACGCATCGGTAAATCCTTCACGAGCTCTTTTCGCCTCCGTTAAACTGATTTAGCGCTCGATAAAACCGCGAATGCTGCACCAGTCGAAAATCCCTTCGTTTCAAAAGCGCGCGCGGTATACAGCATCAGAGCGAGCGAAATCACATTGCGTCGGCATTAAATTCGAAAATTTGGTTAGCCCCTTGTTCCACAGTCACTGGCTGCCGCACATATATATATATATATATATATATCTCGGGTTTTTGTGCGTTGGTGTCGTACCCATCAGCCAGGCCAATTTTCGCTAGTCCCTATGGCATGTATATATCTATACATATACAAAGTGCGCGTGCAAATTTAGTAGAAGGCCAAAGACAAAGTCTGCTCGTGGAAACTTTCGCGCGACTGCGTGTAATATACATACGTGTGCCCGCACGACTTCTGGCTTCGCGATTGTGTTTGTAAATTGAGGCGGCGTGTGGTGCGGTTCTGCTTCCGGATTCCTGAGGTCTGTGTAAACTCTCTCGTCTATTTTAATTTGCATTTTTTTTTGTTCGTTCTCGACCGTTGAAAGGTCGTTTCGTATTATGGGATACGTAGAGAAGACCGATGCGGAGTACGTGTGTGTGTGTGTGTGTGTGTGTGTGTGGGTTGCGTAAATTATACTGCCGAGAGCGAGGTTCGGTTTGGACTCTTTCGTTTCTTTATACATTTACTGGAGGCCTTCTTGGGATGTGGAAGAGACGTTATTATCATAACATCAGAGAGATATAGTTGAATAGCTTCGTGAATATTTTGTATATTATATATGGAAGAAATAATTGTAAAATCTATTAAGAACGCAACAATACGTAAAAACATATTGGTAAATCATCGGAAAAAGAAACATTGTGTGTACTGCTGAGCTTATCACTAAATCATCGATAACACGCTGCGGTGCACATCGATCAGTCGATGATAAGACGCGACAATAATAGACACCTGCGCGAAAAAAACTTTTAATTACTAACACGAACGATAAAAACACGAGCGTGATTATTTTTATCAGCTTCGACTCGTATAACACACAAACACAGTCACACACATTTCCATCTGGTGTACTCGCAATATACTATTATTTACCGCAACGGAGAAAAGCTTCTGCAGACTCGCAAATCTATAAATACACCGAGCAATCGTTTTCGCAATGTTATACACAATGTAGGAAAAATCGGAGCCGATTGAGTACGCGCGCATCGCATATTCGAAGAAACAACACTTTCCTGCTCAGGCGGTGATGCGTATCCGGCGATAGTGCTGCATTGTACATACATATATATAGTCGTTCGATACGAGCCCGCGCGAGAGATCTCGAAATGCAGGCTCTGTTGTTATTGTTGAGCTTTTGCTCGCGCGCGTCATTACCTCGAACGATCCTATTTACATGGCGGCGTGCAGCAAGTCGCGCGAATGCTACTTTGTGGTCCGAGCCAGAGTTATCTATTATGTTTATAATTTCGATATTTTTGCTAGGCCTTATCGGTATGCATCTGACTGTTACACAGCAATTTGTATTATTCTCTGTCTCTTATATTTGAGTAATAATAGCAAATAAAGCTGCAATAATTCATACGCGCACAAGTATTTCACTGGAATACACTCGAGTAACATCATGGTACATCCGTAACTGTTAACAACACATTTCTCTCTCATACCGGCGGTACATTATTCAAAATGAAAGCTCACTACGAACTTCCCTCAGACAAAAATGTTTTCCTCTGCAGTTCGGTTCGAAACAAACAAGCCGGCGTCGGCGCGAAAACTTTAAATTTTAAGAGAGTTTGTTCCTAATATAAAATCCCGTGCATATTTTTTTTTTCTCGAGATAAGTGGCGAGTTCAGGGGCTTGTATTTTCATCGGAATGCATATGCGCAAAGCTTAGCGTCTTCATTGAATCGCAGTCGTCGTCGTCGTCGTCGTCGTAGTCTAACGAGCGAACGGTGCCAAGGACGAGGGAGTTCAGAGTCTGCATCAAAGCGCGTAGCATTATCTGATGCGTGAGAAACTGTACAACAGCATCCAAAACTTGTAGGAACTGTTTCTTGGAAGAAATTTAACGGCTTCGAGCTTTCAAACGTAGTAGGCTCGTACAGTACATTATTATTATATTACACGCGCCGCTTTCTGCGAATGGTTTCGAGTGAAAAAAAGTGCTTACGTAGTAGTGAGAATTAACGCTCTGCGTAATTCGTTTCGCAAAGGGACGCGAGATGAATTTATAATTTTGACTTGCAATTAAAATCGGTTAAACACTCGAACTCGAACCGACACGATTGTTTATGTAAAGTTACATCCGTCGTCTCACAATGTAGGTACAACTTTCACACGTATTCAGATCGGATTATAAACGTTATTTAGTAAATAAATAAATCAAGCTCTTGTAATAACTCGACCGACACGAAAACCCATTTAAAGTAGAATATAATAAGTCGCAGTAAAATTTAAAAACGCATAAGCTCCGTCGTTTATTTCCAGAGCGATCATGTGATTCCACTATACGTACGAAATAATAATGAAGAACTGAACTTGCTATGGAAGAATTCTTTCGACGAATAAACACAACGCAAAAGCGAGCCCACGCGTGGAATATAACGTTGATGTGCGTTCGCGCACACGAGTATCCGAAATTTCGCCGAGTTTTATAAATAAACACTGCAGCGACTCAAGATTCAGCGACACGTGCATCGCCAACGCGTGGGTTTCGTATGTCTTATGTTTATGTATACACACATGTAGGCGATGACCATATAGCGGTACACGCACTAGCGACCTCGATGCGCTTTTAAAAGTAGACGACGTCGTGTGGCCTATTACCCGTTGCAGCAGCGTCCGGCAAGCCGACCTATCGATCGACTCATTTTTGCTCTCGAGACTTGTGCGCGAAGCGCTTGATGTTACATATAGTTTGCTCGAGTTCGTTGTTCGTTTGATTGACCGATGAGGAGGCGGATGTGTACACGTGTCGTGATTGAGGCTGCACCATGAAGTATTCTTTTTCTTTATTATTTTCGATTGATTTCGACTGTACCATATGTTTTCGACGTTTACGGTTCGCCTTTGAAAATTTCGAAAATCAAACCTCATAGAATTGCAAACAATCTACGCCTAAAGTGATCAATGCGCGCTCATCGAGCAGTCTGTCGATATGATGCTTCGTCGCGTTGCACGTGCCGTGAGCACGAAAATAAATACTTCGTTCAAAATTAGCGTTCCAGTGACACAGCTTGAACTATAAAAGCTTGTATTCGCGCGCACGAATCCGTAAGCCGTCGCGTCGTGCTGATGACGCGCATCGTTTGCATCAGTTTGCGGATGTGGTGTGTGTGTGCACAATGCACACAGTATAGAGGAAAAAAAGTAAAGTCGTCGCGACGATTTCGATCGAACTCTCTTACGTACCTATATATACGTATGAGCGCGTGCGCGAATATTTGACGAAGTCCACCGGAAATAAAGCGTTAAAAGTTTACTGTTATTTTTCGAGATTTTGAGAGTTACTGGCTATGAATTACTTTTTTGAAGTAAAAATCATTGATTCATCGTTATACGCGTTAATAAGTATATCACTCGAATGATGAAATCGAATCAAGACGTCAAGCTTGAACATCGTATAGGCCGACGTTTATTACACGATGACGATGCAATTGTAGTCGCTTTGAGAATAAAATAAATGGTCGTGTGTACATAAATTCCGACATTGGTAATTTCCTTCTTATGCGCGCGCGCGCGCGCTCATACTGCGCCGAAACAAAATATGATGACTAATCGCTCAGCGCTTACGATTTTCTAAAAAATCAATTTACTCGTCCACATTTAACACGGAATTCCGTCTACATAATATATAAGGAGTAAAATTAAACCGTGTATTATTACAATCATCAATAATGCAAACGCGACGCTTATATGCAAGGTTATACAGTCTATAGAGCATCGTGCATCACGGTTTCAGCTGTGCGAAGTCCAATCATCACGCGCACTCGATAGCAGAACGTGCGTTTTTTCGATAGCCATCAGGGAAAGAGTGTTATAGCTATCTGACTTATCGTGCATCCCAGTAGCTTCTCCAATCATCTCTTGAACAGATCTGCGCGTGTATAGGAGGCCAGTTTTATTATCGAGCGACTGATGGTGCCGCCGCTAGTATATATACGCACGCGGATTCTGGGTCGCGTTCTCGTCTCTCATTAATTCACGCGACCCGTAATAATAATCTAGCCTGTGCTGCCTTCTCTAGTGATGAGATAAGACGAACGCTTTGGTTGGACGTGCGAGTATTATAATAGCCAATATATATGTGTCAAAACAATGCATCAGGTCTCGTACATAAATATAATTGCACATGTCATGATGTTCTTTGAAGATCGTGTCCGGCGCGTTATTAAAACTGCAAGCAAAACAAACTCGAAGCAAATACAAACGAGCCATTGCAACATCTCGCCGACAATGCACTTCCACACATGCGCTCAAAACAAGCGACTCATCTTCGAACTTACGTAAAAAGACGAAATCGACGCTCTATGTATACATATACATCGCCGGCACGAGTTCGCAACTATATATTATATACACATATACCCCGCACCAGGGACAAACGCTGAATAAGTATCTGTGTCATTGAACTCTTAAACGACGTGTTCTTTTTTTTTTTTTTTTTTGCTCTCGCGACGTTACACCGATCACGTATGCTCGCTGTATGTGTAGGAAACCAGCACGAAAATATTTACACGCGTCCACGCGCGTGGCCGTGAACGCGCATTATCTTCACGCGTCTGGCTCATCACTTTGCATGGTTCGGATAAATCGAGAACGATGTGGATACTGTTGATGTGATATTGCGGTGTGCACCGTTTTTCGGGTTAAGAATCGGCTGGAATCTTCAAAACCTGATATCGACTTCTTAAAATATATACGCTTTTCTCAATCAGTTTCCGATCTTTCCGAGCGAAGGTCAAAGGCCGCACGTGTAGCTCGCCGATTTCTAAAGTATATAATAAAAATGCATCTCTGCGTGTGTGTAAGCTGAGAAACGCTTTTCTGCGATAAGTATCTCTCTCTCTCTCTTCTCTGATCGTCTTCGTTTTCTGTTGCAGCACGGCGTAAACAGCGACAGCGGCCTGACGAGCAAGGAGCCGACGTTCGATGGCATCGACAAGTAAGTATACATACGCGCGCGCGCGTTGCGCAAAACGATGCAACTCGTGCGTGAATTCGCTCGCGCGAATAATATGCAGTGGACAAAAAAAATGCATCGGGAATCATAGCGCAAGCAGCCGCGAGAGAACAATCGAGTGTATGTTTAAATTTACTCGGTGTCCTGCACACGGTTACCAGCAGTTAGTATAGTTTTTACGAGGATGTAGGCTTCCTTTCAAATGATTGTTCAAACTTGTATTTTAGTATACAATTCATCGCGCGATTTTCCTTGCTGGACCGCATAGGATCACCGCGATGATTAATGACACATGCTACGTTCTCTCGCCGCTGATCGCTATAAAAAGATGAATAATTACTCAACGAAATTTTTTCCTCTGCATGAAGAACCTTGGCCGGATATGCAAGCACAGCGAATGATTACATGACTCTTTTCTTCTACAGGTTCGAGGTGAATAACGAAATACTGTACCCCGAGATATGCGAGTGGTGAGTTTTGCAAGTGTATCCTCGTTCTCTATACAGGACACGGCTTTTTATTTTATTTTCAAACTGCGATCGAAACGACGCCGTCGTTGTGCATAAAAATGACTGACGATACTTTCTTTCACATATTCAAGTACTATATAGGAGAAAAAGTCGCGTGTTGCACGCTTTCTTTCTTTTTTTGCTGCGCTAAAAGCGGCTGTAACAAACTATTTAGCATGAGCTGAAAATCCGCTATATACTGAGTAGGAAGCGACATAACGCGTTTTTTTTTGTCGGTCTCCATTTAACGGAAATACACCGCGCCGGTAAGTAGATAAAACAGTCGGATTCATAAGCCGCAGTCGCTAGTCGTTTCCTCGTGAACTCATTAAAACCGTCGTCATCTTTCCCCGATGTTTTTCCCGTGTGATGTGACTGTAACGGAAAACACGCGAATCGCGCGATTAATATCTCGAGAAAGCTCGCAGATATCACGGAGACTTATTTACGACACTGCTCGCGACTGTGGGACAAGCCCCTCTTTTATAAAATCACAAGCTGTTGTTTTTGCGCTCACTGTCTCCCTTTCTCTTGCTCGTTATAATTGATTTGGCCACGGAAAAAGGACGAGATCGCGCACAAAGCGCAGAAGAGTATATAGAGAATGGAACAACAATAAGCCCCGAGGGAATAGAAATTTAGGCGGAATAGACAGCCAAAGATAAGCTCTGAAATAGATCGGGGGTCTCTCGAAGAGAAGAGTACAGCCTACAGCGATGACGTCTGTACCTTACAAATAATGATGACGGCGATCGCAAGAGATATTTAAAGTAGAGCTCACTCGCATGTGTCTTGTGTATGTGCGCGCGTACACATATAACGCAACGCAGTCCAAAGCGCCTGCTGTAGACACTGATGCGAGAGAGGCGGAAGTCTGGGACTACTGGGACACGGTCTCACCCACACTGTCATACGTGTGTGTACGTATACACGGTAATAAAAGTCATACAGTGAGCGTCAACAACTCGCGCGCCAGTCAAGATTATAATAAAACAAGACACACGCATACAGCGATAAGCTGTCGTCGGCGTTGTGCAACGCACGTGGTATGCCGCTGACTTTTGTTTACATGCGACTGATGCGACAATCGCGCTGAACTCTCTTTCAGTATGTATGCATATATGTGCGCTTGTATGTGCTAATACACTCGCGTCTGTGCGTGTACCTATATGCATCATACGCGACAAAGTGCAGTGCACTGCACTGCGCGCTACTTTCACACTCGAAGCTCCGCCGCCGTTATGTACGACTATATATGTGTATAGGTTGTCGCAAAACGTTATGTACTCGTATTTATGTTTGCGTGCGGTTGTCCGACTGTGGCCTAGTTTGTTCTTGTTGTTGCTCGATCGAGTCACTAGCGCCGATTTCTTGTTGTTCAATGAATCGCTCGTTTAGATTTATACCGCTTGTGCACTTATTATAGTACGATGACGCGCGTGTCTGCAGTACATTCAATCGAATCGGAAGGTGTTTTTTATCTGGCTCAATATGATTTTGACCGCCTTATATATTGTCGCGATCGATTTTCCAGAAATGGGCTGCAATAATCTTAAAGTTGTTCGCACAAATAGGAAGAAATAAACTGTGCTTTACGTACGAGGCTATTGCGCAATTAATATTATATATGTAACCATTTTCTTATGTAAAATTGCTGATTTAATGCATAATGGACTGCATTCTTTTTGTCAATTTAATTCGTAGCAAAAACACGCATATGGGAGCAAACGTAAAATCGATATTATGTACGTACATACTGACGATGTAAAAGTATCAGCAGGACATCGACTTTTACCAAATTAGGCGACAGCGTTCAATTACTTACTCGCTCCGCATCGTATACACGCCTGCAAATGGACATGGACATTCCTTCCGAGCGTTCATTCGTTCGCGTTAATTTTTTGAGCGCTCGACGGGGTCACACGTTGTTTGTACTTAGCCGAGGTATAGGTACGTACACAGGTTGTACACGACTGCGAGAATCGGGAACAATGAGGGCGTGCACGCGCGCGGCCGAGGAGAAAGAAAGGAAACACTCGCTTTCTCCACATGTGTGTGTATACCTACTACATTATAAGTACGCGCTGTGGCTTGTAAGTTGTAAGCGATGGCTTAATGCATGTACCGAGTATAGCACTGTAAAAAAATGTTGCGGAATGTCACGCGCTATAGAGAGCCAAGAAATGAGTTCTCATTTACGTGGGTGATGTAAATTTTAGTTTTTTCGGGACGACCAGGAGATGTATTAACTTGTTTATGATTCCGTGTGTATGTATGTACGTATACGCGGAAAAAAGTGATCAACGAGGAGAATATCGCGCGTAAACACGCACTAGCTAGGAAGTATTGTTGGACGTTATTGGACTTGGCAAAGAATCGACTGTTATTGATGCGCTCGATGCTGTTTACGAATGTTGCGCATTTTTTCTGTGATCAATGTTGGGAATGGAAGAATTTTTACACGGAAGTAAGCATTTATAGCTTGCTTTAATGAGGCGCGTGTATTTTTAGATCTATAATGATCACTTTTTTGAAAAGATGGAAAAAAAAATGTTAAACGTGCGTATCGCAAATCGAATAATTTCTAATTACCAATCTATCACTGCGATGTACGTATGTACATATTTAATACCTTTTTGTGAATTTTGTGCTTCAAATAGTGACCTAGCTTTTTCGTATATACTCCACGCCAAAGCGAACCCTCCAATGAAAAATTGAAAAAGGCAATTTGCAAATGTTAATTTATTTCCTTCGAACATTTGTTACTTTCAGGCCAATGGCTCGAACGAAAGTTGCGATTCCATAATTATAAAGAATCCGTTCTACTGTATGTGTACGTTCGTTTAAAGAAACTACAGGTGTTTGGTAAAATATCAACGAAGAAAATTCAAAGCATTTCAGTCGCGTATCGCCATCTACCGGCATTTTGTTCGAATAGCTGCGAATCTGTTTTGTCAATTGTCGGCAGTCGAACCGTCATCAGACGGAACAAACCGGTTACCGGTGCAGACTGCAGAAGTAAACAACTCTACATCTGTATACTCCTTTTTAACATTTTCAAGTATTATTTTATCTCGCAAATGATAATATGTTTTTGGAAGTAGTTTTTTCATGCAAGTGTTTACTAGTCGCTTCTTGATAATTTCGATATGAATATCAACTATTTTTTCTGTATTAGAATTTCTTCTGGTAAGGTTATGTTTACAAAATTCGTGATTATTTAATTGATGCAATTTATATATAATTTTGTAGGTAGCATGCTAAAACTGAACTTTATCAAACGTTCTGTGAAAGTAAAATCGAACTTCTATACATCATTTCATTCATTATGTGGAGAAATGGGATGTCAAGAAGACTCACGTATTTTAGATCGAATGAAAAGTCAGATTTTTTTATAGCTAAATTCAGTAAGTGGCTAAAGTGTAATAAAGAAATTGCATCAAAACATGATAATTTAGTTCGAACTGAAATGTTTGTACAAGAAGGATTTGATATTTATGAATTGCCTATAGTTATTAAAAAGATCAATGACATACAAAGTATATTTGATGCTAAAGGCATTGCTAATTCTCCTACTACTCTGTGCATCAGTCAACCTTTCAAGGATCATAAATCAGAAGAACATTCTAATGCATTGTCAAACAGTAAACCAAAGATTAGCATTGATGCTGATAATATTCCTATTTTATTTGCTCAAGAAGTGAACATTTCAAATATCTTGAATGTGGAACAAATTTTTAAGGAGACTGTAATCTCAACATCAAAAAAAAAGGCTTTGTTATTAGATTCAGCCGTTCATATGGATATTAATAGTAGGATGGCACTGCAGTGTTTGAAAAAAATTGTTAACATGGAAAGAAAACATAGAAAACTTATGAGAGCTTCAAAATTTATACCAAATCGTCATATGATGTTAAGGCAGTTATCTGAAATTATTGTCACTAGTCATGACAGTGGAGTAATTTTGGAAGCACTCTCCATAATTGTAAAAGATAAATTTTTACCCCCAAATAACTCGTACAAGGATATTCTCACTAATGAAGCATTGATCCGATCAACTAATGGAGATTTCAGTATTCAACAATTAATCGATATATCTAAGATTTTTTCTATTTTTAGAGATGCGAAATATCAAGATTCAATAGATTATTTTTGGACTGGTATTGTAATAAAACAGGAAGAGATCACTGCTCATCATTTGGTGCCATTATTCAAACTGCTTAATTACATGAAAAGAAGTAGAATCAGAGTGCAAATTTTATTGGAGAAAAAGTTGATAAAGAACTATCATAAACTGTCTGCGCCACAGATAACTGACATAATAAATATATTTCAAAGTAATTCTAAGTCATCAGTAGTTATGAAATGTGTCAGTAAGTGGGCAACTATGCACCTGTCATCTATTTCAAAGTATGATTTTTTAGAATTCATAGAGAGTCTTACAACTGCTAAACACATAAATTTCACTCTTGAAAAAGCAATAGAAAAAGCACTGAATATGAAAAAAATGAAAAGCAATGATCATGCATTAATGTCAGCTGTTGCTGTTTACTGCTCAACAGTTCATCTGAGGAATATATGCATATGTAATAGAGTGGTAAAATATCTTGAAAAACATGGCAAACATCTTCCACTGGATTCATCAGTTGAAATGATAATTGCTTTAGGAAATTTAAATTTTGAACCGCAAAGCAAAGATGACTTTTGGCATCCATTTGAACGAATATTAGATAATCAGTTTTTTTACCTACAGCAAGAGAAAGTGATGCAAGTTTTATTATCTTGTTCATATATAAACAAGTATTTTCCTAAATGCATGCAAAAGATTTTTTCGCCGGAATTTTTAGATAAGTTGGAATCTCAAGGTGACACAATGATAGCACAATCATTAAGAGATCAATTGTATCTTCTAGATACAGCAATGACTTTAGAGTGCACAACATACAGTGGTCCACTTTTATTTCGTTCGAATCAATTAGATCCAGTAGTCATCGACATGCGAATCTCAAGAACAATTACCAGAATTCACAGTCAATTAATAAAATTAGCAGGTGACAGCAAAAAATTAAGTACACATGTTACTTTGAGTAACTTATCTATAACATCATTGTATGCAGTTGATGCTTTGATTCATAAACAAACGAAATGCACGCAAGCTTTAGAATTAGATTTGGCTAATGAAAAAAATGAAAATACAGCTGTGCTTGTATTGCTACCACATCATTACTGCTGGAGTTCGTATAAATTAATCGGCGAACAGGCGATGAAAATAAGGCACCTAAGAAAATTAGGATTGAGAGTGATGCTTCTCGATTTTAATAATTTACGTTTGTACTATGGCAAAGTAGATGAACTGGCAAAATATTTAAATCGTGCGTTTAAAACGGCGCATGAAGCTTTATAACGTTCTTTCGACTAAACTTATAAAAAACAGCACAGCGTGGGTATTTCCCGTAGAGTAAATGTTTGCATAATACAAAACTAGAATTTTTAAAAGCGACGTACGTTTTCCTTCTTTAATAACTATACCGAAAAGTTCTGAAACTGTTATTAAAATGAATTTTTTTTACAGCCGTGTTATAAAGACCCCCAAGGAAATAGAAGTCCTGCGTTACGTCGTCAAGGTGAGCTCAGATGCGCACAAATCTGTGATGAGAACGGTGCGTCCAGGCCTAGCTGAATTTCAAGCCGAAGCTGCTTTTCAACATTACGCTTACTCCGTCGGAGGTTGTAGATACGTCTCTTATACTTGCATATGCGGCTCTGGATGCAATGGCGCTATTTTGCATTACGGGCACGCCGGAGCACCGAACAACAAAGTGCTTAAAGACGGCGATATGTGGTGAGTATCTGATCCGCACATTTATTGTTCTTGAAATTTCACATTGACTATTTTCCCAAAATTCAAATTTTGACGTTCTTTCAGTCTCTTCGACATGGGCGGAAACTACTGTGGCTACGCAGCTGACATAACGTGCAGTTTCCCAGCCAACGGCAAGTTTACCGATGATCAAAAGATTGTCTACAACGCGGTGTTGGACGCCCGTAACGCTGTAATGAATGCAGCAAAGCCTGGCGTCCTATGGACGGACATGCATCTGTTGGCCAATCGAGTTATGTTAGAGGCTCTGAAAAAGGGCGGCTTGTTGCAAGGCAATGTCGAGGACATGATCAAGGCGGGATTGAACGCTGTCTTCCAGCCTCATGGACTAGGACACTTCCTTGGTCTGGACGTGCACGACGTCGGTGGTTACCTGCCGAACCACCCGCCAAGGTCCAAGGAACCCGGTTTGAACAAACTCAGAACTGCCCGACCCCTGATGGCAGGCATGGTTCTCACCATCGAACCTGGCTGCTATTTCATTGATTGGGTACGATTGGACATTTATGAATATTAATTTTCTCTTTCCTAATTCGTTGATTACTATCCGTGTACAGCTGTTGCGTATAATGGCTAATGAATAAAAAAGCGACTGCTCATTTTTCTATAACAGTTACTAGACAAGGCTCGTGAGAACAAGGAGCAGTCCAAGTTCATCGTGTGGGAGACGCTGTCACGCTTCCGCGGCACTGGAGGCGTGCGTATTGAAGATGACGTACTGATCACCGAGACAGGCACGGAAAATCTGACGATCGTACCGCGCACGTAAGTACTTTATGAGTAATAGAAGCTGCTACCTGTGTGTTTTAGCATACTTATATCTTTTTACTTACTTATTTTTAAACTAATTATGCTTGATAAAACTCCTAATTTAGTAAATGGAATGTGCTTTATTAATATACATATTGGATGTATAAATTTACTTTTCTCTTATTAATTAGTGGAATATGGAATTATACGGCCAAACGCGTGAAACGAACTAAACATGATATCAAAACTGATATAAAAGATACAGAAATAATTAATGAAAATAATTACCGTTTCGTAACTGCGAAAACTTTCCAGTTATTATTTAAAGTATGGGAGTGCTACTTTTTTGCTAATATTTTTAATTATCTCACGCACGTAAAATTTTTATTTGTGATTTTTAAAATAATTTTATTAAAAGTTGTTTTTCTCCTACAAATGATTTACTACCTATGCCGTAGAAATCGTTTCATTCATTGATTGATTAGTATTTGTAACTAATTAAAATGCGCGTCGGAACACGTAAATTAGTGCACCGAAAAACTATGAAGTCGTGGCATCTGATTATACAAATTATTGATAATCCTTTCCTATGCGTCTTTTTATCGCTTTTGTAATTACGTCGTTGGCAATAAAAAGAAACTCATTAACCACCTAAAGGAAAAAAGAAGTCACCTGGCAGATTCTGATATACGAAACTTTTTCCGTTAGTCAAAGATAGACATTGCCATCTCACTTATGCTTAATTAACTTTTTCTTTCGCAGTGTCGAGGAGATTGAAGCTTGGATGGCGCCAAACCGTGAAAAATTACAACTACCTCAGGAGAAATTGCGCGTGTAAACCGTCCGCAAATGTAAGTGTCGATTCGTCATTCGTCATTTTGCAACCGTTGAAGGAAATCCGTAATGACTGTGTAAACTCGGCGATTGGCGTCAATTTTCAAGAAGCAGAGGAGCTCTTCGTGGAAAATTTCGACGCTTTCATCATACTCAAATGACTGAAAAAGATGTAAACACTTGTTATATATATTTACATATACCTATTTTTCTTGTATTTTTATGGAAAAGTTATTAAATGGTAGTTTTACAAGTACAGGTTTTTTTGTATGATGCGGGATCCAGAAGAATCCTCTCTCCAAAGATTCGAATGAATTTCCTGGTTCTATGCTAATCTGCTAATTGGAATCGACGATTTATATAACTGTGTGTTAAGAAATATTTTTTGGACTCATGAATTTATGCTTCAAATCTGCGCTTCGCTTCGATTCGTGTGAGGTACTTCGTAGATCATTTTTTTATAGTTTATCGTGTTCACCAATTTCTATATTTAGTACTTTTATAGCGCAGTATCTTCGATGCGATAGCCAAATCCTCGAGTTAATGACGTCAAAACGCCATACATGACGTAAAATATTTGAACTTGAACACGATAGTCTTATCCTTCGGTCATTTTTTTTTATTTATATCAATGAAAACCGGAATGAATCTCACGAGACTCTGTCGAACAAAATACCGGGTTGCGATATCCCTTTCTAAATCATACGACACACGTGATATGGTGTAAGAAAAAGAAAGGAATTTTCTTCGACTATGAGGAGTGATGAAACGAATAAATGGCAACTGTCATCGTCGGCTACTAGAAGAAAAAAAAGAGCGATTACGTAGACGTGCGTCTCCTGTCGATCTTCAGCTAACGCGAGTGGACAGAAAAATGCGAATAGCACTCGTCGAGCGTTTACCTCTAACCAAGCGAAATATACACAAACGCCGCGTTCAGGTATATGTATAGCCTAGTTAGAGGAAAATTCATTCAAGTGCACGCGGATATTCGTGTTTGTTAACGAATGTTTTCCTCCGGAGCGACTGTGCGTCAATAGACGCATGCAATCGCTTTCGCGTTCTACGCCTTGCGAGACTTTCACTGCACGTATTCAGTAAAATTATGGTGTCCAATGCGTCATTTGGAGTCCTAGATTTCAAACATTTTAAATACATCCGCTGACGATAATAACTGTTTAATAAGGAAACTCTCGTCGATTTAACACTTCACGACATTACTCGTCGTTGTAGAAGCTTTCATCAACCTAGCGATTAATTATTGACGTCGAGTGTACCATCGACTGGCCTTTTATTGCGATAACTTTTAGGTACAAGCTATGATTCTTGGCTTTTCCCGGTTATATACTTGCAAGTAACGAATTCGAACGTTTGCCCAGGCGAGTGTACAGCAAATAATACAGCCCTTTCGTTTGAATTGGATTCTAGTACAGGGAAACCTGCACGAGCGAAGCGAGTTTGTATCGTCAAAGTAAACACAACAGTGTGTATGCGGTTTTTGTTTATTCGTGGCATGTTTTATTAAGTGAAAATCTTTTTTGCTCTGTACAGCTTGCGTGGAAAACGCGTGTCATAATATTTTTCTATATATATGATATATATGATATATATTCGCATCAGCTTTAACTAAATATATTATTTTTCAATATAAATTCAATATTCACGATTTGTGAGATGAATTTTTCACCGGTATGATAAAATATTCTGCAGAATTTATTTTAAAAAAAGGTAGCGTTATGAAAAATGTTTGGGATTTTTATGTCTACGACCTGTCCATCACATGTATAAACAGATACATTATTCAAGTAGATTTGCCCGGGCAGAGTAAGACGCGTATGACTGGATCCGACATCCATCTACTTAGTCGAATACCGGTCTTTGGGTTTTCCTGATCCGAGACTCATTGTCTCACACTCGTTCTGTCATTGTTGAATTTTTTTTGGAGTCCGTACTTTTTTATCGGTAAAAACCCCGAACACCCGTAGGAAAAGCCCAGCGAAATTTCTTTTTGCGCGATTACGTTTTAAACTTTAACTGTACACCCTACGTCAAGATCTAATTAACTACTCACGGCACCAGCTCGTATTATAATTAACATCGGAGCTGCACCCTAAAAATTGACTTGAAACGTCAAACGCTCTGCGTAATTAAGGATAAAAATGTAGGCGACACCAAGCACGAATTAAAATATATAAAGCCCCTCGTTCACGCAAACAATTAAAAGTAATTAAGAAAAGATCGCGCAGGTGTACGCGTCATCGAATTAATTTCCCTCTCTCGGAGATGAAAAAAAAACTCGCATAAATCCACTTCATAAAGTCTGGTGTTTTAATGCCGTAAGATATTACGTTGCGCTTGAGGTAAAGAATCGCGGCGCCAAAAAGGGTCGTGCAATGAGATTATTAGGCGAGTCAGCGTCGAGTGGGGTTAATGAATATATCAACGAATCACGCGTTTTAGGATACGTAGTGTCGGTCTAGGTATTTTGCCATTTCGTTTTCTTTACTTTTTCGATATTATCAGATGGAGATAAAGTTAAGTCAGTTATTGGAATATATTCCAATCGACACCTGGATTTCCCCAACTTGAATAAGTCACCACATATGGGAGAGTCTTCTCTCGAGCCTGTGAAAAATCGCCTACCAAAAAACAGCCCACACATAATACATACGGAGTAGCCATGCGCGCACGAGTCTCGCGCGATCTCGAATTCGACTCTAATATCGACTCGGGGGGCGCCGGCGTAGCAGAGAGCGAGCGCTCTCTCTCTCTCTCTCTCTCTTTCTCTCTCGGCGTTTATTATCGTGCGCCGAGTCAGTAGCCGCAGTTGCGCGGTCGCCGTCGTCGGCACACGACGTCTCGCAGTCTCGAAGAGAGCGCCTTTCGCTCATCATCGCATACCTATAGAGAGAGAGAGAGAGACACTCCACGCAGCAGCAGCATCAGCAGCTCCGATATACGCCGTCCGAAAGCTGCGACTGTGTTGCACGGCCTGGACAATATTACATAACACGGTTATACCCTCCGCGCGTAGTTGTGCCTGCAGTGCGAGTGGTGTGATACACGATTGCGTTGTTCGTATAGTCGCTCGCTACGATGCAGCGGAGCATCGGCAGCTGAGGGGGTGACGAGCTTGCAAGCTCCGCATCAGAGTGCGCGCGCGTGCCCTGTTTACACGCGGATCGCTGTGTTTTCCGCTGCCACCCACGCGCACAGTGTATACATATATAGTGCCTCTGCAGATATCCGAACAAACAAGAGCTGAGGGATAAGGAATAAAGCTCGCGCGAGCTGGTCCGGAAAATGTCGCTGCACTCGGGCTGGTCGACCCCGAGTAGGACGGACTGCCGCGTGAGCAGCTCGACGATGCCCAAATCGCGCTTCAAGCTGCGCAGCTCCCAGAGAAATGCTCAGAACGGCAGCTCAGCCGCGACCCACGAGATCTACCTCGGCTGGCAGGAGACGATCTTGCTGAGCCACGCGCAGCTCGTCTGAAGGGAGTCTGTGCAGTTCGTGCGCGTCGATATCGCGTGTACCGAGCCTCTGTGAAATAGCTGCACGCACGCGGCACTGCCAACGGTTCACTCAGTTCACCCCGCGGTCGTACTCGCTCGTTACTTACGCATACCGCCTGTCATGAGCGAAGCCGGAACCGCACTGCCCATCGTTCCGTCGAGCTGACAGGTGTGCTGCTTATCGTTATCGCGCGCCCACACGCGACCATACGCACGTAGAGGAGCGAGCCAGCGAGCGAACAAGTGAACAAGTGAACAAAGACCGAGCGCAGCCTCGAAGATGTACTGCTTCCAGAACCCGTTCTCGCGGGCGGCGCGCAGCGTCGTGACGAACCCCCTGAGCTCCAAGTGCAGCTCGGAACCGAAGCGGCGCAGCAGCGAGGCGACGAGCGAGGGCTCGGGCTCGGGCTCCTCGATCCGCTACATCGACCAGCTCTCCGGGGCCAGTAGCACCGACACCCTGCCCGGCATCCGTAGCGACTACCTGGACAACGAGCTGCTCTCCCCCGGCCCGGAGTGCCTCGCCTCGCCGACCATCGTCTTCACCAGCGAGGACAACAGCAAGACCAGCGTGAGCACCGCTTGCGCCCCGGCCGAGGCGCCGCCACCGACGCCGCCGACGCTCGAGGAGCACGCCACCAAGTCCCGCCGCCGGCGCAAGCTCCTGCTCTGGCTGCGCTCGGACGAGCTCTCCAACTCCAGCAGCTCGGCCTCGCCCTCCCCCGCCAGCGACTCGTCCTGCAAGCAGCAGCAGCAGCAGCAGCAGCAGCAGCAGCAGCAGCAGCAGCAGCAGCAGCAGCAGCAGCAGAGCAAGCCCTCGCCCAAGCACCGGCTGCAGTCCAGGAGCCCCAGGCGGCACTACTCCACCGGCTCGACGAGCATGCTGCTGCGCGGCATCGAGAGCGGCTTCAGCGACGAGGAGGACGACGACGAGCTGGCCGACGAGGAGGAGGAAGAGGAGGACATGGACGAGGACGAAGAGGACACCTGCGCCCTCGAGGAGACCGAGACCGAGGAGGCCTCCTCGCTGCCGTCCAGCCCCGCGGCTCCGGCGAGCGTGGCCCTGGCCAGCGGCGGCCCGCTGCCCAGCGTCCCCTACTACGGCTTCCTCTCGGTCAGTGGCGGCGCCATGCGCCAGGAGAGCACCAGCACGAGCTCGCCCCAGTTGACGAGTGGCTGCGCCGCCGACGGCGAGCTCACGCCCCCGACCGAGAGCCTCGTCTCGCTGAAGGAGGAGAAGCGCGCCGGCAGCACCGAGACCGTGGCCATCAAGTCGCTGCACCATCTCAAGCCCGGTGAGCCGGCCGGACTGGAGGCGACCCTCGGGCTGCCCGTCGCCCGCTCCTGCCCGAACCTCGAGCGTCAGAGCGCCGGCTGCTCCAGCGCCAGCGGCTCCTCCAGCCCCAGCCCCAGCCCGGGGCCTGCCGGACCTCGCTTCAAGCCCATCGAGGAGGGCGACATCCAGGTCTGCTATCTCAACCACACGAGGACCCTCGTCAGCAAGATTCTCTCCAGCAGGTTCCTGCGCAGGTGGGAGACCCATCACCTCTATCTCAACGACGCCTGCCTCTCCTCCAAAACCGTGAGTATATGCCCGACACGAGCATTACTTAGTTGACTAGACCTTTGGACTCGCCGAGAATGAAATTATAAAAGAAACATAATTAACTCATGGAAAAGCTCTCTGCGCTTGTCAGTCTACTCCGTGACGAGATACTTTCCCTAATTAGACTGGAAATAATAATAGTAAACTTCTGAATTATTCTCTCCATCAGCGCTCGAAATTGCCACTCCCGCGAGAGTCAAACGAATTCCATCGCTGCAAGTAAACGACCCCTCGCGCTCGGTCTAATTATCCGAGTCATATACTCGCTGGTGGCGGCACCCCTTTCTCTCTACACATCGATCTCGCCTCTATTTTCGTCCATCCGCGCTTCAAAATAACCGCGGCGCTCGACCAAAATATATGCACCTGTACCCGTATAGAAGATGGCAAAGTTACCGAGATCGACCTGTAAGTGTTTCATCGGAATCGCTTCCTCGATTTCTACGAATGCCGTGGCAATCGAGGCTCCCGATCTCGTGCGCGCATAATCATAATAGCTGCGACGACTTTCGCGGCTATCTCCTTCGATCTTTCCTCCTCGAGATGATTCGAGGCATTCTCTCGTCAGTCTTGTTTTCGTCCCTTTCTCCCGGCGTTCTCCGCACGCCGATACTATATAGACTGATGTACGGCGGAAAGGATCACTGCACACACGGACTCGCATTACGATGTAGAGAAAAAAAAGAATCTACTCCGCTTGACGTCATCGAGAGAGGGATGTTTCTCATCGCTTCTAGGTATACCTATAATACGTGACAGCCGCAGCTCCGCGCGGTATCGAGTGTGCGCTCGCGAACTCTTTGTTCCTCTCTTTTCTTCCATTTATTTAGCCCCGCGTCGCCGACGTCCGGATGATCGTTAATCATATACGGAGGGAGGATTTATCACCGTGAGGACCGACGAGGAGAGGAGACTGAGGATTAGCAGACGCGCGAGCTCGGAGAGAGCTTTGGATTAACTTTTGATATGGATGTGAAAAGTGCGAAATTGCAGCTACGTCGACACCATGGTCGACACTGTACCGATGCTTCGCTTAACGAGCTTAAACCACAAAGTACTTCGGTCGATTGAAAAAATCTCTGACGAGATCAATTTTTCCTACTTCTCGTATAAGATCAGTCGCGCAACTCGGTACAGGGTGTGCGTCACCGAATCGGACAAAGCTCGGTGCTCAGCGGATCGAGAAAACTTATCATTTTGCGGTTCATTGTTTCCTTAACCTTTCGATTTTGCCGAACTACAAATTGCCTTTGAAACAAAAGCAGTGAGTGACGACGACAGCACGGATGAGAGACAGAGAAGAAAAAAACCCTGAGAATTAACGATATCACATCCGCCCGCGCTGCGCCGCGACGAGAAACCACGAAATAAAAGAGAAACAATTTCGTTAATTAGAAACTCGCGCCAACTCTCGCTCTTATAAGGTTCGCATCAATTTTTCGTTTGCCTTTGTTTTTCGACTGTCTTCTCCCCCTCTCTCTCTCTTTCTCTCTATCGCGTACATATATATAGGTGTCGACGAAAAACTACGCAGCGCTTATATCGGCGAGTAGTTTTCACGACGTTTTTATGTCTCCCTCGCGCGCGGCTTTTTGCGCGTTGGACAATCCATATGGCTTTCAATACGTTATTACGTACTTTTTTAAGGTAAAGAAAAAACACATTTCGCTGCTGCAGTCTTATATGGCATAGTTCTCGACGTTAAAATTCGTTCTCCCGTTTAAATTGGATGAACGTCCAAAGTTTCTCGTGGAATATGGGTTCTGGCGTTGCACAACACGTGAAGCAACGCGCGTGTATACAATAGAAGCCTCGTCAAATCCCTTGCGTCAAAGCTATCGATGAATTACAAATTCTAACTGTATATATGTATATATATACTACCGTTACACACAAACCTCCGCAAACTTCGTTCACGGTTACAGAGGTATAAGGTATATAGATGCGGGTGATTAGAGAGCGACGATTCATCACGTCGTTGACGCAATTGAACCGTGTCGAGAAAGGGTCAACTATATATTGCATCACAGCCTCATCAGGTGCGTATAACACAAGCGTGTTAACGTTTGGAGCGTCAACGCAAACGTCCCTTTTTTTTCTACAGCTTGATGATCGCGTCGTTTTTCTACGGGTGCGCAAGTGTATATAATAGGGCGATAAGGAGTTAGAGGTCGACGTATGCGAGAATCGACGCAATCCTTATCAAGTTGTATATTGGTCAATTTTCGAGATGGAAATGTATGATTGACAACATGACCGGAGCGCCCGCGATTATACTGCAAACGGCGCGTATGGTATAAATAATTCTACGCACCGTATGTGTGGAGACCAAAAGAAGTGAACATTTCCCGCACCGCGGCCGATTTATCCGTTTGTATTTTTACAATTGCTCGTGACTCACCGCATATAAAACTGCATCGCTCGCCGTGCGCGTCAAGCGACGTACAAATAACTTTTTTTTTTTTTTTTAATTCTCTTTTTCGTTCCACTCCGGAAAAACAAAGGAAGCCCAATATCCGCGAACTTGCTTTATTGGACTCGACGTGGCGCGCGCGCGCGCAGAAAAGTCTAAATAAATATCTCTCCGCGAGAGAGAAAGAGAGAGAGAGAGAGAGAGAGAGAGAGAGAGAGAGAGAGAGAGAGAGCAAAAGAGCGCTCGCCCAAAGCAATCTTGCACGTTCTATCACTTTTCTAATACAACCACAAAGGCGCGCTGGAAACAATCACGGCAGCGAAAATTGCCTGATCGTATGGGTATGAATCGGCGCGAGAAAAACAATTATATTCTTCGGCTACAGTGCGGAGACTCCTCTCTCATTTATATACATTGGTGAGAAAGTTCGTTGAGTATTTTCCGAATTTTTTCTTTCACGTTTCGCGCCCCTCACCGGGTCCATATATATAGAGGTACCGGTAAACGCTCTGCTTATACACTGTCGCAGGTAAAGCTGCGGAGCTTATTGAATGTTCTCTAGTGCGCAATTTACATACCGCTGATTAAATAGCTCAGGTGGAAGCAAATTAAAAAACTTTATTCGTTATGAGCTAATGAGCTTCGAAGTTTTAATTCCTATCGGCGGGTCTAAAAATAGCAGTGAAAAAAAAGAGCGAGAAGAGGTCGATATTTTAAGAACGACTGGATTTCGTCCGTTATTTTTCTCTGCTCTCTCGTATATAGCATTCCGCAAGAAATCCTTAATATACGGACGACGTTGTGTCACGAGGTGTGCGAGCGTATAAAGTTACGAATATGCAATATAAGTGTGCGCGACAAAACAGTCGTAAAACGTATAACGATACCGAGAAACTTGCTGAACCGTTAATTCCTCAAACGCGCATATAAAACCGAGCATTCCTCGAACGATGTTTATATTATACTTATGTTATTGCAAACTTTTTTATCCTCTTGATAATGCTCACGTGTGCAGCGCGAGACAGCATCCGTGCGTCCAGAAATAGCCTTTCTTCGTGCCCTCCTCCCTCTATTGCTTTTTGTCTACCGCATATAGTGTCGTCACTGGCTGCTCGATAATATATCTATGTATACATACGTGCATCGAGCTGCGTGCTCCCAAATGATAATGAGTATAACAGAGAGTTCTTTGACTTCCCCTTCGACGCCGCGCGTTAATTCGCCTCGTGTGACGTCCAGCTTGATGTGACGTGAACCGTGTGGTGTAGTGACTATAAAAAATAGTGCGCATCAGAGAGAAAAGAAGTGAATGCAGTTTTTGTCGTGACCTTTTTTGCGCCGCTGAGCTTCTTGCGCGCGAGCGCCGATGTCACAGGCGAGATTGTGTCCGTGTGAGAGTCTGAAACGGCGACTCGTATATATACTATATGGATTCAATGTACATTGCATAATGCGCCTCGACAAGAGCACTAGAGCTTGATTGCATCTTTCTTTCATATAGAGTCTTTGCGCTGCATGCTTTTACTCTGCGCATCGGTCTCTGCTAATGCACCGGAGTCAAGGATGGATGTATGATATATTCGGAAATACGCTTTCCTCGCCTGATGAGCTGTTGGAGCTTTAATAGAATGCGATTACATGATGTCGGGCATCCGTTCCTCGCTGGCTCGCTTCAGTTTTGATCCTCATTTTTATTGCAAAATCGAAGGAGAAAAAAATTAAATAGAAAAAGCCGAATCGCACGATTTTTCAATAATATTTTGCGAGAATATATACATAAAGCATAACTTATCGGCAGAAAAAAAATATAGAAGCACAAGCTCGAAAAGACCATTACTTTTTCTATCGCTCGACTCTAAAGTCGTGTGTGCACCACGCGCAAGGCTCGATTTCCATTAGGATTGGCATAATAAATTTCTCTCTCGTGATCGGCTGCGTTCAGAGGCGCACGGTAAAAAGACTGTTGCATTCGAATACTTATTTTTTCATCGCAAACCAGTCAAATTTTCTCTCCCAGTCTCGTTTTGCTGTGGTCGATATAAATTTACGAACGGCCGCGTGTTTTCCGCGAGGATTTAGAGCGCGTATATATATAGCAATGCATTGCGCCGCGCGATAAGTGCATCGTAATCCGCGCGCGCGCTCCCGCTCATAATAAAACGCTGTGATCAATGCAGTCGCTTGAAATATATTAAAAGCGTCTCCCGCGCTCTTCTCTGACGATCGTTCTCGGCACTCATTGTTAAATTAAGTATTTTCCAATCGGAAAGAGCGAGCGAGAGAGAGAGAGAGAGAGAGAGAGAGAGAGAGAGAGAGAGAGAGAGAGATAGCTCGTGAGCACACGCGGGATAAGGGGGATGTGCGTAGACACTGACTCCGGCCGCAAAAACAGTATTTATCACCGCGAAACGTCACGTTCGACTAAAGGCGCAGATTAGACTTTGGTCGTCAATCGTATATGCATTTGCGTTGTTCGATCATCATCATCATCCGCTTGGAATTTCCCCTTTTCTCTATATGTAATGCAGTTGCTGTTCGAACTTTATCACGCTGACATAGTCGACGAACTATATATACACGCGTGTGGTTATCGTTTGAAAATTCAATTTTCTCCCACATCCGCGCAGTTTCCGTCGATGACACGGTGTATACGCGTTTCTGTAGCTGATGATCAGTATACGCCTGAGCGCATTACACGATTCGTTGTCCAAATACGTGTTTTTGTTTGCTGTATAGTTCCGCATGAGCGAGCGTGTGACAACGTGACATAGACGAATCTCGCGCTTTCCTATGCTATACATAAATCGACTTCAATAAATATTGTCACAGCGTACAGTTGAGGCGAAGCAGACGATATATAGGAGGCCTAAATATTGACTGTGTGACGGAGAATATACAGACGATGATGCAAAATTTGTTCAGCCTAGAATATATGCGTAAAAGGACTTATCAATAGATGTCATAATAGCATCTAAGGTATGCTAATAAAAGTTCCGAAGGTCTGGGAAATACCGCACGCACACACACGCACAGCCGCGGGATTTGGAAAAGACGGCGACGGGGAGAAAAACAAAATTGGCTGGAAAGGGAAGAGGGCGCGAAATATCTATTCGATCGTAACAAGATAGATAACCGCGATGCAAAGGAGATAATATCGTCTCTCGAAAGATCGCGCGAGAGGCAGCGCAGGACTCGGAATTAGGTGCCGTATAAGTATATACGCACCTATATAGAATATGCGCGGGTTAGGGGAGTCGAATTTTTAGATATATCAGTATATATTACGGCGTGTATGAAAAATGAATAAGCGAAATGTTGTAATGCGGAATCGATAGCCAGGTTTTTGAGGTAACAAAGGATGCGGCAAATCTAGACGCCCCCACGAAGAATAATAAGATAAGCTGGGACGTCGTCTAAAGTTGAACAAAACGACGTATGCCGTGTACAATGTCAAATAATGCGATGGGTTATACGATCTTGATTATGTAGAATATACAATCTTATCGCGAACGAGCGACGATACACATATTATGACTAAAGCTGTCAATTTCGCTGTGTCTTTTCTCGTAATTTTAACGATTACAACTATTGCTATAACCATCAACCGCTACATTTCGACAAGTTAAGCGCGTATACATAACTATTATTAATATAATATAACTGCCGTCGTACGCTGAAACTATCCTTTAACTAAAAAGCCCTCGACGGGGTCGGCAAACTTAATCACCTCGACCAAATACAAAGAAAAAAATAAAGCGAACCCGGAAAAGTAGTAGAACCGGGGAGAGAAAACAAGAGGCAAGGCTCCTCCCGAGCGCGCTAATGGAAATGAAACGACCATCCACTTGACTGTCACCGTCAGAGTCTATTCTGTACCCGCTGAGCCTTTATACAGATACCGCAGTCTTTGAATTATATCTCAAGCTTCATCGAATTTTCATCGCTGAACATCTATAGCTTCTACATAACTTATCTCTGATGCAGGTTCATTTTGATAAGCAGTTATATAGCTTAATTCTTCAAAAGATAAAAATTTGCGAACAAGTTCTTTCAAATGAACAGAGAATATATAAGTCGTAAGAAAAAGTTGTTTTCTTTCAAAAAGACCGCAAGCATTATTTATACAGTCGCGTTCTCTCCAGAGCCATCATCGCTGTGGGGGCTCGTTTGAGGCGCCGGAAGCCGCGTAGTCTGCTTATATACGCGTATACCTATATACATGCGCAAAAAAAGAAGACCAAAAATGTGAATACCTATACCTATAGGTAGGGTACGACGCTCGCAGACGACCGCTGATTCACCCGACTTTGGTGACTGAAGAGTCGAGTGGATTTTTAATTACGAGAAGAAGGTCTGACGAGTCATAATAACGACCAATCCTTTTGTACGAACTCATTATGTTAATATACGCTTGGGAGATTAGCGGAAAAAAGTATGCCCAACTCTGGTCTGGGAAATTGAAAAGTTTTTTCGGAGACTGCTACGATTAATGAGAGAAAGAGAGAGAGATCCTCTTATCGCGAAGCGCTCGTTTGAAAAATCTTTTCGAGCCGTCGCTATGACGAAATTCAATTTTTACATACGCACTGGTGTCTGCACATCTGCACTAATACATGTAATAGCAAGAGGTATAGGCACGTATATAGGTATATAAAATATTAATCGATCGATTATACAGCTAATTTAACGGAACGATAAACCGCGGCGCTTCCGTCAAGAATCACGTCACAAACTCACTTTCTCCCAATGTCTATATATGTATATAAGTAATATAGGAAATCATCAGAGACAATCTTCACCCGCGCAGGTGCGCGAGGTGCGAATCGACACGGCGATCGAGTCTCTCTCTCTCTCTCTCTCTCCTCTCTACACATTCCGAGTTCGGGTTTCTCGCGGCGCTTTTATAAAACAACTCGTATATACTTATATACTCGCGAGCGCGTGAGAGAGCTGCGCGCGCGTTGACGTCAAAGCTGACCCTGGTTTCAGTATAGCGGCGCGCGAGCGCGCGAGGCACTGTACTCTCCCGAGATCATCATCTCAACGACGCTCTGTGTGTATGTGTATATGTATACATACATATATACACATATATATACACACGTACATTATAACACGCTGCAGCGACTGATGCTCTCGCGTGCGTGTTGTGTCTACGACCGCGCGCCGTATGCACGCGAGAGCGCTTCGTATAAGCTCGATTCATCCTTTTGTGAGCGATTGATGAAGTAAACGGTCCGAAGATCGACGAGAATCACTTGCGTGCTGGAATTGTGCTTGATGATATTTTGTGAGCGATTCCATGAAATTATCCAAAAAATTACAAATGCATCTCAAATTAAATCTTTTTTTTTTTTCGCGCTTTTGTTCCAGCGTAAATGCAGAATTTTGCAGAATGTCGTAAACAACCGAAATGACGCCGTCCGGTGGGTGTGTCCCCTGAATCTTTTTTTTTTTAACTTTTGAACGGAGTCATTGCATATTTCCTGCGTTAGATTCAGCGTTTTTACTATAAAGTCATGGGCTGTCGTTTGATCTGCATTTATTTTACACGCGCTTTCTCCCTCTCTTTCGAATCGCTTAGCTTATTTATAATGCTCTTTCAATATTCAAATGCCGCGCTTTGCGCCGACAACACGCAAGCAAAAACAAGTGGCATTGAATGAAGCCGTTTGCGTTTCGTCGACTACATAATTTTCGGGACTGAGCACGTGCTATGTCGTCGTCGTCGTCGTTTCCGACGATATGTCTCATTGCAAGCGCGCGCGCTGCGGAAAACCTCGTGAGCTGCGTGTCTGGTTTCGTAATAGAGCCTGATACGTCGTGTCAGAGCTGAATAGAGAGTTGTTCAATTTTCACGATAGCGCGCGACGTCTCGTATAACCGCACCGAGAACTTCGTGACGTCATAGCTGTGCAGCGATTCATGCGCTGTGTCTTGCGTATTGTATCGTAGATGTGTATGCTCACGTATTTAAAAATTTCGCTGAGATTTTCAGTGATTTCGAGGAACCTCCGTGACGTATTGCCGCTGACATCGGGAGCGATAAAGGTCGGCGTTGAACCCACGCGTTTATCCGTACAGTAATAATGATATATATATCCCTTCCGTGTATAACGACACACCGGTAGCCCGTTTGTCGCGCGCGTGTCAAAAAACCCTGAGAGGCGATTACTTCCTGGTGTTGTACGTACATTAACATACACGTATACATACGCGCACAATAGGAAAATTTTCAACATTTTTATTTGTCCTAATAAACATATATCAGCTTCTGCGTATCAGCTGTATAGTCAACAAGAGTGTAAAGGTTTATATTGACTTGGTATATACGTCGTCTCGTGAATTTTTAAATACTCGCACGACGAGAGTGTCGCGAAGCTCTTAGCCCGATTAAACCGCGATTCCGCTGCTATCCGTCGCCGACGTAAACCCACAAAAGAGGATTTCAGAAACACACAACAAAGCGAGCAACAAAGAAGCCGGCGGAAGGAGATCAATGACGGATCGACGACAATGCGCGATTATATCGCGTTTAAATCGAGTTAATCCACTCGTCGTCGCTTTATAGCCAGCAGTATATAATAGATATATAGGGACTTGAATAAGCTAGTTATATCTTCTAAGATCCAGCGCGTCGTATTGCGAAAGTTCTTTTGCACTTTGGAATCGCTGCATTTATGCTATTATATAGAATGCACAAGTCACTTTTGTTGCTGAACCATATACAAGGATTACAGCTCGTTGTTGTTTGTTTTTCGAGATAAAATTTATTCTTTTTTTCCCCAGCATATAGCGAACTTTGAAAGCTAAGATAATCACCGCACCGTTTTTTTCTTTCGTGACAAGCCTATAGAATCAGATTAGAAATGACGGCGAATAATCGGTAAATGACATGTACTGCATCAAACGAACATCATCAACGAATTTCCATGTGATTTGAAAAAGTATATACACGCGATCACGATATACAATATATATGTCGGCTCACAGCTATCGCTTATAGGATGCGAGCATAGGCGAGCGTCAGTACGAAAACGCTTCATTCGCCGTGTATCGATCGTCGCTCCGCAATGTTTCGTTTTTGGAATCTGTTTGATGTGCCGTGATTTTGGGAAGCTCGATATCGTCGGGTCGCCGTGGCTTTCACCCGGATCTTCGCGCGAGTGACGTGTTGATATTAACTCGATTAATTGGCCGATGTCGAGACGATAAAATTTGTCGATTACACGCGACGATTAGAAGTGTGGGAGGAGTACTGGCTGATGCGAATTAGTTTTTATCTCGCACGCACAGATTGTATCTACCATCTGCATTGACGTGCAGGTATTTTAATGCAATAATAATCGCCGCAATGAATGACAATTAAAGTTTATCAACCGCTGACGTCACGCGTCGTGTTTTCCATTGCCTCGAACAATAATACGCGAGCGAAAAATCTAACTTTAGTAACTAATTCTATTCCTATAAGTCACTTCTACCTGTCAACAGGGTAATTAAAAGTTATGCGATGCTTATATAAACCACGTGAAATCTCATCGGCGATCGAAGCGAGCAAGCGCGTGGCTATATATAATCGAAAGTTTCAAAATATAGAGCGCGATCGCTCGCAACTGAAATTTAATGCACGGGATCAGCATAATTTGCATAAGAAAATTATTTCCACGTAGCATGTGTTTGATTAATCAAGAATAGCAGCAGCCAATTTCACGCTTGCGCGAAAAGGAAATAAGAGTGGAAAAAAGAGAGATGAAAGCGAATGAAGAGAGAGAGAGAGAGAGAGAGAGAGAGAGAGAGAGGCAAAGTCCCATTATACATCGCGAGCGAACGAGGAAGAAGGATCGTCGGCGCGTGCTTACCGATAATCCGCGAGTCGATCGATGCAAAATTTCCTCCATCTCTTGCGGCCCTGATAGCACAAGACGTTTTAAAGACGTTTTTAAGACGTCAAAAAAAATACGGGGAAACGTACTTTTTGAAAGTATTAAACGTATTAAAAACGTATTTTAAAGGTTATTTGGCCGCAACAAAATTACCCAAAAAGTCTACGGATTCCTACAGATACGTGCTAAAAACGTACTTTAAACCTCTAAATCCGTAGACTGCGTTATTAATACGTTTTTAAAACGTTTAGCAAAAACGAAAGAAAGACGTTTAATGTGCGTTTTTATCGTATCCCATTATAAAACCTATAAATCGAGGAAAACAATAACGTCATAAATACGTTTAGTCAACCGAAACAACGTCGCATAAACGTTTATAAAACCTCTTCATAATATTGGATGGGGGTGTGGGGAATGTCATATTGTCGCTGCATCAGTTTAATGTGTTCACTAAAACATAGATACCTAAATGTGTTCAAACGTTATCATTGAAAATTCGTTCAAAATTTCGAAATTACTTCGATGTGCAGAATAGAAATTTTCTAAATATTCAAAAAATCACTTGAACACATTTTCTGAAAGCTTTGACTGATAAGACCTCTGTCGTCACGCAAACCTCCTGGTCCTACTCTAATCGGACTGCACGAGTTTTACGCGTAGTTATATTTAATATGTAAAATTTTATGGCAATAGTGCGAAATCTAGCGTTTGATAAAGATCATACCACGCCTTCCATGTTAGATACATTATTCGACTATATGATTTCTTTATATCGTTCTCTGTAAAGAATTAGTTGACTTTCTTGAAATGTACATTTTTGTTTTAAATATTATAGATTTATAATTTCTATAGCGAATCTCAAATGTCACTACTTTAGTTTGCAAGGGAGGATAATTCAGTTACTCATCCAATGTAAATCAAGCTTTAATGCAAATTATGTATTACTCGAATAAGAATATAATTCTTACCTTTATTTAAACCACACGATTACTTGTCTTGTGTACCTAATTATATATTAATAATAAAGATATGATTGATTAAATATGTTTATTATGTGCAGAAACGTTTTTACAACGTCCTTCTAGATCTTA
>CM053172.1:57797630-57849108 GCA_012977825.3 Pteromalus puparum | reverse complement strand
AAAACTGACTACTGAAAATTAATTAAATATTAAATAAACATTAGCTAATAATATAACCATATGACAGAGATAAGAAAATGTTTTATTTTATACGTATATATATTAATCTATAAATACGTTAATTATTCATTGATTTTAATGATTTAGATAAAACAAATATTACAAAAAAGTCAAATGCTGTTCCATTGGAAAAAAAGAAAGATGATATATTAGCAACGGAAAATGATATGGAGGAAGACGGTTTATTTTCACCTAATGCTGATGGTAAAATAATAAAAAATTGTATTTGTATGTTCTTATTTTATATTAAAAATGAACCTTGTAAATTTATGCTATTATTTGAATGCAGAAACAAAAGAGAATGGTTCAACTGCAGCTCCAAGTTTTAACAATGCACGGGCAGGAAGTTCAAAAAGCATGGAATATAGCGCACTAAAAATTGATGGTAAGTAAAAGAACTTTTACAAGGGTTGCAGATACATATGTAGATAATTATTCTGCGAGTAAAAATTATATGTTGTTGAAATATTCATCTTCTCAAATTAGATAGAATATATACATGATAGTTCTACATTTGAAATATTTACACCATAAACTTGAATCTCAAATATTTTTTGCAGGTAAAAATATATTTAAACCGGAAGAGTTTGTCAACTTGCCAATCAATGATAAAATAAATGTAATAGGATGTAAGTAGATAGTAATTTAGAACCGTTGTTATAACAAATAAATAATAAATAATAAATAAATAAATAAAATATGCCTTGAATTTTTCTGAAATTTACAGTACAACAGCATCAAATAATAGCCAATCAGGCTAAGATAGCCGTAGCTGCCAATATGAAGAAAAATGAAAAGGTTGATGTGGAAAATGGTCTACAATTAGAGGATACCTTATTATTGAACGAACATTTTCCAATAAGAGACCCAGATTTATTTGAGTCTTTTGATGATGATCTTCGCAAAGATGAAGCTTTTAGAAATAAAGTTGTAAGTTGTTGGATACATTACTTGAAAGATGTTTTGACTTTACAAGTTTAAAGTGCTATTCATATTTTTGTTTAAACTATTTAATATATCATTGTAAATATTTTAGTGGCAGTATCTTCAAGCTTATGTGAATAAGAATAATTGGAAAGACACTGTGCGGAAGATGACTGCACGTATAATGTCCAACGAGGTACAAGAACTTTATAGTTGTTGTGGACAAAAAGGGAAAAAAGTTTTTAATGAAACTCTTTTCTACAACCTCATTGAAGGTATTTTTTAAATAAAATTAATTAGAAGTTTTTTAACAAATAATTCAAATTAATTTTGAACACTATTATAATTTTTTTAGTTGCTACTACTAGAATGCTGACAAATTCATGCCGAACAAATACAAAGAAATTGCAGACATATGTAAGCGATTATTTGAAAAATGCCAAATCTCGTATAAAACTTGATGGTAATGATTAATGAAAACGTATTTATTTGATCAGCTAATACTTTATAAATATGACATAATCAATATTTATTTTAGAAGAAAAAAAGGCAAATGGAAGAAAAAAGAAAGAAGAAAAGCAGGGCAATAAAGGCAAAACGAGCAGAAATAACGAAAAAACATCAAGGAAGAAAGAAACAGCGAAGAGTCTGGCTTCATCTCTATTGCCGAATACATTAGACGGCAGTGATGAAGAAGTTGATGGTTCAAATTAATTACTCTTTATANATAAATATGACATAATCAATATTTATTTTAGAAGAAAAAAAGGCAAATGGAAGAAAAAAGAAAGAAGAAAAGCAGGGCAATAAAGGCAAAACGAGCAGAAATAACGAAAAAACATCAAGGAAGAAAGAAACAGCGAAGAGTCTGGCTTCATCTCTATTGCCGAATACATTAGACGGCAGTGATGAAGAAGTTGATGGTTCAAATTAATTACTCTTTATAAGTTAAGGCGTAGCGATTTTAATTGTATAAGTGGTTTATTAAGGCAAAATCTCGTGTAAATGTAAATTATTATTATATTATTGCTAATATTACTAGTCTATATTGAATACATGTTAGACTTTAAGTAAAATGACGATTGCAGGCGAATCTCGTTTAAGAGAGCGTCTGGTAAGGACGATCATGCAATTTTCCTACAAGGAACGTGCAGAATCGACCAAGTTTGTCGGACTACGTTGAACGATAGGGCGGCTCATTGGAACTGATTAATATTATTTGCTGTTTAAATTAATATTTAGGAAAATTCAAGGTTTATTGTAATATCGAAATCCTTATTTACTTGAAAGATTGATTGTTATATGCTTTTATAGAAAATATATATTTAAATAATCGGCGTCGAATTTTCGTACTTAGATACATAAATTCTACAGAAGTAGCTTTGGCATGTTTCACAAACGCAAGACAATCATGTCTGTATTTATCGATGGCAAAACTGTTAAGTTGATGGAAAATTGTTGAAACATCTTTTTATTCATTTAATATTTTCCAAATGATGGATTCGTATGTAATAGAAATATATATCAAGAGAGATTGTAGCGAGTTGTAACTATAACTTTTTCAAATTAATAGTGTTCCTTTAGATTCCGTATGTTAAGATCGAATCGTTGATTTTTTTTCTGTTATTTACTCATCCTAAGCATTTATATTGATTATTGTAAATGTCTATTGTCGCTGCATCCAGTTTAAATGTGTTCACTAAAACATAGATACCTAAAATGTGTTCAAACGTTATCATTGAAAATTCGTTCAAATTTCGAAAATTACTTCGAGTGCAGAAATAGAAATTTTTCTAAAATATTCCAAAAAATCACTTGAACACATTTTCTGGAAAGCTTTGACTGATAAGACCTCTGTCGGTCACGCAAACCTCCTGGCTCCTACTCTAATCGGACTGCACGAAGTTTTACGCGTAAGATTATATGAAAATGTAAAATTTATGGCAATAGTGCGACATCTAGCGTTTGATAAGATCATACCACGTCTTCCATGTTAGATACATTATTCGACTATATGATTTTCTTTATCATCGTTCTCTGTAAAGAAATTAGTTGACTTTCTTGAAATGTACATTTTTTGTTTTTAATATTATTATAGATTTATAATTTCTATAGCGAATCAAAATGTCACTAACTTAGTTTGCAGGGAAGGATTAATTCAGTTACTCATCCAATGTAAATCAAAGCTTTAATGCAAAATATTGTATTATACTGAATAAAGAATATAATTCCTTACCTTTATTTAAACAAACAACGATTACTTGTCTTGTGTACCTAATTATATAATTAATAAAAAGATATGATTGATTAAATATGTTTTTATGTGCAGAAACGTTTTAACAACGTCTTCTAGTCGTTATGAAGAGGTTTTATAAACGTTTATGCGACGTTGTTTCGGTTGACTAAACGTATTTATGACGTTATTCTGTTTCCTCGATTTATAGACTTTTATTAATGGGATACGTATAAAAACGCACATTAAACGTCTTTCTTTCGTTTTTGCTAAACGTTTTAAAAACGTATTAATAACGCAGTCTACGGATTTAGAGGACGTTTAAAGTACGTTTTTAGCACGTATCTGTAGGAATCCGTAGACTTTTTGGGTAATTTTGTTGCGGCCAAAATAACCTTTAAAATACGTTTTTAATACGTTTTTAATACTTTCAAAAAGTACGTTTCCCCGTATTTTTTTTGACGTCTTAAAAACGTCTTTAAAACGTCTTGTGCTATCAGGGGGTGCGATGGCAGAGCTCCTCCTATTATAATACAGTCGAGGGGAAATTGGTCTTTACACGCGGTTGTGATGAGCTACGTGTATATATATATATTCATCGCCGGAACGATTTAGCTCCTGGATATGACGATGCTACTTTTTGCAATACTCGTTTCTCTTTTTATACCTCAAAGTCGGTCATCTATAAGTAATCGAATTTCCAAAAGTATCACCCGGTATCACCTTAGAGTAAATTATTCGAAAGCCAATCTCGATGAGCTTTTTCGAAAATCTCATCACACGCAAATATAACGCATCCGACACTCATCAGCCATATCCAGGAAAGTAAGCCGGGTCTCAGGGGGGTCGCGTCGTGATGCAACGCACTGCACACACACACACACACACACACACACACACACGAACGTAGAGCACAGAGTTATATAGCGCAGGAAGCGCAACAGTTTCAAGTCCACCGGGGTCCCGCCGCGGGCGAAGCTCGCGCTCTTAATCATTCGGACGTCGCGCGGGGGCTGCTACTGGCGCTTAATTGGGCATTCGGGAGATACCGGGATACTTTATACCGATGTGTGCGTGCGCAATCTCTTCGTTGTTGTCTTGAGAATTTGTCTCGAGACTGTAATCTGACTCGTCGGCGTGCGCAGGGAAGAAAGTCGTACGATGTAAATTATACATAGTTTTTCTCCGGTGAAATTGTGTCAAATTAAAGGCCTCGACAAAATTTCGACCGTAAATGCAAAGCTCCAAATAGATCCCTTCTTCAGGACTCATTAACTCAATTAACCCACCACAGTAGTGAGTTTTATGATATAGCGATTTATTACGAAAATTTCAAAGGAATTATATTAAACGGCTCATTCCTATTTTTGTCCATGCGTTAGGGACATCGGTCCTGAAATATTCAGGAACGAATATTTTTTCGTCGCGTACATGCATACCTATACAATTATATGCGTGAGTAAAAATGAGCGAAAGCTCGGCTGTTGTCCGGATATCAAGACAAGGGATACTCCTCTCTCGAGCGATTTGAAAAACTTCATTCAGGAAGTCTTGAAAATGGCCGGAAATCGAGAGAATGCTTGCCGCTGCGGACGAGGTACTGTGCTGGCCAGTATAGTCTCGCGGGAAACGAATTTCAGCTTTTCGGCGAAATTACATTACGCCACATTGTTTTCTGCGGCAGTTTCCGCGGCGAATAAAAATCCGTTAAGCTCTTTGTTAGGATAATTTTCAAAAAGCGCTTTGTCGAGCTCGCGTTTCTAGAAAGCTCAGCGGCCCTCGCAGAATTTCGCCGAGTTTCCGTCTCTCGAAAATCCACGCTAAAAGCTCCGGGACACAAGCACGTGCAAGCACGGCCTTTCAACTCTCTCCCTATAAGCGTGGCTGTGTACACTGTATAGAGACAGTTTAAAAAATTCAAGGTTTACCCGCGCCCGGACATAATCGTCCTGAAACTAGTACTGCTGAGTCTTTTCCGCTCGCGATGTACATACACGGCAACTATAGATATATGTACGTATACGGCCGCTAGCAAGCCCTTCGGCACGTACACGTCGCTTCATTATGCAAGACGCGCTTTTGTGGCTGTGCGCGCGGGCCTTTGCTAGCGCTTTTCTGCGCCGCACTAGCGGTTAATTATTGACGTGGATACGAACACAGTGCGATACACACTCGTTTGGCGGTGTTTCTCCTTAGCTTGTATATATATGAACGGAATTCAACGTGCCATCGCTCGTTGTATATATGGCGAGGGTCAGGATGTATATTTGTGTAAGCGGAATTTAGGGGCGATTGGATATATGACTATTGACGGTGGCGTTTTTTCGTTGAACACTCGGCGTAAACAAATTTTAATTCAGGTAATAGAAGAGTGAATCGCTCGATTTTTCTATTATATATCATTATATTACATCAATTCAATCGTCTAATTAAATTTTGTATACATAATCGGCACGTCTGACCCTGTACTTGAGCACACTTTCCTGTTTGGGTCTTCGACAATTATTAAGGTCGTGTTCTACGCATGGAGCGACCTCAGCGCAACCGAAATTATTACCGTAATACGAAAACAAGCGATCTACGATTATACATCGTCGAGTGTATGATAAAAAAGAATACACTCGTAAAGCGGCATCTGCGAGATTATGTAACGCTCGTTCAACTTTTCAACAACGCACACGTGGGCTCGAGTCTCGCATAATTATTTTATTTTTATAAGTGGCATTTCGAACTTGAAAGTTCATCGCCTCATCTTATACGCAAGCTCTCCACGTCTGTTAGTCTCTCATAAATACGCACCCGAATTAGAATTTCTAATGAATTTATCAGCGATTATCGACGACGTTCCATCCGGTCCCGAGACTTCCTATGTACACTTCGCGCCAAGTATACGCAGTAGTAGGCTTTACTTACTTAAAAAGAAAAGAATCGTTTTCGATATCACAACTGATCGGAGTAAAAATCTTGCCTATACATGTGTATAAAGCTCTCGCGCGAAAGAAGTACGAGTCATCGTGTCGCTGCAGGAATGGTTATTACTTATATCCTCGATAAAAAAATGTTATCTAACGCGCGATGCTCATCTTTTCGCATACACACACACACACGTCGTTTCATGCATTATTCCACGAATGTTTGTATACAAATTGCCGTCGGGTTTAACAAAAAAACAGGCCTTTTCTCGATAGCCTGCAGGTATTATATAATTCCGTATTACGTGGGAGTCGAGCCACGAACTTCGCTTCGCCGTTAACTTTTTACATTCGTCTCCGATTTACTGGACAGTAGATGACTGCCGATGCTTGCATAGTATACCTACTCCGGAAACGCGCACCGTTTTGCGATGTTAAAAATAGGAGTCCCCGCAATCAGAATCACAGGTAGCTATAACGGCAACGAAGCTCTACGCGCGTGCGTCTCGTGGGATGTCTCCAGGAAGGAAGCAAGGATGGGAAATCGAGGTGGCTACAGTGATTTGATCAAGCGGGAAGCTTCGGAATTAGTTTCCGGGCAAATTTCCAGGTGTGGGCAGTTGGCACTGAGTTATATTCAGCGCTAATCTAAAATGCAAGTGTACATAAATAGAGATAAATATTGCATCGATACAAAAATAATGAGATGTATGGTAATTTTTCGAATAAATTACATTATATAATATAGAAGCGCACGCGGCGTGGCTGTGAAATATCGTATTGATCAAAGCCGCACTGAGAGTAATAAAAGCGTAATTAACGCAAAGTGATAAGCGAGCGAAAGCTTTTGCGCGCTGCGCATGTCTGACCGATTCCCGGCGGCGACCACTTATTGTACACGCGGCGAATAAATCGCCTGCACTGCGCTTTTCTCATCGAACCTCATAACTCTGATGGCGTATTTCTCAAAGCGAATGCGTTATACACGACACGCAAACTTTTCACATCGCGATATAACCGTACGATCATACCGCTTTCAAAGCGAATCACAGTAGCTGCTTAAATCCTCGTATATATTATATATATTATATATATATATATATATATATATATATACTCCCTCCTTAAATAGGCGAACTCGCGCGCGCAATATAAATCCGCATTAATATCAGCCCGACGTTTTTAAAATCGCTTTCCAATCCTCCAACGATACACTTGCGAGCGTCAAACTTTTTTAATTTAAACTTGCGCACGTGTGCGTGTGTGTGCGTGGACGCGTATACACATACGCGGAGAGACGACTCGCCATCACGCGCGCATGCAGAGCCAGCCTTCGTGTGACCTACATACACACTGCGGGGCAGAGCAGTCAGCTCTCTCTCTCTCTCTCTCTCTCTCCCCCTCATATATACTTTGTATAAGAAGGCCTTCTTCGGTTCCGCATCGTTGCGAGCTTTCTCAGAGCTTTATATTAAAATGCGCCAAAGCCAGAGAGTTTATGCAGCACAGTGGCATAGTCCCCTGCCGCTTCGTCGTACACACAAAAAGGACGAGAGCCAAAAAGTGCAGTGTGTTGCCGACGATGTGCATCGCGTATTCTTTCTTAACGTGCAGTATATCTGCAAAATTGTAAAATTCAAACTTACGAACCGCGCCATTAGTTAGGCACAAATGCTTTATATACCATCGTTATCGCGGAAGAGGCAAAGAAATCGCAAAATTTCGTCATCGAGCCGATACTCTCTTGACGCTGCGAAAGGCAACGTCGCATCGCGGGGCTTTTGGCCGCTTCGCTCGGTTCATTCAAGGGATGCAGTATAGCAGCAAGCGGCAGCAGCTCAAGCTGCGCGCGCGGCACCCGCTGGCCTAGTTTCCTCGCTCGAGACTGCTTCAGCAGTCGTTCAACCCTCGGCCTAGATTCACCCCCGCTCTCTCTCTCTCTCTCTCTCTATCTCTCTGACGTCATTCGCGCTCGTGCACCCTATATACACAGAGGAACGGGAACACGGAGCCGCGCACGTCTGACCCGGGCCGACCAAGAGAAAACTCTTTGGCTTGCTTGCTGCACAGGCCGCCTAATTAATATTAATTTTTATCACGTGCACATGCACTAGCGCAATGTATATAATATACAGTAGGCCTACGGAGCTGGCAGTTTTTTCTATATAACGTGTTATAGGTACATGGAAGCCGAACGCAGTGTAGAACCTTGAGCGCGAGCAAAGACCCATCCTCGCTGCAATATATGCTGCTGAGTTCGTGCGGGATTAACTTGCCCTCTTTGTTTTCTCGAGGACTAGCTGCATCTTTTTGTGTATCGGAGCCTCGGGCTTTGTTGTCGTGTTCTCGAAACTATACGTTATATTCTTGCGCAACTGCTTTTTTTTTGTCGTGTTTTACCACGCACGATTGAGGTCTATTTTGTACGATATGGAATATTATATATGTTTTCCTCGAAACCGATGTAATATTATTCTCTCGCCAATGATCCCGTTGTTTTATGAATGCCGGTTGAGTTTCCGGAAGCGTCTACCTCGCGGTCTCCTCATTGAGAACGCTCCTGTATATAACTGAAGAATCATCAACCGCGGCCAATGCTCTCTCTCTCTCTCTCTCTTTTTTTCGGAGGAAAAAGGAAGAGCAACCGCGATGATAGAGTCGAGCGCATTTATCGTTTGCACACGTCTGGCATAATCAATGCGGTACGGCTCGGGCTAGACTCATCTAATTTTGTCAAGATATTTTTTTTTTTTTGAGACTGTTAACGTCAAGCGACATTATTCTTCTAATTGACGTAGGCAAGTATCTCGCGACGATTTAGCGCGCGGGTTTACATACTCACGGCTTGAATGAAAGTTCGAGTTGTGTGTGTGTGTGTGTGTAGTGTGGATCATCTGCCACGCTTATTGAAACTTTTTGTTCTCTTTCTTGAAGCCGCTTTTGAAGCCGCTTTCTACATGATGCCGAAAATTTCATCAATTTTTCTTATTCATACTTTTCTTTCGATGTAGATACATATACTATATAATATATGCTCGTAATTATAATTAATTTCGCGACTCGTTTAACCCCCACCGACGATTTCCTTCGCGGCTGGAAAGCTTCAACAGCCGAAAACGTCACTGCTCAAAGTGCTGCACAGAGATATGGAACGCGAAAATTCTAAACCAGCGAAAAAACTAGGTCAGCGGCCTCCTCCGCCCCCGCGCGCAAGCGCGACTGAAAGAGAGTGAGATCATTCATCTTTTAACCTGATTTAAAATTCAACGACGTTCTCCCGAGCAATCGAAAGTTTTCACTCGCACGTAACCGTATCTAATTAGCCTTATCGATGGGTAAATAATCCAGTTCGAGAGCTCGATGGCATCGGCGGCTGCGAGAAAAGTTAGCGTAAATTGATTTTCCGCTATGCTGAAGACTAATGACTCCGACGGTATAATACATAGAAGTAGCTCTGACCTCTGAAGAGAGCGCGAGCCTCGCTTAGTTCGCCCAAAGACACCTTTCGTCGCGGGGGAACATTTCAGCGCGCGCCGACGTATATATGTATATATCTACCCCTGCAAGGATGAGAGACAGCATCGATCGCGCGCAGCAACAACGTTCTTGCATATGCAATACTTATAGTAGAGTGTGTACAACGCTGAATGCATACGGCGCATATTATCAAGTGGAGCAAAAGTCCGGCTCGATAATACACTGTCATTAATGAAAAACCTCAGCTGAGTTCTTTAACTTTAATTACGCTCTGTGACCTTCTTTCTGCATGCATAACGAAAGCGTATATGTGTTTAGGTAAAATAAGACGCGTCCGAAAAGTCGTATATTGAATGTGTTCTTTTTGCTCTGAGCGCGCGGGCGCGCGCACACATGTCATCCCTCATCGGCGACCCATTTCAACAACTCATGTCACAAGCATCAGCTCTGTGGTATCACGTGTATAAAAGTATATATATAGTTGCATATATACACACTCTCTTTCATTCTCGACTTGATCACGTGTACATACGGAGCATCGTCTTTGGTTCCTCTTCGGCACAGTTATATAGTACGTTGATCCGAGAGCGTTGATTTCCAACGGAATATATATTCCGGCCTCGTGCCACGGCAGGGACGAATTACGTTCGAGCGCGCGCGCGAAATCGATCGCGGCCGGAATTCCGCATGGTCGATGCGCCGCCGCCGCCACCACCACCGCCTCTTGCGCTCTCGCGATGACGCAGCTCAGCTGCGCGCTCCGGGGTCGTTGAGGCGCTGCCGGTCTGATACTGGGGCACTAGTTTCTAGGCGGGTGCGTTATACTTTGACTCGCCGAGAGAGAGTGAGGTCGAGGCTTTTAATTCACGTCTATGCACGCCCTCGCAGAGATATGCAGTGCAGCTAGCTTAGAGGCCGATCGATGCGGTGTGTGCGTATTATAAGCATGGAAAGCTCGATCTTCTTTCTTCTTTTTCGAGGCGACGCCATTCAGTCTCGTGCAGAGCGTATATATTATGATCTCTCTTTTTCTCTTTTTCTCGATAACTCTGTGATGCTGATGCGAACTTGGATTCCAGTAATCGCTCAAAACCACACGGATGGTGTAATATACGACGTTATGATTATCTGTGCTAATAAGCAGTTGATTTGAAACCGCTAATCTCTCTCTACTGTTAATAGATAAAATCTTGAAGTGGAAAAAACCGTTTATTTCCATAAATCTGTCACATCCGAAAACAATCGGTAATAATTCGGCACATCGATCGCGCGAGAGCGCGCATTATATATACCGCATCATAATCTCTCTTATCAGCCTTATCAGTGCGCGATCAGCTCGCGTCCTTGGATCACTCCTCCTCCCAACCGCGTCGCAAAGAAGCTCGGAATTTAATCAGCTCTGACGTATGCGGCCCGTATGCATGTATACATGCGCGTATGACACAAAGTGGGTCAACCGCGCGAGAGCTGCACAGTGGCGTATATATACAGCGTCGTTGCGTAAACAGTGCCATCAGAGCCGAGCTATAGAATAAGAGGAGAGCAAGAGAGCGGAAGGAGGTTAGCGGAGGAGAGGCACCGCGCATTTGTCAATGGTTAATCGATCGCAACCCTTCTGTATGCAGTACTTTGCTCTTGCCGCTTTCCTGGTCGTTTTCTGTGAGCGAGTCTTTCTCTGTCCTCATGTGTCCGATTACGCGCTCGTGCAAAAGCCGTATCGCGCGTAATCCCCGCGGCGTGCACCTGTGTTTATACATATACACTTGCGTAGAGCGGACGCCGATGTACTCGCGGGAGGATCGTCGGGCGTCTAACCATATCCGGACTCGATCTACTCGACGCTGTCACCTTGCGAATACCGATAACCGTAGTCCTTCTGCTATTATAATGATGAAAACTTGATCGTCGTCACAAATTTACTCCAACGCCTCCTCTTCCATTAAACTAGTTTAAAAAACCTCCCCCACTCGAGGTTAATTACCGCACGTCGGCGTAACTCGTTATAGACGAACGAGCCGTCGGACATATCGCACGCGAGCGAAAAAGATCTTTCGTGCGAGTCTACTTGTACTTATCTAAGAACGAACGCGAACGAAAGGACGTCGGCTCGTGAGTTGCCCCCTCGTAAAATCACCTCGTAAAATTTGCGGGTCCGGACAAGGCGCGGCTTTCGTGGAAAACTGGACTTTCGCACGAGGGCTCCACACCTCTAACGAAGAACTTTATTATATCGTCTGCGCGTCTCGTTTTTCAACAGCCTAATAAATACAGCGTTCATTTTCGCACGAAGAGTGTTCAGATAGTTGTCGAGGGAGTCATCGTGTCGTCGTCGCATTATGAGCACAATAACACAGGCTGTGTGAGTCATTCTAGGTTACTGGACACGTGCATGATTCACTTCAGCCCTCGAGAAAGTTTTTCATCAAAGACGAGCTAATGGAGCTTTGCTTGAGGTACAGCGCCCACAGGTTTGCAAACCGTGTATGTAAAACATTTGCCTTACGAGACGAAATTTCTTTCAACATAAAAACGCGATAAGATATATGAATGAAAGCTCTGCGTCTGCCGTGGTGCACTCGCGCACTTAGCCTAATTGAACTAATTGCCCGTATAAATGCGCTTATCGCGCGCGTTCTGCGTACGATATGCATAAACAAACGCGGAACTGTTTTTTTTTTCGCGCGCACACCTGCTAATCCGAGCGCAAAGAATATACAAAAACGACGCGACGAATATAATCGGTTTACGCGCTCAATTATAACCACGAGAGTGACGACGCGCGCGGGGGGGGGGGGGGCAGAATAACATTTTCGCCTTCAATTAACGGCTCATTCCTTTCCACTCACTGCGTATTTATATTATACTTACGCAGTGAGTTTGCGTGACTGTGTGTCATCGCGCGCGGGATAATTGACGCTTTGCGATTATGCTGATGTACTCACTCTTCGCAAACACGGACGGTGGGTGCCGATTTCAATCTATCCGAGCCTTTTATTTTATTTTCCCTCTCTTTACCGTAATTTTCAGATCGTTTTTTTTCTAAGTCGTTGTTAAAGCGGAATATTAGTCAACGTTTCTCGCTATATACACATATGGCGGAGATAGAGAGAGAGAACCTTTACACGTTATTTGCGCACGTCTATACGCGATGGTAAGTTTCAGTCGCCGCGCCGTGCGTGAGTAATGACGCTGTTTACTTTTATTGTATATTTACACACGACCGCTTTTTCCTTTCGCTCGCACCGGAGGCTCGTCGCATTAGCGAGGGGGCTGCGCAGACAGTCAAGGAAAAACAAATCTGCCATATACGCTGCTGCTTTTCGGAGCGACTCTGATGCCTCGTTTTATACTATAGCGTGTATCGAATTCCGTTATTTTTGCAGTACTCTCTCGCTTCCGCGCATGTTTGTCTTCTTCGAATGTCGTTCGATCGCTTGGGAGCTCTTTCGGTGTATTTTTCTTTCCCTCTACGTTGGGCACGATTCACAGGACACACCGTTGACTATAATATTGCATACCGGACGTACGTATACGCATACGTATAAAATAATTCACGCTACACACATCGTAAACATAATTATGCACACAAAGCCCAAACACTTTCTGCGTGTGTATTATTATGTTATGCATGCGCCTGAAAAAAACTTTCCTCGTCAAGTCATTGCATAGATTGCGGGCAAACATCCGTCATATGAATTCAATTTCCACTGCCACCACTTGTACATCTCTATACTTACGTACACATCTATACACGTAAGCTTTGAAAACCTTCCGTGTCGTAAATGTACCATGTCCGCCGCCTAAGTTCCGCCCAAAACAAACACCCACACTAGTTGCGATTACCATCCAACGCACGAGGTAAATCTGCAACCGACGACCTTATATACACACTGATGCCTCGTACACCGACTCGTCGCGACTCGGAGCCTGTTTGTATACGCTGTGACTATTATAGGCTCTAACGCGTTAATCTTCCGCACCGAGAGCTTTCGTTGTTACACCGCATAGAACTTTTCGTTGGCAAATGCGCTGAAGTATTACACGCGGACCCACGCATGCTCCGCGATAAGCCGCCGAGTGGGAAGAGCAAAGTTTTTCATTCCGGCGAGCCTATTATAGCAGTTTGGAATTCCCGAGAGACTCAAGCTCATTATACATCACGCGCAAGCTTAGCTGGAAACTGCGAGCGTTAATTGCATATCGGTGCGTGGGTGTATCACTGTTTCGAACTTTGATGAGAGTATACAGGATTCAGAGACTACCGCGAGGGATGATCGGGTTAGATGAGCTGAGCGCGTTTGACGCCTCTACTGCTGCCTCGTTAGCGAAATTTTCAGTGGGAGGCATCGGAGTGTTTGATACTTTGACTTATTCTCGTAGGAGTAGCGTGAATCGTAGCTATATATATATATATATATATATATATATATATATCGTGTTGTTGTGCTGTGTATCGGATATGCCACTTGAGTAGTGTAAGAATTCGTGGAAGCTCCTTCAACATCCTCTCTCCGCAAAAACACTGCACCGACACACTTCGGGCCTTCTGCCAATGGCAATCGTTTAATCGCTCTTCTCTCTCTCTCTCGAGGATCCGAAACCCGAGGCCGGAAATTCAGCAGTCGAGCCAATGACCGCTCGCTTTGTTGTACCTGCCAACTTTACTCGACGGCTCGAGTATCATACATACGACCGGCTGTTCTCGGAGCGAGAGAGAGAGAGAGAGAGAGAGAGAGAGAGCTTATAAATACATACGTAACCCAATAAAGAGTCGACGTCCCGCGCGTGTTTCGTCAAAGCTCCAAAATTCCCAAGCCAATTACCACGCGGAGATGCGGAGAAAGCGCTTTGATATACATAGTAGCTAAGTATATACATCTCCGTTGTTTTTCCTCAAATTAGTTCTGTCTGACGGACGAAACCAGGTCACGGTGCAGGACATACCGCGTCGTTCAGACTGTTTGCAACTGTCAGCGCGATGCGAATCCCACTTTTAATTGCGCGATCGTGCGTCAAAGGAATTGTTTTCTCGAAACGGGGTACAACAGCGATAGCTGCTATATAATCTCGAGAACAAAAAGCGCATTAAGTTTAATACGGAGCGTTATCTCTTCTGTTACAGCTGACCGGGTTCCTCCAGCAGCCAGTGCCCTACAGCAGCATGACGGAGGTGTACGCGGTCGCTCGATGGGACCCGACCTACAAATACTGCCTAAGAATTGTCCTACCCGACGGCTCGCTTCTGCTCCAGGCGAGCAATGCCTATACGCGGGATCAGTGGTACCACTCCATACTTTGGAAGGTAAGAAGCTCTTTTTCTCCGAAGACTTCCGAAAAGCTTCGAAAGCTGTAGCGTGGCATTACGTCGAGGAAAATTTATACACGGGCCGTGCTGCAGCGCTGGAGTCGAGTTGTATGGATTTTTGCATGCCGGGACTCGTCTCACGAATCTTTCATTTTGCAGAAGAGCATCTACAAGTATCAGCACCTCGTTTCCGAAGCCACGAAGGAGGAGGTCGTGCTGCGCGAGCTCAAGGCTCTCGTCGACTTTGCGCTCTGGACGCCTCTGCAGGTAAGACTTTCGGCAAATCCGTAGTAGTAGTAGTAGTAGTAATGGACGAGATTGGTCGGACGTGGAAGTGACAAAAGACGCGCGTTTCAGGACGAGCGAGTGGCAGGCGCGCCGCTGGAGTCGGTGGCCAAGCTGCTAGACGAGCCGAACCAGCTGGAGAAGGGCGACGACGCGACGGCCGCGACCAACGCCATCAACACCGGCATCACGAGCAACGGCCAGCAGCGCAGCAGCCCCCTGATTATCTCCAAGCTGATCGATGACTCCTCGCCGGACGAGGAGCTGTCAGTGAGCAACTCGATCATCTCTACGAGCAACTCGGACGTCGAGGAAGACAGCGAGGGCCGCAGCTGGGCCGAGGCTGTGCTGAACGTCGCGGCGCCGCTCCTAGAGCGCGCGGCTCTACCTCCAAGCCTGGCCCGCGCGCTCGCTCGACTGGCTCAGCGACACCCGCGTTCACCCCTCGTTGTGGCGCTTAGCCCGGCAATCACGCGCTGTCTCAAGCACACCGTTGACTTCAGCAAGTCGCCCGATATGCGCCGACTTCTCCAGGTCTTCATTGCCGCGCTCTACGAGAACGTCGACGGCGAGCTTGCCATCAGGGATTACGTAGCATCGGTCCACGGGCCCGGCAGCGACTGCCCGCATCCAAGGATCTTACCCAATCTCGTCTCCATCTGTGTCGCTGCGATATTCCTAAGGTTAACTTTTGATTTGAAAGTGATTTTAAAGAAAACCGTGCTCGCCTCATTTTCTCAACGAGAGCAGCGCCAGCAAAAGTTTTACGATTTCCTCTGCGTTCCAGATTCGAGGTGAGCTCCTGTAAGCAGCAACAGCAAGCGGAGGAGGCCGCGCCCACGTCACTGCCACCCTTAAGATGTTATCTTCTCGTTCTGAACATTGCGTACGTGAGCAAAGCGTTTCTATTTATATATCGGTATAGCTGTATTATGGCTTGCATTATGTGCGCACCTGGAGCCTGCTTTAAATTTCCCGCGCGACGGCAAGCTTTAATTGCTTACACGAAAGCGCATACACGCAATAATTGCGGCCCACGTAATTTATGCTGCAGAGACGTTAATTTTCATTTGCGCATTATGTGTGTCGTTCCATATACTTTCAATTTGCATATTGATGGAGTTTTAATTTAAAGCATTTTCTACCTTAATATTCTCGTAATTAAATGTTCTAATTCGCTTTCACGTGTGTCGAGCAGATCTGAATACGCCGACTGGCGACCGGGTCTCGGAGCGCTGCTTCAACCAGTGCCCTTCCCGGAAGACGCTCTGGCAGACAAGGAGGTCCAGGAGACGGTGCTATCCTGCGTCATGCGCCGCTTGGCCAAAGATCCGCGCTGCTCGGTGCACCGGGTTCTTTTGCCGGTTCGCGAACTCCGACCTGGCTGGATACACATGGCTGCGCCATCCAGTCCTGCCTGCCCGGACGAGGGTCAGCTCTTCGGCGATATGGTCAGTTTGTTAATCCTGCAAGTTATATACGTTTTCGATTCTGGGCTCAACTATCGTCCCCGCAGGCGTTATAAAATTGCGCGCCTATATACTTTACGAGCGGAGCTGGCTGCCGCGTGACTCGCATACCTTATTTAATAACCCGTGGTGAAAAAAAAAAAGCATGCAGCGTCGATGCTTGATTATTCAGAAGGTAGTTAAAAAATAACGACCTAACGCGAGAGCAGCTAGGGTACCTAGAAAATGGCATTTTAAATATTTATTAAACAATGCAGTAACGAAATCTATGATATGAGCGAAATCAAAAGTTGATATATTGGAAATTTGTCAGAAGTCAGTTTGTCAGGTCGATGGCATTTCCCTTTCATTGACCTCCCGAGAGGACTGGCCGCCGGATGTACGCTGATCTTTGCGGACAGCAGCTGCAGCAGCGGCAGTAGCACATGTGGGCGCAAAATATAGAAAACCCTCGGGAGTTGGCGCGCGTATTTGCGGACCATACGCTCGCAAGAGTACAACGTTTATTTACGAGTATACATCGGAATCGGGCGATTGATCGGCGAAGCCAGGAACGATTGACTGCTCTCTCTCTCTCCTCTCTCTCTCTTTGGAGGCCCGGCTTCTCACCGCTCCTCTTCCTTTGCTCTCTGGAGATTTGTTTTCGCCTCGTGTTATACGGACTTTTTTATTTTCGACGTCGGGCTATATTTACGATGTAAGCTGGTATTTTTAAAACAGCTAGTTTTCCGCCTTTGCACTCGTTTGCAATCATTGTCGCACGCGCATGCCTGTCGCGTTATCCGCGTATAAGAGGAATGTATATAGTTTTATTAAATTTTCAACAAAGAGATTATTAGCTTTCGAAATTGAAAGCCGAGCTTTGCCGCGTACAAAGGCACCGCGTGCGACAAAAAAAAAAGTTGATCGATACGTTCGAGCTATAAATTTCAACTCTCTTTCGCTGCGCCAACATCATACGGCGAACAATAAAAGCGCGTTTTTCATTATTTCTCGTCGAACGCAATATATACGGCGAAAGAGCGGAGACAGAGAGAGAGAGAGAGACGCAAGCGCTGCCTATATTATGCTCTAAAGTGTTATTATACGTCGGGCGGCAACATTTTTTTCTCAATCAATTTCGCTGCCGGTATATATCAGAATTAACTACAGGTGCAGAGGAAGAAAGAGAGCAATCTAATACGCACTCAGTGTAGGCCTACGCTTATAGCTCTTAATGGAATAAAAATACAAAAGCGTGTAATAATATCCAGTCTCGGTTTCCGGCTGCTGCTGCCGCTGTGTTATATACATATACTCTCTCTCCGGCGGCTGCGACCTCGCTCGCCCGATGATCATTTATAGAAACGGAACGCACAGCGAATTTCCACGTGCGCCAAGTGCTTTCCCCGAGCGTACATGAGTTCTCTATTGCTGCCGCTCCACGATGAGGATAAATCTCCGATCGGATAACTCTATAAATATTTCCGTCTAAATCACTCGCCGCTCGCGACGCGTACGCGGGAGAAAGCTGCGCGCCGGTATATAACAAATTGATGCGATTGGGAAGCAGTTAATTTTAATCACAAGCTTATATTACACTAAAGTGCGACCAGGCCGTTGCGTAACCATAGTGAAGCGTTAATATTCGTATTTTTGGACGGTATACATAAGGGTTGCGAATTGCGAGTATATTTAGGGCGACGCACAAACGCGATTGAGTAATTTTAGCGCAGTAGCTTGATTGGCATAGATCTCGCGTATAATCGCACACGTGGATATCGCATGGGAAGGATCGAGTGATTTGAAAAACAAAATTTCAGCTAACGACTCTGCTGGCCTGCTGCTGCCGACGCAAACGCTTCATAAGCTCGCTGCTGAAACAGACGGGAGGCGCGTGCATCCTGTTGGGCGTGCGCGGCTGCGACGCTGCTCAAGAGGCTCTCTGCCTTATGCTGGAATGGCGACTCCTGCCGAACGAGGAGGCTAGACTGCAGGTCGTCTCGGCCCTCCAATCCACCGAGTCCGGCAAGACGAGGTACTCGGCCCTCTGCCAGAGGCAGAGAAATCTTCAGGAGCTGGTAGGTTTTGCGTCTCACCGAACAGCAATTTGTTCGAGCACCTCTAAAAATCACTGCTCGTTGCAGCAACAGAAGGGCGGGCCGCGCAAGCTGACGCTACCGGTGCGCGCGACCGACGCGGACGTGGCTCTGCTGCTGGGCGGCGGTGCTCTCGGCAATCTCGAGTGCCTCAGCCTGGCCTTTACCTCCGTCACCTCCGCCTGCGCCGAGCAGCTGATTAAGCTACCGGCTCTGAGGTATCTCAACCTCTGGGCCACACAGTTTGGTGACACCGGCCTCCAGATGATCAGCGAGCACCTGCAGAAGCTCCAGGTGCTCAACCTCTGCGAGACGCCCGTCTCGGACAAGGGCATCTCCACGCTGGCCTGTGAGTCTATTGGATTTCTTTTTTCTCTTTTTCTGCGCGCTTTGCTTCTATACTAATGCTCGATCTCTCCGCAGCTTTGACGAACTTGCGCAAGCTCAACCTCAACAGCACGAAGCTCTCGGCCTCGACGTTCGAAACGCTGAAGAAACGGCTGCCCTCGCTGCAGGAGTTCGACGTGCGCTACACGGAGGCATGGTGACCCGAGTACACGCCCGAGAGCGCCGCCAACTCGAACGGCTGCTCTCGGGATGGCTCGCGCAAGTCGCTCGGCAGGTCAGCCAGCGCCAAGGCCCAGCGTTAAAGCGGCCGGCGTCATGACGAGCAAGGACGAAAGAGAAGCACTACAAGCAGCGGGAACGCCGAAAGATAAAAGAAGAAAGCACCTAGCGCATCCTTCTTCGTATCTCTCTTTCTCTCTCTCTCTCTCTCTCTCTCTCTCTGTCTCTCTGTAATAATCGTTGCATTTTCTCGCGCTCGGCGAACGGTCCTACGAGCGTAGCTCCTACTTATATATTGTACATGTATAACGAGAAACGAGAATTAATACCCGTTCGTTTTTTTCTCTATCTCTATCTCTATCTCTCTCTCTCTCTCTCTCTCTCTATAGAGCTCGATCTCTATCTCTATCTCTATCTCTCTAACTTTGCTCTTTACCTATCACGCTCACTCTTTTCTCTTGATCCGATATTGCCTTCCACCACAGACACTCCACAAACATACGCACACACAGCACACACGCGCGCGCGCGCGTGCTCACACTCGTCGTCTATCGTTTGCGAGACGCCTCCGCCGATAAGGCGCACTGTAGAAGCGAGCGTCATTACTTATGCGTACAATCTAAACGTAAGGCCCGCAACTTGCGTGCGAGATTCACATGCCGATTGTTTGTTCTTTTTTCCGCGGCTTGAGGAAGGGCAATCGAAAAGCAGAGCTATATAGCGTTGTTTAAATTTTTGTACGTGTTGTCAATGTTATATAATGATGTTCGTTGTGAAACTTGTTAAAGTTGCTTTTGGGAAGATTTCGTCTTTTTTATAACGCCTTTGCAAAGTATTACATTTAGTATCTAGATTCGCTGGTTCTAATTCACACAGACTGCACTCCGCAGTAGACGTCGAGTTTTATTTTTATTATACATACATACATATATACATGCATAGCCTCGATGATTTTTATCTGCCTCTCGTCTGTCTCTTTGCACTCGTGATGCACGAGGGTGAACAGTTGCTCGTCCGATGATTCCTTGCTCGAGTAAACGATTAATATGTTCCCGCTCATTGGTACACGTGTCATTGTAAGAGTTTCCAAACTTCTCTATGCATATATGTATAACATTAAATTCATACATGTATTACAAATAGAACCAAAGAGAAACTGGTTATTTAATATTATAGAAGAAATGAATCATGCACGATGGATTTATCTCGACACTTGATGTTCGCATTTGTCTTAAAATAAAACGGCACTACGTATGGTGGCAGTTTTATCTGAAAGTTTTAAACCTTTACGAATGACTGAGGCATAAAAGTTTGTCAATTGTAACTTATTCAATTTGTTGACATGTGGAACCGAAGGAAAAATATCTCCGCGCGTGAGAAAGTATTTACTTGAAAACGCTGCAATGTCCGTGTTTTTCTCCAAGTAAGTATTTTCTTGAACGCGCTCTAGGCGTTAATTCGCCGCTTATCGTAGCAACGTTAGCAATTAATCTTGAAAACTGCGAAATTAAAGTTGGCTTGTTACCACGACTATACTACTACTAGAACCGTATGCTATGTACTTAAACCAGTGAAACGACTATTTTTCTCTTTATTTTCAACTTTACACACAAGTACAGTGTAACGACTATTCCAGTCAAAAAATGAGAAGCCTATCTCTGCTTAGAAGAAGCTATTTATTTTGCTGAGAAAACTCATAGAGTGTATGGATTCGATTTATAAATCGAAAAACTCTCCATTTGTTTTCTATACATATCATCAAAATGCGTACTCTAAGACTTGAATATTCCATTAAACTTTAAGCAGCACTCTTTAGAATCTTTTATTGAGACTTTCAACTCTGTTCTGAGATTCTTCTTGAATACATATATAAATATATTGAACATTCGCATGAGAATAGATGGATTGTTGTAAGCAGGGATAGTTGAGAAATATGAGATGAAAACAAAAATAGAAAAAAAAAAAATATCACAATAACGGTGAAAGTCTCAGAGAACCTAGCGCCCTGCGGGTGACGTATTCGTCTTTGTGTGAATGGGTGTTTTACTCGGCAACAATACCAAAAACATTATTAATGATAACAGAACTAGAAGAGACTGAAAACGGTAGAGAAATTAACTTCCGTCTTTCATACATACATGAATAAAAGTTATTGTTTTAGTTTTGATCGATAAAAAATGACGACGAGCGCACGCCCGCATTCTCAAAATCTCTAATTGAAAGATTCGTTTTACCCGTTATATCTCCATAGATTATATCTGGAGAAATAGATGAAGTTACTATTCCGAGCGCATTCTTTAGACTAGTCTCGTTGCAATGAATAAGCTCTTATCACAAAAGTCCGAAATTAATTTTAGTACCATTTCCAGTCCCAGATAAATTGATAGAAAAGCAGCGGATCACAAAAGTAGAAAAAAACGTTGAACTCGACCGACTGCCCATAGCAAAAAAAATTATATATTATACAGATACATATTGCGATTTCAGTGTGAACACTGCCACGCGCCCTCGTCCGATGATAATGACGACCGGCTCGCCATGGCGAGGGCGCACCGACATAATTTTGATCTTGTGCAGTCGCGCATTAACTGTGGACATTAGTACAAGCATCCTATAAAGCATAAAGGATATAAAAGAAATATTTCGAGAACGATGATGTATATGATGAAGCGATTTTAGTGTATATAGTTAAGCGCAAAACAACAAGGTTAACATTAATAATTTATTTCCGGTAGATCATATTTATATATAAATATATTATCTATTATTATTATTACTATTATTATTATTATGATTATTATTATAATTTTTATTATTATTATTATTATTCATCGCACAAGTTGGTGTAAACGCAGTCAGAAGATACAAAAAAGGATATACAAACAAACAAACCAAGCATAAACGATGAGAAAATAAAAACAGTTCAAGACAAAAATGTATAACTATACGTAGAGCAGACTTTTCGACGCGCCTCGCAGTCGCACGACTTTAAAAGCCGCGTACGATGCATATTTTATGATTTATCGATTAAAAAAAAAAAAAAGAAATTCGAGAAAAATAATGATAATAAACAATATGGAATAGGGGCGCGAAAAGATCGGCCAGTTGTGAACTGCAGCCTTTGAGCCGCTCGCATTATACATTATTATGATTATTACAATAATTATGTAATAAATACTTAAAACGATTATATATAGGACGACTGATTCCGCAATGAAAATTTCCTTTTTCGATATTTTCGAGCTATGCAATGTGTCAGGGAAGCAAAGCGTTGCAAGAAGACTGTCTGCGTCAATTTCGAATAACTGCGATTCCAATGCGTAGCCAGTTATGAAAACTCTTAGCTAGGCGATAAACAATAATGAAGAAGACAAAAAAATGAATAATAAAGATTATGAAAACATAGTTATACATATATAATTCCTGCGTCTAATGCCGATCGTCGGATACTGTGTAATATTCGCTATATTGCGCACGAACGTCGCGACACCGACGAATGCTATATACACTACATAGTTTCCTCTTTTATGAATTATACATATATCTGCGTTAATTACATTCGCCTATTGCTCCATTATCGCATACCACTTCTGTTTCCTACTTTTAGTTGTACTACTTTTACTATGCCTAACTTAATTTTTTTATCATACTGCGTATGTACTCGTCTCGAGAAAGAAATTCTAGAGAGGAGGAATATAAAATATAACGATTGCGAGCGATACTCGAAAACAACGCTTCGAATGTATAGTCGTGATACATGATTTAAGTATCTCAGTGTTATGTGTACTTCTGTAATTACGTTCTTTTATTTATTTTACAAAAGAAAAAAAAAACGTCGCATATACTCATTGTCTTTTTCTTTTATATATGAAATCTCGTCGCATGTTTCATTTAATCTTCGAATAAAGTCGACTTGTTTTTAGAAAATATACATAATGATCTGTGAAAAAAGTTATGCGTTGATATGATTTCTCTCTTTTTATATAGTCCACACACGCACACGTATTATACAGTCCATAGTTTCTTATACGTATAGATCCGCTTGGTTCTCTCCTCGAAAATCTTCTCTCCGCAGCTTCCACATCGTGATTGTCCCTATAATAACAGCGAGCGAGCGCTTTTCCTCTTTGTGTCTCTTCGCAAAAGTATATGTGTGGTCGCCGCATCGTGCGAATCGACGCCGTAAAGCGCTGCCAAGAAGAAAACTGCGTTAAGGCTTATTAACAACAATTATACCTGATGTGGCCAATGATCCGTCGCTATACAAAGAATGAGACTTTGTCGACGCTATGCCTCGGCGCCTTGTCGACGCGGATAATTTTCACGGGCGATTGTAGTCGGTGTGGACGAGCGGCTGTATGTTCGGGGGCAGCGTACGATACACCTCGTAAGGCACGGTCTCTGCAACAATGCGAAACAAAGCGAAATCAGTGAAGACACTAAAGAATTACGGCGTTGGCTCAATAAATAGTTGAATTACTCGAATCGATATCTCGTTCTTTCAATCTACTCTCACCTCTGCACTATAATTATCTCTCTCTCTCTCTCTCTCTCTCTCTCTCTCTCTCTCTCTCTCTTTCTCATTTTGAGTTATTTTTCATTTGTTTTTTCTAATATCGTAATAATCATACACGAAGTGCGATGTCTCACCTTTACACGTGTACTTGAGATTCGACCAGAGCACCATTTGCTGAGAGAAAGCGAAGACTCCGAGTCTGCCGCCTTTGAGGGTCGAGTCAAAATTATTGCCGGAGTCGGCGATGAGCCTCTGGCCTTCATAGATCCAAAGACGGATCAGACCGATCCTTGGCCTGTGAATCAATCGCCACCTGTAGGACGTGTACTGCTTCCAGCCGACCTTTCGCGGATCCTTCCACAGCAGTTTCACCTGTTGAACCATTGAAAGAGTTTTCATTCGACGTTAAAGCAAAAACTTCATAGCAATAAGCATGACGCAGACCTGATCGCGCGTGTTGCCCGTATGCCAGAGGCTGTTGCGCATGATTTCACCGGGTCCGGTCTTGGAGTCGACGAGCTTCAACTGGATGCCAGTTTCGGCGACGGCTCGGAAGGGTTTCGGCTCCCAGTATGTCTGCAGCACCTTTTTCCACATAACCGTGTAGAATTGCCGAGTGTTCTGATAGGAGAAGACGAAACCCACGTAATCGTCGTCGATATCCGTGTTGACGAAGAACGTGCCCTCGAAATCAACGCCGCTGAAGCTATCCAAACCTAGACGAAAAGACATCGGTGACATATTTATGGGTTGTACAATCAGCATCGAAATAAAAACGATCACCCTTTAAACGGCTTTCTCCGCAGCCGGCAAATTTGATAACGGCCTATTACCGCTGACTTACCGACGGCAATTCCAGGATCGCTGTTCATCGTCTGATAAATTTCAGAGCCATTATGGTGAATCTCCCAGATTGGATCTTCTTGGGTCTTGCCGTAGGGATCAAGAGCGATGGTGTCGTATTTCCGGAAATCCGTAGCCCAGACTCGGCTGTTGTTAGGACAGATGTCAATGAGGTTTGCGACCTTATCGTTATCGTTGTCATCGAAGCAAGCGTCGCCGATTCCGTCACCTGTAATTGTCATTGAATTAAAACTTTTTCACGGCCCAAGTGCGCAAAAAGACAAGCCGCTGGGCAAACACGAAAGCAAAGCGGCTCCAATAAATAACCCTCTGAAAAATAAGCCTCTGAACACACAGCCAGGGGAGATCGGTCGATAATATATGTAGCCTGATGATCCTTCCGATAAGAGTAATTCAATCGACAGGCTATGCTCACCGTTGAGATCCGCCTGATCGGGATTGTGCACGTAGGGGCAGTTGTCCTCGTGGTTGAGCCGCTCGTCGTTGTCGGCATCCTCGTCGCACTCGTCACCGATGCCGTCGTTGTCCGAATCGGTCTGACTGGGATTCGGATCGTTCTTGCAGTTGTCGATGTCGTCCTGGATGCCGTCCTTGTCTCGGTCGTGGTTATTGTCGCATACGTCGCCCACGCGATCACCGTCCTCGTCGGCCTGGTCAGGGTTGTGCTGGCGCGGGCAGTTGTCGCAGACGTCCCCGATGCCGTCGTGGTCCGAGTCTTGCTGGTCCTCGTTCCAGGTCTTCGCGCAGTTGTCCTCATTGTTCGGCACACCTGCGACACGCGAAATAGTTGTTACAAAAAAAAAAAAAAAAATAATAATAATAATAAAAAGCCTATAAATTCGAACGTTATCGCAGGCGCGTACCATCGTTGTCCATGTCGTTGTCGCAAGCGTCGCCGATGCCGTCGCCGTCGGTGTCGTGCTGATCTCTGTTCTTAACGTAGGGGCAGTTGTCGCAGACGTCGCCGACGTCGTCGGGACCCTCTTGGTCGCTGTCCGCCTGGTCGCTGTTGGCGAGTAGCGGACAGTTGTCCGACAGATTGAGCACGCCGTCGTTATCGGCGTCTTCGTCGCAGGCGTTTCCCATGCCGTCGCCGTCGGCATCTTCCTGGCCACTGTTGGGAGTCTTCGGGCAGTTATCGGCTTGGCAACGCAGATCTTGGCAGTTGAGCCGCTCGTCGGGGTAACCGTCGCTGTCCGAGTCTACGCCGCAGATCAGGCCGTCGCCGGCCCAGCCAACGTTGCACTATACAGGCGAAACGAGTTGGGTTCAGTAAAATCTCATTCGTCTCATTACAAACGTAACGAGAAAAGTACAATCTGCAAAACTAGTTTCGACTGCAGAATTTTAAGTTTCAGCGTTATTTTCTCAAAGCTATATAGCTGAGTTGAATTATCTAAGTTGGATAGAGTGTAAAACTTTTAATGGCTTGGTCGTGCAACGGACAGTCCTCCTCGTCGATTAATCTAGTTGAATTATTGAAAAAAAAGTAATAATCACCCTGCAGGAGTACTGGTTGGGTGCGACGCAGATACAGTCGGCGTGTCGGTCGCATCTCATGATTCCATCTGGACAGACTTCGTGACTGGGATGGCAGCCTACCGTCTGATCGCCAACAAAACCAGCTTTGCACGCGCCACATTTAGCTGTCCCCTAAGAAAAGATTCCTTTACACTTTCTTCTATTAATATTTGCACAAATCAATGCCTCACTTACTTTAGCAACGTCTCTTTAGCTCTCTCTTTTGCTCCTCGCATGCCTTAAATTTTTATTTTTACTCTATGATTATGTCTAATATTTTGTAATAAAGAGTCTTGTCCTCGATTGGGATCACCGATGCTTCGGTCATTCGCGACGAGAGGCATCGCCAATCCAAATCAAAGGAATGTACACACAAGCAATGATAGAGAGTCATTTTTTTTTTATACATCATATATATTTATTTCTTTATTTCGACGCATTAAAGAAGAAACTACAAAACGAAAGTTAATATATTAATAATGCATATATATAAGTAAGACAGATCGTTATTGAACATATTCGTATATGACAAGTGAATAAGAGAACAGGAAAATTGTATAGAGAAGAGAAAAAGAGCGCTATACGCAGCGATGGGAAAGTGCAGATGAACGTGACTTCAGAGACAAATTATTATGCTCCCGGCTTTTTCCTTATTTCGCCTCATTCTTTTCTTTCTCTCACTCACTCACTCACTCGCTCGATCACTCTTTCTCTTTTCACGTACATAATTCACCGAAGGGGTGAATTCACCAATGACGCATGCGTATAATCTACAGCAATAAAAACCACACTTGCACGCGCAGACACAATAAGATTCAAGGCTCCTTAATTCTCAAGTAACTTGTGCGTGAGAGAAATCAGTCAAACTTTTTGTTTGAAAAATGTCTGCACGAGTGCACACAGGAAACCTCGCATTCTGCACGGACGATTGTGCACTCCGTTACATCGATAATGCGTACAACTTATCGTCAAAAAAAAGGCGCTAGCGCTCGTTACTCGTGTGCATAGAATTATAAAGATAGGCCGTGTGTATAGAAAGAGAGTATATATGTGTATTTATTCAACCTGCAAAGTGCATAATAAAGTGCAGTATAGTAGCAGCAGTATAGAGGAGAGTAGATCTTCGCTAATATTTATACTTAAAGTATTATTATTATACGTTATATATAAAAACTGGTGGTAACTCTGATGCGCGTGTGTATGCGTCGACCCAAAACTGCTATATACTCGCAAGTACGTATAACTTTATTCGGCATATCGCGCGTACAGTTAGGGGTCGCTATATCATATTGTGTTCTCGATTCTCAATAAGTATGCCTTATCTATATGAAATAATTGCTTTTGCTTTATGTGTGTCAGTAATTCACGGGCAGTAAGTCACCTCGGAGTTGATGCAGTCCGAGTTCTCGACACAGCCGCCGTTGTTGTCGCTGCAAGGGTCAAGCCTGTAGCAGTACTGCTTGTGCGTCAGGGCGTACTCGACGCCACGACCAAAGGACGTGTTGCCGCTCATGCCTTCGGGACAGGGGTCGCATCTACATATGCAAACAGAAAGAACGGAGCGTCCGCTCGCATTAGTGTACGCCGCTATATATCTCGTTGTGCGTGTATATGTTTTTTTTTTGTTTGTTTTTCACATAGAGCTATGGGAATCGGCTGTGGGATCAATCGCGTGGAATGGGGTCATGAAGTTTATCCCTTCAGTGAAGAGGGCATTCAAATTTATTCTGTTATTTGCCCGAGATTGTACGAGTCAAAATATACATTATTCGGAAAATTCTTCATCCGACAGTATAGTTTGGAAAGAAGTTTGACGCATTTGCATATGAAAAAATGCGCCTATACTTTTTTTAAGCGAAAGAACTGCGCATCCGAATCTCGTCTTCCAATTTGAAATTTCCTCGTTCTACTCTTTTCAGGAAAAGTTTCTTTTCTCGCACGGCGAACTGATTAAAATCTCGTTGCAGCCGGAGAGTTGGAAAGTCCGAAGGAACTTCTTTAGAAAATCTTTTTCGTGTACACGCTCGGCGGAGCATAATTTAATTAAGGATAGTGTCGGCGTAAGTATATATAGATGAGTAACGAACAATGTATTCAATGCGTAATGGTAGCCACGTATAAACTATCAATAAACATTCAAACTGCGATATAACCTGATACTCCCGAACGATTCGCAGAACTTGCTCGAACTCTGATGAAAGGTTTATACACGAGTTTATTACGCACAGCTCTCCTTTCATTCTCCGAACTCCATTTTATTGGAAGAAATTCCAATAAAGCTCTCGCAACTATACGATATGTTATAGACACGCTGATCTCACCTGTATCCGCTCTCGTATTTGTGGCACCTAACCCCCTGCCAACAGGGCTTGGCAAGATCGCACTCGTCCTCACGACTGCAGCTGACTCCGTTGCCGTGATATCCAGCAGGACAGTGGCCGCATCGGAAGTACGGCGGCACGTGGGTCGGATTACAGGGTACGTTTGGGAAGCAGGGATTCGGCTGGCAGGCGTTGATGCGCTCGCAGTGCTGCCCGTTACCGGTGTAGCCACGCGGACACGGACCGCAGCTGAAATCCAATTTTTGTGTAATTATTTCCCACACTAGGACTCTCTTTCATCCTACAGCGTAAAATAGAGCTACTTTGCACCTTATATTTCATAGACACTTTAAAGAGATCTTCCAGTACAGATATCGGAAAGAAGGTGATTTCACGAGTGTCATTAGCGTTAGCGACCGAGATAACGTAGAACGGCAAGTTTCTTAATCCGCCTCTATATATATGCGGGTATACATGTATGTTGACGCACCCCCAATTCCAATCGATTTCCCTGTCATCCCCCAGCTTCTCTTTCTCTCATTAGTTTCGCTTTCTGATTGCTCGGCGCGACGCGCGGAAAACACTTTCTTTGCGTATTCTGCCGTGGGAACGTCGATATAAACAGATCGATAGAGCCATTCTGTTGCCGCTTAATTTTCCCACCATGTAATTAATCCGAGGATGCGAGTGAAATGTGTCCCAGCATCGAATAAACTCGGCTTCGCATTGTCCGCCCTTTTTTATGTACTAGAATTGACTGTTACGGGTATCTTCCTCATGAAAATCTTAGATTTTGAATTTTTAAATTATAGAGTATGCCTTGATAGTTCAAAGTTGAATCTCAGTATTTAAATAATCTTTGTATAGTAGAGGTGAAATTTTTTATCGCGTGCTTAAGCATCAGCGTATGCTCATTCTAGCCCCATAACCGCATTTAAATTCAGCCGTCAGTTTGTTGATTAACATTTGCGATGTTTGCTTATCGCGAGACACTTGTTTCGAGATCGAGATCGAGGTTCGAGATTCTCGAAGAGGATTTTTATATGATGAGGGATGAGGGATTGCTTCGAGATCGAGATCGAGGTTCGAGATTCTCGAAGAGGATTTTTATATAAGGGATAAGGGAAAAATAACGAGATACACGCGAACGTGCACAAAGCCGTCTCCAAATTTTCCCAATTATTCCAACCCACGCGGCAATAAATCCTACGCGGAAAAAATTAGCATCCCCCGCGCTTAAATAGACAATCTATACTGATCTGCGTGTATAACTCACCCCTGGCTTGTTCTACTTAACATTCCTGTTTCTCCGCCCCGCATGGTATGTTTTATTCGTAAAAATACACGAGGCTAAATCAATTCTAATTTTCATTCCGCTCTCAAAAGAACGTGCGTAGGGGAGAGGGGAAGCGTTTTCTTATGAAATGAATCGGATACATTTATAAAGTAAAGATGAAAATTGATTAAAAAACAGTTTTCCCACTCTCTAATAACTCGATTATACTGTATACAATTTTCATGAACAATTCACAATTTTTTCGATGAGTGGGAGTGGGCAAAAATTATGATAATGATAAGTTTTGCGTTCGTAGATAAAAATTTTATTTTTTTTATTCTAGCTCGTCTAGGTCACTTTCGTAAACTAATATCGAACTGCCAACAAACCTTGCTTACAGAACACTTTCCTGTAGGTTTATATGAAAGTGCTCGAACCCCTCGCTATAGTGGAAGCAAATTCGTAATGCAATTTTCATTACGTCTTATCGAGTACTGCGAAGTGCAATGAGCAAGCAAAGGTATACGTAAAAAAAAAAAACACTTACGTGAATCCGGTGGCGGTGTCCATACAGTCAACACCCTCGAAGCAGGGGCCATCGCTGCAGCCGGGATATCTGCGGCAATTGCGCCCGTCGCCGTAATAGCCAGTTGGACAGCGTAGACACTGGGGACCACTGGGGGTGTCACGGCACTCGGCGTTCGGGAAGCACGGCGAGTTGTACCGACAGCTTCGTGGCGGAGGTGGTGGCGCTGAAGCGAAAGACACGTTACATTTATCGTGTTAAATCGAAGGGACGTGTATACCGAAGTGGATGAAAACTTACGTGTTGGTTTCTCCTGGCAGGCAGCGCAGTTTTCCAGCATCTCCCGGATGCGCTTCGTCTCGAGCAGCTACGAAACAGATCGTCTTTCACTCAATTCAACCGTGAATATTACTTATACATACATGCATCATGAAAAAGAAACTCACGTTCAGATCGAGCTTGGTCCACATCTTTCTGATCGCGTCAATGAGCTGATTCAGCGTCTTGGCCATAAGCTCGTCCGTGTAGCAGCCTAATCCGGGCAAACACAGTGACAGGGGAGGGGAGGGGGGTGAGAGAAAGTTATTTACTCGATTTTACCATACGGCGATATACTTAATATCTACAGCTCTAACATGAAATCAGACTAATCGCGCGTACCGTTTGGATCGACGAGGGCGGGAATATCGCCGGGAATATCGCCCCTCCTTCTGACCCTCGTGCTTTGGTTACCGTGCTGTTGGTGCGAGACCTCCTGTGCCTCGAGGTCGTAGAGCGTTGTGCTCGGACAGTTCTCGCGCTGAAGGGCCTGCTCGATTTCGCCGCTTCCATAAATCCTCGTCCTGTATCTGCGCTCCCGGAACTGCCAAACAAATGAGAGACGTACGGATAGATGCTATATAGACACATAGCTTCTTTTCCCTCTTTTTCTCGCCATTGTTACATTCATTCGGCTATATGGAGCGTTTGACGCGTCACCGAGGGGTGGTTATCCGCGCGTGAGGAGATGGAAAACTTGCGAAACGATTCTGGGTTTTTTTTTTATTATTATTATTCAAACGTTGTCTTTGAAAACGATGTCAGCGTGTGCGCGAGCATCGACAAATCCGGAAGCGTTAAGTGCCGAGAAAACGTTTATTTTCGAGCACATTAAGAGGAGCTCTCGCATTTTTTCTCTCACACTGTGTAGGAAGCTCGCGGCGAGGCGACGCTATTATAACGCGTGCGTGTGTATGTATATAAATTTTCATATATACATCGCGTCGTCGTAGAGAAAAGAGCAATGGATTTCAATTTACAGACGGCGAGAAGTTCTCGGGAAGTATAATCTCATGAATAAATCCTCGGAGCCGTAAAAATTATTTCGGAAATGTCGCTTTGATACACGTAGGAGGGTTGAATATAAATAACCCGGTCACGTATAGTAGCTTTTTATTCATAGAGATCTCGAGCTTATACTATACACGCTTTTTTTCACTCCACGAAGAATATTTTCTGCGTGACATCGAGGAAGTGGCGCATTATCGTTCTCTCTCTCTCTCTCTCTCTCTCTCTCTCTTTCTTGGCCGCGCGCGTGATGTATAACACGACGACTCGCTCTCGAGATAAAACAAAATTTCTTCCGAGTCGCAAGTCGTATATATATCGTTTGCGTGAAAAGCGAGAGTCGAGTAGGCACAAACACGTGTGCTCCAGAAGAGAAGCGTCGTTGAGCCTGTAAACTGCTCGATAAAGCCATAGTCGGACGCGAATCCTCTACTGCTTCTCTCTATCTCTCTCTCTCTCTCTCTCTCTCTCGGCGAGGAAAAAAGCGCAGGACACAGCGAGGCATATACCCGGCGCATACCGACGGCAGCTCTTGCGAGAATAACAAAAAAGTGCAGCAGCATGCAGCAGTGAGAGAGAGAGAAAGAGTTGGGCAAGTGGCTGAGCGCGTGCGCGCCATATTTGGCGAGACCTCGTCCCACGGACTCGAGTCGCGAGAGCGCGGTATCCTATATACACAATGCACATTATACGTATATACTCCAGATGCGATGCGTTTGTGTAGGATTGGCTCGCAATGGCGCCTGAGACTATATTATGTGCTGGTGAGAATAATGCGCGGCTCAGTTATGATAGAAGCGATGTCGAAATCTCAGCTGCAATAGAATAGAGCGCGCGATCGGAAGACGCGATATGTTTGCCCTTATCGAGAAAAAGAGGCTGCAACGCACTGATGCATATGTTTGCTGCTCCGCGATGCGTGATGGCACTTGCGTGGGAATTCTGAGAGAGAGCCTATGATTTTCTTATGTACTATATAGAATGCACGGCAAAAGCTCGCACAGCTCTTTAAGGATTGTTGTATTTTTACGCGTATTTTGACGGAGCTTAATTGACAGACAGATTTAGGCTATACCAACGAGAGGTGTCATCGCTGCGTTTTTAACGAGCAAGCGGGAAATTTTTTTTTCATCGAGAGGCTATTTCGCAACCGCGTTATGACAGCGTTATGAAACGAAACCCACTTCTTTACTCGCACATTAAAACTCGCTTATTTTTTTAGGGAGAACTTTTTCAGCTCGCGCGATACCGCCTAAATAAATCGGAGATACTTATAACAGCTATTATACGGTGGAAAATAAATGCGACGCATATATAAGTATGGATTTGATGCTGACAAGCAATCGTTATAGGCTAACGGCCGAAAAAAGAGCAGCGAGGATAATAATCCGACGAATGCCTTCCTGTAAACGCTCTTCATATATAAGCACTCACCACTTCGAGGGGAAGATCACCGGCGTGTTGTGCCATCTGTTTGAGGCTCCTTCTCAGCGCTATCTCGCCCTGCAGCTTGCAGTCAACGTAAATCTGGACCTTCTGACCTCGCTGGTCCACGATCAGGACGAGGTTCTTGAATGGCTCAGATATATCCAAGCTGTCGGCGACGATGTGCTCGCGACGTGGCTGGTTGTCCTGGACCGTCTCCAGGATTACTGAGATGGAAGGCGAAGGTAAGGTATACTTATTCGTGCGAGTAGTGTATTATTATGTATAAATGTTTTATACTTACTTCGCTTGGATCGCCTATCGATCATGGCGACGAGTTTCGACTTGGCATTGAAATACTCCGCGGCGAAGAACGTCTCGATGGAGTTGGTCGGCTTCTTTCGGGATTTCACATGGTCCACGGTGATGGCAAACTTGTCGTCCATCAAGACCTTCTCCAGAGTCTTGGTTAAACCTGTATGGTGGGGAAGAAGATGAAATTATATAGTGTGCTGTATGCTACGAACGCGTAAGTAGATGATGGCAGTGTCTGGTAAGACGGGTAGTTTTGGTTTATTTTGCGAACTATCTCAATCAGCGATTAATTCTCGAGCTATAAGTAAGTAGTGACACTCGAGATGCGTCAGACGACGAATTAGGAGATTTTTTTTCGATACTTGCGGTTAGCGCGTCTGCATTTCAGTTCGAATCGAACGACAAACGTGTTTGTAAATAGACGTAGGTTAGGGTGCAGACGTCGGATAAATTGAATTAAGGCGCGATAGACAGTAATTTAGAGCAATTGGCGGGAGTGATAGGCCAACGCTATCGCTTCTCAAATCGATCAATCGCTTTACCAGAACGTCGCGTTAATAACTTTCTCGCAAGCAGTAATAATCGAAATTTGTTTTTCGAGATTTGACCCAATTCGATGGTATATTGCTATTATAATTTCAACGATAAAATATTCAAATTTTAAATTTAACGTTCATCTCGTTGCATAAAAATTTCGCATAAAATAGATGAATAAATAAATCGAGCCAACGTTTCTCTCAACGCCTAATGTAATATGACGACTCCTAAAGCAGCATCGCATCTCGGAGAACGTCGAGTTGACTGACCCGCGGCGTCTTGCGATACTCTCGGACATACCCCACTGCAGCAGTGACTACCGGGTTTTTCCTGACACAAACATGCCACCGGACGGGTTTCCACGCACGCGATGCATCAAAGAGTATATAGCCAGCGTGAAAAAGGGCGCGAGATTGCTCGACGCGCACTCGCGAGTTTTGTTGAGAGACATTTTTAATCGTATCGCGCCGATCATCAATCAAGCAATCCTTTCGGTTATGTAGGCTTTATTCAGACCACCAAAGGCGAGCTTTGCAATTTGCGATTGACGTTAATTGGAGGTACACTAATTTTTTAATTTTGAGGGTAAACTTACCGAACCAAGTTTGTTTTATTCGTGAAATTATTTCGAAAACAGAAATCATATACGTAACAATTTGAATCTGAAAACCCGGAAAAGTGAAACATTTTCTCAAAACAGGTTATTCAAAGTTATCGCTTCCTCTAACATATTGTGAGCAAAGGAAAATAAAGTGAAACTAACGAATTAAATTTCACGAAAAAGCGCTTGCGTCGGTACTTTTATTAGTATAAGAATTGTTTGCACGATACCGGAACACACATTCGAACAAAAATTCATAAAAATGTGAATCCAGGAATCGAAGATTGTTTTCTCGAAATCGAGGGAAATGAAAAAAATTCTAGTTATTAAAAGACTTTTTATTAGATGAATGTTTGATATCTCTAAATTGTTTAAATTTTACAAGTGATGCTTGAAACGAGAATCGAGTGGTTTGATAAAATTGCTGATTCCTATAAAAACGTTCTATAGTTCGATCGCTCAATGAGAATTCGATTGAGAGCAATTTTCTATTTCAAAGCACGCAATTGTGCGCGATCGGCCGCTCGATAGAAATAAGTTCTTCTTCCCTAAAAAGAAGCATAATTAGTTACCGATCGTTTAATTAAACCATATATAAGTAAATTTCCGTCTCGGCAACGGCAATTACACGTCGTCGTCCTATCGGTTCTTTCCTCTGTTTATATACTCCACATAATGTAATACACTCCTCCTCCTCGGCTGAACGCACGCATCTATATCCGTAACGTCGCATTACACTCGTGCGGGCTGAGTAAAAAAAGGCGATACACAAACATGCGCGCGCGCGGGTCTTCCTCGGCTTTCAAGCGCGCGAAACATAACACGCGTCTTTTGAACGTTCTATTCTCGGTGCGACTTACTCGCGTCTTATGATTTTTAACGGCTCTCACGTCGGTGCGGCGCTTAAATATAGAAGATTAGAAAATAGTTTTTTCCACTTCGTGTATAAATGCGTGCATGTGTGTGTGTGTGTGTGTGTGTGTGTGTGTGGGTATTTCTCAGAGCTTACGATTGGAGAAGTGAAAAAAGTAAGGAAATTTATATGAATCGTATACACTTACCCTCGTCGGGCGCGAGGCTCGAGCTAGAAATAGTGGCGAGCGCCACGAAGAGCACGATCGTAGCGATGCCTCGCATTGTGACTGATGTGCTCGGACGATCTGTACCAGAAATATATACAAGTTTTTTATGCTGTATATTTAATACGATTATGTACAAGTGGACGTTTACGTGACATTCTTACTTTTGAGCTGTGTGTGTTAGTTGGAAATTAATAGTTTGCGGCACAGCTGCAGTGCACGAATTATTTACAAATTTTTAGTCGTGTTATATATATATATATATATTATATTATATCACAGGGTACATATACATGTGTGTCGAAATAAAAAAATCACGTACGTCCGCACTATATACATACTCGAGGAAAAACAAATACAAAGTATACATGTGTATATAATATAAAATGACATTAACAAAAACTATACTACGACAAACACTGCGTACAAACTAAAGTAAAGCCAAGCGTAAAAACACACAATGCCAGAAAGCAGCACTATATGGATTTCTCGCGAGATCCGATCCATGAAACGCGATAGCAATAAATCCGCGGACACGATCGAAAATCGGCAGCCGAAGCGACTCGCGATACACTTGGATCTAATGATCGATAGATCGGATCGGCGCACACGCACCTTCGAGGGCTCAGCTGTCTTGCCGAGGACTGCGGGGCCGGCTCTCCCTCTCGGCGAGAAAAAGCTCGGGGATCTTGTCTGTGAGGAATCCGGAGTAAGAGAGAGAGACACACACAACGGGCTTGATGTGCGTGTATATATATACACACACGCGTCTCTTCGCACTCAACACACACACACACACACACACACGCACACTGCGTGTATTTACGCGCGTGACTTCGGCCGCGCTACTCGACTCTATGGAGCGCGTTTAGCCGGCTCCGCGCAGTTTTATACGGCGCCCACACGACGCTGCTGCCGCGCGCTCCTTTTTACGATAAACCTACTGCTCTCTCTCTCTCTCTCTCTCTCTCTCTCTCTCTCTCTCTCTCTCTCTCTCTCTCTCTCTCTCTCTCTCACTGATGCGTATACGCGTATATAGAAACGAAGAGAGAGAGAGAGAGAGAGAAAGAGAGAGAGAGAGCGACACGCGTTGTATTTCGGGGAGAGAGGGATGCGTCGGGACAGGTGCGTCGGGATAATGGATTCACGCACTTGAATGAAGTATAGTGGATATCCCTCTCGGATTTACAAGGGCATAGTTCTGTAAAAATAAACAGCGATGCTCGTGTGAGAGAGGAAAATCCGAGAACGAGAGCGAAATCATAGAAAAAAGCACGGCAAAGCTCGAGAGCTTTGCTTTCAATACTACGGAGACTTCATCTCGATATAAGCTAAGCTCAAGCTCGTCTTTACGCATCCTGCTTCATCGCGTACAATAGACTTCCCTCCCGGACTCGTATAATAATCTGTATAATGTATACCGATTATAAGTACGAGCCCGCTTTTTATTTATTTATTCCGTTTATGCGCACAGCCCGCGGCGCGAGTGGCATCACAGCGACGGAAAAGGGAATAAAAGCGCGAGCGACGAGAGATAAGTCGCTGAAGCGTTCAGTGACATCGACACCAATGCTTATTATCGAAGGCAATCGAGCGTTTTTTACAGCGCGAGGTCGAGTTTGTGCGTTATATATAGAGAGAGAGACAAGAAAGAGATGAGTAAGAAACCAGTGGGCGCGGGTTTCCTGCGAGAACCCCTGCTCGTACGTTCGAAAGCTTTTCCGAGAGATTTCTACGAAGCACGTTTCTCGGATCTGCAGCAGCCGCTCGATAAAAGTTCTTCGACGAAGGGTCTATTTGGGATTCTCTGAGTTATTGAGCTGTTCATTTTTTTCCCCCTTCGCTCTCTTCCTCAGTAAGCGTTAGTTTCTGCGATTGAAGTTTCCAAAAGTTCAAAGCCTTTGCCGGGCGAGAGTTTTAGATTTGTTTATGCAAGCTCGGCGCGCTTAATTTATGGCTTCCATAACCCTGTGCAACTTTCACTGAGTGGTAAAAGGGAATGGTTATGCAAAACTTTACGACGTTATATTGAATGAACTCTTACGCGATAGTTGGCATTCGGTGAATTTATTGAAATTTTTATCACGGTGGTATAGGCGAGCGAAATTTCAATTAAAAACTGTATACGGATTCTTTTTTATAACACAAACAGTTGATTCGAACAACGTTGAAACTCGCGCATAATATTTGCGAATAATGAAAGAAAACAAAGTAGCGAAATGGATGTCAATGTTAACTTCGGCCCTCGCACGCTCGTCGCTGCATATATCCAGCATAGCATAATGAATATTCATCGTAGCGGAGAGACTCGAGAAATGAAATCGCTAACCTATAACGCTCCTAATCGCCCGACTTTCTGCTCGGGGAAAATTAGAATTTCGCAGGCGCGGCCCGTTCCACGCGCGACCTTGCGCACAGCTGGACGCACTCGGAGCTCGTGGGAAGTTGTTCCACCTACGGAATATTATATAGAACCCATTGGTCCTTTTCTACTGTATATTAACGGATCTCTCTCGCGCCGTTTCTGCGTTTCCTACTCTCCGCGGAGTATAAGTACCTAGTTCTTGATGCGTTTTTTTTTTTTCGGTAAAATGAGTCGCGATGCCTTTTCAGTTCGTATAGTATTTGGAAGTATACGTGTTTCAAAATTTAAACAACCTTGATTGCTATTTAAATAATATCCATAACATATATCGTTTGATGTTTGAATATACAAGTTCGAAGTACCGAAACAATACCGCGCGCAGCATCGCAAATTGAAAGCGAAACAAAAACCAATACTTGGCAAGCTTACCTGGCTCGGATTTTCCATGACGAATTTGCTCCAATCATTCATATTGCGCCTCGACGAATCCGTGTGCACACATACTGACAGTAACAATTACGCGCGAGTCGATGAAACGCGAAACGATGATTATATTTACCTGTATACACAACTGGCGCTTCGCGGAGAGCGGAATATCAGTTTCAAAAGTACTATATACACGCGCACATGTAATTCATTTCGCACAACTCCGTTGCGCGCTTTTCGTAAAAATAACACTTCACTACAATACAACCACATAGGCGAGGGTTGCGTTGAACGAAAATTATCACATATTCTCTGTCGGCGGACGAATTTCCTCGTTGCCTGCCTCACAGCGCACTGACGTTGTTCTTGATTTTCTCTGAAATCAGAGAGACGCGAGAGATTTAGAAGAAGAATTTGCGATGCGTCACTCATTAACGGTGACGGAGTGTATTAGAGAACGACATATCCAATCAGACATAATTTCATCAGTATCTTCCTTGGATCAATTGAATCCCCCGAATCTCTACGGCTCTGATCCGCGTGAAATTGGCATTTGGTATCAGCTAGGATATATATGGTAAATATGGCTACAATAAGACTCACCATCGCCGAGGTCGTTGATGCCGAGCTCGATCGCGTCGAATTTGTCCGATGGTACGAGGATGATCTGAGTCTGGATTCGCACCCGCCTATCGGATCTAGTCGAAGCTTGCTGCCAGCTGGCCCGACAGCCCATCTCGTTGGCTGAGCCCTTGCTCGAGCACGTTATGATCTTATGCGAGGTCGACACGTCCTGGCGACACAATACATAACGCGGCTTTCATGCGGCTCTTTGCTGCGATGCCGCTCATATGGACGGGTGAGTGCGGATGCTTTGGTTTGTTTGCTGGTCGGATGTGATGTGTGAGTGTGAGTACGGTGGTGTATTTTCGCGCGATCGGAGCTTAATGTCTCTGCTAGTATTGTAGCTCTTCCTCGAGCTCCAGATTTCGGGTGTAGGTGAGTGTCTGTGTACGCAGGATCATCCCCTGTCGAGTGATTAAGAGAAAGCGACTGATTTCTTTTTTTCCCCTTGAAATTTTGCAAACGTGAAATCACTTTTGCACGTGCGCGTACATGCGTTTCAAGCGCGCCGGTTGTTTTATTTTACGCATATAGTGTATGTACACTTCATGTTTACAAAATTTCAACTCTCCCCTTTATATTGCATTCCCGTTATGCATATTAAAAAAGCACGAATTGAATGAATTCCTTGGTTTTTCATGTCGCGAGAGTAAACATCAAATATATTCTATTGACAGAGCACGGTGTACACCGGTATTACTTACAAAGAGAGATTGTTCAGGCTTTGGATTTTTTCACAGTCATGTTCTTTATCAAAAATTTTATAATTCTAACGAAATACTTGATACTTTCACAGACAAGACTGACCTATTGAATTAAAACAGTGGTATGAAGAGTATTATTTTTGAGACCAAAAGACAAAGCCTAAAGATTCAGCGATATTCGTTTACCAAAAAGTAATCTGGATTCTATACAAAAAAAAAAACGCCGAAAGAGAAAAACACTCCAATCACACTAGACACCACTCTTTTAGAAAATCACTCGGTTCTGCGATAGCTATCGACGAACCCTTGCGAAAAAGAGTTGATGAAGGTCGAATGAAAAAAAAAAAAAAGAAAATACCGTCTCCGATCCTTTTGGTCGACCCTCAACGCTCAATTATATGGTCCATTTTTTCTCGCGCCGTTTTTTTTTTCTCCTGCTATGAAGGGGTGCCTCTAAATTTATTTCGAAAGAGGGTTCATATACGCGTAGGTTGAGTGATATTTCACTTATAGAATTTCCAATGAGCCGCGACGATACGAATTTATCGGCGTTTATCGTGAAATTTCACTCGCTGATGAATAAAGTGCTCTTTGTGTTTTACGAAAGACATTTTATTATCCACATATGTATCATCGTTGAACTGTAATAGCTCCTGGATTAAAAAAATATTAATAAAAGTATATATTTACAGCTTATATAGTACACGTAGACTTAAAAATCATGTTATATGTATAAAAGAGTATACAATAGAATATTTGTAGTAAAGCAGTAGTTCGCTAATAGCTATAAATGATAGAGTATATAATAAATAGTATAGTAGCTTCTCGCGCTATATATAGAGCATTGTACAAAAGGAAAAGTCACAGCCTCTGATGCAAAAGGCGCGTCAACAATAAAGCGTTAAGAGAGAAGCTTAAAGTATTAAATTTACGCGACGGTTTTTCAAGACATCTGGAACTTGCAGATTGCTCGAGTGATAGAGTGCCCCGGAAGCTCAGTGGAGAAAAGATCGTTGAAAGGGAGAAAAAGAGAGCTAACGATAAGGACGAGCTTATAGATACGATGATACATGAGCGCAGTGCATTCGAATGGATGCGTTTCGAAGCTCTTGCGAGTAGAGACTAGACGCTTTTACAGAACAATATAATCGATTGTTTTTTTTCCAGCTTTAAGGATCGACGTCGTTTTCTTTTTGTTCACTTATTCGATATTTTTGTACAGCTCGTGTAGTCTCTATAATAGAAAGTTAGCGGAGCAGAGTAGCTGTCCGAAGTCCTGATCACTTTAGAGTATGTATGTCCCAATTTCTGGTCACCTATAAAAGAGACTTATTATGTATTGTGCTGTCTGGCAGCATATGACGCAAGTCATACATACATATTACTATAATACTAATGACATACGGCTCTTTTTTTTCTATCTTTCAATGAGTTTACATGTAAATACATATAATCGTGATGATGGGTGTATACCAGGACAACTACCAAATTTACGTGTCATACTCCCAAGTTGCATCGTGTTGCGTCTCAGTCGTCGGACGATGAATGAAAGACAGTCTGAAAGTTGAATTTAGGACGTCCAGTGCGCGTGAAACCCTTATCCTCACACAGACTTACGAGATCCGCTGCGTGCGATACACTCGATCTTTCATATTATGTAACACAGCTGCGCGATCAAAGTTTATGTATTCATTCGCCTGTACAAGTAAGTTGTTTTTAGGCACAAAACGCGTTCGACAAACTTCTTAGAGACACAAGTATATAAGCTCGTACACACACATTATCTCCGCGAGAAAGTTACACTTTTCACCTCTGCACAGACGTGTATATCGCACTAATACACATCAGCTTTATATTCATCCCACGTAGTTCTGCAGCGCTAGGCTGCATTAATCTCGCACCAATTAAAAATCGATCTATATATATATATATATATCACAGACTCACACGAGTAGAAAAAGTTGGTGCGTGTTTGTTCCCAATAAAACGGAGCAAGCGACTGGCGCCAGGATGTGTATGTAGTATATAAGTATATATAAGCGCGTGTCGTTTTCTTTTTTTTTTTTTTTGTGCATCGTCAGGCGAGAAGTCTAATAGAGAGCGACAGCGGAGTAACTCGTGTTTCTATAGTGGGCGCTCGTACCGGTGCCTACAACCAAAGTAACAGATAAGGCTATGCTGCGTGCTTTAATTTATATTACTCTCGCATCGACATTGCTTTTTCTTTTGCTTTTCCCATTGACATGTGTGTGTGTGAATCAACAACTGTATGTAGTATTTTTAAAAATTTTGTTAATTAAAGCCGATTAGTGCCGTGCGCAAGCGTTTCGACTAAAGCGGTCGTAGTTCAATTAGTAGAAAAACAGTCAAATGGTTTGTTATGGATGGTTATGGTATATAGTATACGAAGCGAAGCTCGATTGCAAAAGTAAGTTGTGGTTATATATACAGGAAATGAATGGTATTGTCCTCTCAGTGTGCTATTTGAGTTTCGTATTTGTGGATGCGTTATATAAAGCTATATATACCTAGTGTGTAAATCGAACTGCTCGATATGAGTGATCAGAAAAATTGCCACAGCAGCACAATTATATTGTGGCCTTTCTTACATTAAGTATAACACGAGCAGTCCATTTACTATAGCAACTCTCGCTGCTGCACAAAGACGTAGTATGAGATGCAGTCGTATGTATAGTCATGTGTGTGATGAAAGCAGACATAATTTATCGTCGTAGCGAATAGAGAAAAGACAGTGGGGTGAGAGCTGCTGCCTACCTTATTGCCTTTGCGAATGTTGAAAGCGCCGTAGACAATCGGGTTCATACAGGAATTCGTGCAGGCGAATAGAAACAGGGCCTTTTGTATCCTCAGGTCGACCTTCGTCGCGGTGACGCTGTCGATCCAGTACCTGAAAAATCCGGACGAGGCAAAAGTCATTAGGTATATCATAATATGACTGCGCGTATGAACGAAAGAACAAGTGGAGACGATAAAAATAACGAGGATGTGTGTGCGCTGCGTCGCACTATACGTGTGTGTGATGCGGGTGGCGCGGAAAGAAAGAGAGAGAGAGAGAGAGAGAGAGAGAGAGAGAGAGACAGACAAAAATCAATTACACGCCGACTTACCAGAGGCTCATGACGTAATAGGGCGTCCAACAGATGAAGAAGACCAGAACGATGATTATCGTCATCTTGAGCGTGCGGACCCTCGCGCGACCGAGAAATCCTAGCGAGGAGCGTCTTATCCTATCTGCACACATTAATCGGGACACACGTGTAATTTTATTCGAATTTGCGCGCGTGATGTGATTAGCGGTCGTTGACCTTGGAAATTCTCAGCTATGTGTGGGAGACTATATATAATATGCGCTAGGTGTGTTCGGAGCGTTTTCAAATAGATTTCACAATGATAACTAGATTTTGATGTACAGCGCGTGTCGATCGAGTCAAGTCTTCTTTTTTATCAATTTGTACAGCTGCGCGCTTGTCACTTTGCCGTGAGGACGGAGATCTTCATTTTACCGTGAAATCGCTCGATTTGAAAAGTCTCGTATACGGTAATTTATTGTTAATATGATTATCATTCAAGATTCAAGCGCGTATTGTATAACGTATCTCGCGCGAGCATTAATCATGTCTCTTCATTGTTGAAGACATACGATCTCGCGCAGCTCTCACTTACCAGAAGTGGTGTCCTTAGATCTCCTGTACATTTCGGCGAGAATACTGGTGTAGGTATAGATTATGACGATAAGAGGGAACCAGTACATCATCACCATTCCAAAGAGCGAGTAGGTGAGCTCGTGAGTGAAGCTCGGGAATGTATTGAACGTGATGCACTGCTCGTACCACGTGAATGTCGGGTGCGCCTCTACGTGGAACACTACCATCTGTAATTTTCAGTCACTCTGCATTTCGTTCGCACAATATAATACCCCTAACTATACCCTGTATTCGAGTTCGAAAGCAAAAAGGGGGAATAAAGCATACGACGATTCCTCGGAAAATTTTTTAGTCTTTGAGCGGGTCGATTTTTTGCCTGAAACTTCGACGTCCAGGGTCATTTACTTGCAGCGTTTCGCAAGAATCGGAACGAAAAGGTCACACATTGTAGCCACAGCTGACGAGCCCGACCCGTAGACCGGCTGCTTGCTCCGTAACACTGCTCGGAATTTGAATCACGTACACCATTCCCGCCCATCGGCGTGCTTTATAAAAGAGGCTAAAGTTAGGCCAAACTATACTAATCACGTTGCTTTAAATAAGTTTGAAATTTCACTATTTTTGGAACGCCTATTCGAGTGTTCGCACAGAGGATAAACAGTAAGGATGCGCAAGTCGGAGTAGAGTTTTTTTTTTAATTCGATTAAATTTTCTGATATATATTTATTATAGAAGTGGGTCAACACGGTAACTATGAGAAAATTAATGTTCGGTAGAGCCGCGGACACAAGGACACAGCAATTTCGGGCTACTTTAGGAGCGAGACGTTACCTGGGGAGCCGAACAAAGCGCGGAGCATATCCAGGAGCCGGCAATCATGAATCTTCCCCTTCGGTCAATGTCAATCATCTGTAACGGTCGCAATACAGCGTGATATCTGAAAATAGAGATTTTTTTTTCATAAGTGCACAGAATGGTATTTTCCTCGGTATTTTCATAATTGGCGCGAGTTCATCATTTTTTTAATGATGAGAGGGCTGCGGAATGTTGTCTTAGCAACCCTCCCGTGAGATAATTAAAAGCGATCGTAGATCTAAATACGGATCGGCTTTTACATAATTATTATAAATTCTTGGAACAACGTATATAAAATTAAAAAAAAACCAATCCAATATAATAGTACAGATTATTAATTCAATCAGGCGCATGAATCAGAATCCAAGTAGCGAGTATAGTAGGCCAATTAATTCGCTCAATTGAGCTCTCGCCGCTTCCTTTGTCGCCGGCAAATGCTTCCAAAAGATTCGGAGAAAAAATTTCCAGACATACGCCGCAGTTTACATAGCCGCGTGCGAGCTGGGTGTTTTTCATTGAATGGAATATCAATCGATCTACAATACCTACATTATAATGTATTAAAACTCGCGCACCTGTCCACACTGATGCAGATGAGGATGAACGAGGAGAGATAGAGTCCGAACATCCTGAAGAAGGACATGATCCTGCACATGGCATCGCCGGCTTTCCAGGATACCGTGGCGGCCCAGCCTATTTCTAGCGGCATCATCAGGAAGGTCACCTGAAATACAGATATTTTTTCTTTCGATCGATTCGGCAGCTCGACTACTCTTTCTCTCCGCTGATCAAATATTTGAAGCGGCGCCGGTATATTGTCATACGAGGTGGCTCGTTCAATGGGCGCGATAAGCTTAAATTTCGTAAATTAAATAACTTACTTCTCGGGCGTTTGATTGGTATATAGATCGAACGTTCGACTTTTGATTTATTGTGCATAACAAAGTTTCCCGAAAGTCACGGTTGTTCAATTAAGCTTGATCAAACACACTTTTACATAGCGCGCGATGTTTGAATTAATAGTCAGAAGAGAATGTACCGCGAAGCAGGCGAAAGCTTCTGTGTTATTGAAATAAAAATCCAGTAAAAATTGAAACGTTGGAACTTATTGTTTGCTCGAAATAAACCTTTGGGATTTCTCTGAAATAACAAAAAAGTAACAGTTCATTTTTCAAGCGAGTCGATTCACAGCCGCGCCAATTTGAATTTTTTAATATCCGCAACAAACACAGCAATAATTGCGCGGCGGAAGCTGTTCTCACGTATATACATCACACCAACGTACCAATAAGTCAGCGATGGCCAGGTGGATGAGCATCGTGTTGATTCTGGTACGTGCAGCGTTGCCCCGTCTACGCAGCAGGAGGGCGAGGACGGTAATGTTGCCGACAGCCGAGATGATCATGAGGATGCTGTAGGTGACGATGCTGACGACGTGGCCTGCGTTGAAACGCATGTCGATCGGCAGATCGTCGTAGCCCAGCGACGCGGCCGTCGTCGTGTTGACCAGTGCCGTTGACATCCTGACGCTGGAAATCGTGCGAAACTTGTTCGAGAGTATATCTGCAGCGAGAAAAGTGGTCTCTATATATCAGTCGATTTTGTTGTTCATCGCGGCTCTCGAAAATAAATGCTCCGTCGTCTGGGAAAAAGCGAAGAAGACGATACGAGAACGTCTGATTAGTCCCTGGCAGTACTACTTGTATACAAAACGCGTAAATCTACTTTCCCCACTTTGCGAGTATTTTTATCGTCGGTTTGCGTTTCTCGCGAATTTAATTGAAAGGCCATTTACCGATTGATAATGCGGCGAGAAAACATTGTTCGATAAAACTAATGAAATAATTAGTATATTTGTACAGGAAAATTTTACAATTTATGCCTCATCTTCTGCACAATGACTGTTGTTATTTATCATTGCAACGTGATTTAAATAATTTACGAGATAGTTTTATGCGAGCAGATACAACAGTGCAGTCGCTTAAAGCTTAGATATTAATTTTTGTGGAAAACTTTTCACTTGGCAAAGTTGTGCGCTTATAACCGATACAACTTTAATATCGGAGCGCTTAGAGAAAGATTAAAGCTCACGCGCGCGTCATTAGAGCAACCATATACATTATATAGCTGCTTCGGAACTCTATCGAGAAGCATCCCCTAAAAAATAACCGCGCAATCGTCATTTTTTTTTCCTCTCGACCCGCATCGCCTCTTATACACAGGCTTGTTCAAACAGATAAAAACACACGCGCAGCCGAATTATTCGATGGCAAACCGAAGGTGTTTTCGCTGCGAGCAAGCGGGCGTCTGTGCAAAGAAACGCGCGTGTGTATGTCTGCGTTCACACACGCAATATATATCGCATCGCGGCTAGATAGAGATACCGCCATATTTTATACACTCGATAAGCGCAAGAGCGTGTTTATTAATTTTTTTTTTTAGGAACGATATATATAGGTTTATTTTCCGATCGCTGATTTTCGGTATACCTAGTTTTTTTTTTTCATGAAGAATGGTTGTTTCTTCGTTACAGCTATTGTTTGTGTGCTCGAAAAGGTACACTACGTTGTATTTTATTTGGGATGCATCGAGATTAACGAGATCGAGCCGGAGGGCTTATTAAGTATCACGTATCTCTAGTCCATAAGTATAAATATGAAATAGATCGCTTGCTCAACCCACTAACCTACTTTCGCGTATTAACAACATTTATAGCTTGTAGTCTAATTATTTTTCTCTGTATTATTTTCTCGATCTTATAGCTCTGCAAGCTCCGACGCTCTTTTTTTTTTTTTGTTCGAATCAAGTAGTGCAGGTAAACGGCTGACAATGAACCCTTTCGATATCCTGCTATTTTGTTTGCTCTCTTTGAACAATAGTCCGACACAGTGTGCGTTACTCTCTTCGATTCGCGTAAATGTTTACACTAGTAGTTTATATTGGTCGCGGTTTGCCGAAAGTTGCGGAAACGGATGCCGATGTGAGCAAGTATGCGCATCACGTGCCACGGACTGATGCATATAAGGCGCTGATGAGATCAATTGTTTACGTGTGCTTGCAACAGTTTCTGTCGCACAAAATATAACGTTCTTTACGTTACGTACGACGCATCGTGTTGCGAATTCGCAATTTTCTATCGACTCGTATAATTATTGCAACTGTAATATATATGCATTACGTTTACTAAAAGACACAGTGACGTAAGGGCTGGATTAACTCAATACCGAAAATAAAAGCTTCGTCATTAGGTCGCACAATAGACTCAACCTCAAAAGGGAACATTAAACGAGACTCGAGAGGAGGCAAAGTTTGACAAAGCGAAGTCTCGCGATGATTTATCTCGCGTCGAACGCGAAGCTCCGGAAATATGATAAAAAATTCTCGCACGCCAACCACCTGTATGCGCACTTACTTTCTCGCTGCAGCGTCGACGTGTATTATATGCATCCACCTCCGCAAGCTCTCCAAACGTCACTGCACCCCTTTATACTAATACAATACACTGACTAACAGAAAAACAAGCACAAGCTTATCGCTATGGTCCGCGAAGAAAAATCGACATCGACGGTGGTGGTGGTGGTTCCGGCTCCACAGCCATAATAACAGCGAGTGATAGATTTTATTCTTCCCGGCGTTTATACGGATAGAAGCCGGAGCTTTTCGCGCGACGCGCGCTCCTGTAACACTGAGGAGACGCGCGCGCTGTTTTCGTCAAGCCGGGAAGAGAGCAGACAGAGTACCAGAGAGAGAGAATGACGATTGCGCGCGCGCGCGCGCGAGTGATAAGAGCGGCGCACGCAGGTGTCGAGCTTTTTTCCCCTCCTCGAGGCTTTTCTTTATTATTGAGAGAGAGAGAGAGAGAGAGAGAGAGAGAGAGAGGCGATTGCTTTTGTTTGAGTTGGCGAAAGGGACCGACTTGATTCCCTCTGTTTGTCCCGGGCAAATGTGTGGCCTGTGATTATGCAGAAGTTCGCGCCAAAGTGGAACGAGCACACACACACACACACACACACACACACACGATGCGGAATGTTAACTTGCAGGAGGTGGATCAAGTCGCAGTACTATATATAGAATATAGTTGGCCGAAAAAACAAGGAAATCTCGACGGTAAAAAAAAAAGGCTATTGTTGAATCTGCCGCGTGTGGGAGATCAAAAATTTATTTCGCTTGTGATAACGAAGCCGACGATGCCTTTATACATTATATTATTATCCGCAGCCTAATAATGCGAAAGCCGCGATATCGGATGTAAACGTTCCACGGCCAATTAAGTCGGGCCACAGTTGAAAAATCGTCGGGAATCATCGCGATCCATTAAGTATGAGAAACAAAGCGGGGATCTCGGCAACAGATGGAGACTTAATCCCGTGCAGCGGCAGCGGCGGCGGCGGCATTTGATGAATCGCCTGATTTGTAAAAGAAATCGCGTTGGCCCAACCGCGAAAAGAAAAAGTGCCAGCCCTAATCCCGCATCGTCCGCCGCGCGCTTTTTATGTATATGCAGCTTCATTTACTCCCCCGCACAGCCGCTATACTTATCTCTCTTGCTCTCTCTTGGGGCAAAAAAGAGTAGCCGAATCAAGAGGAGATTCGATCGGAAAAACTCGCAATATGTGTATATATAGTTCACGCGGAAAGTTGTAACCCACGAGATGATCACGAGCAGCCGCACAGCTCATTTATCTCTCTTTCTTACGGTACAAAGTGCACGCTTGTCGCGTAGACGATTTTGCACGGAGCCAGTAAAGTTTCCGCGCGCAACTTATACTGGCTTCTGAACAATTGGTGTCTGGAAAAAAGCCCGACTTGTATTGGCTATAGGCTCGAGTTTTTTTTGTTCTCCCTGATATAATCAGGCTGTGAGCGAGCCGCGATAAAAGTCCAGAGTTATTCGAAAATCACTGCTAAGTATAGACAGTTGTGTCTAGTGCAGCAGCACGTATATATGTATGCGTTGCATGTATATGCGCTGCATTTATCGCACACTGGACGTATAGAGTTTCTTGTGCGTTGCTCGGACACGCGACGATTGAGTAATCGCTATAACTCGTTAGACGCAGTAATCGAGCATTTTTGCATAAGTGTATACTGGAAAAGAGTATGAAAGCGATTCCCGAAGCTATAACTTCTCGTTAACCCTTGTTTATCACACACGTCTTCCCTCGACGCTGATATAGAAGAGCGAGCTTTTTTCGACCGATACTCTCAAGGATGCGAGTATGTACGTTCTAATAACGAAAGGAACGAAAGAGTATGCGAGAATCGAATACAGAAGCACCATATTACGAGCTTTTTCCTCTTTCCTATTATACAACTATGTATGCATAGATATACAAAAGCGCGTGTGTGTATCGAAGGTCCGCATCTCGCGCCTTGTTAGCGTCGCAAATCGACGGACGGCGCGATACGATCTACACCTATATAGGTATATCAGTCTCACGTGTATGTGCGACGTTTGTCAAAGTTGACTTGTCGAAAGGACACGCTCGCGCGACAATAGCCCCACGACGTTTTATTCAATCCGATGTTAACGCGCGGCGTTTGTTTGCCCATGACACTTCGTTTTAGCTATATAATTTCACGCAAGTTATTTTCTCGCGATTATAGCGCAAACAAAACAAGAGAGCTTCTCGGCGAATATAAGCTCTTATCGTGCAAAAAACAAGCATCTAGCGCTTCTACAAACTGCCTTGTATAATAGCGTGTCCGATAAATCTTTTACGCTCTATAATGCACTCCCGGACACGAATTCAGCGATTTCACGCAAGATACTATATACACAATATGGCTAAATTTAAATGCAACGCACACTTGTGCACACCTATTCTTTCTGGCGAAGCTTCAAAATTTAACGCACTTTATAGCACTCACCTGCAAGTGTCCTCGCACTCTATATACACACTACTGTTCCCGACGTGCGTCTCTTGGAAAAAAGCACAGCTGCAACGACAAGGCGACAGAGAAGCGGCGGGCCGCGACTCCTCTTCCGGCCCTAATAAACATATCTGCAGAAGTCGTCGATGAACATGACATCCAAGGTCTGTCGCAACAACATCTAGATCGGCGGCTCGCCGCGTCGATCGCAATCTTCTTTGGCTTTGCGCTGCAGTATATATACAGGCAAGCGGAGAAAACACACACGTGCTTCGCGGGGGTATATAACGCAGAGTAGAATAGGAGAGAAAAAAAAAACAAACAAAAATCGAAGAAGCGCACGGTATATATATATATAAGAGACCTTCGCTCGCGGTCGCGGCTTCGGGTTTCAAGGTGTGCGCGTATAATACACAGCTCCTGATGTCTATAAACGCATCGAAGAGTGCGAGAGAGAAAGAGAGATGGATCGACCGTGACTCTACTCCACTGCTAGCGCGGATCTGAGCAACGCTCGCGATCATTAGCACGACGAAGCTCGAGAGAAGAGCGAGCGAGAGAGATGAGACATCATCATCGGTCAAGGGTCAGCGTCGACGCTGATAGGCACATATTTACACCGTCTACTTGTGTATACGTGTGCGTTACGCGTATACACATAATATGTGCTTACATATACGTATACGGGACGAGAGCGAGATTCGTATGTAATTACATGTGTCTGTCGTGATGTATCGGAAAACAGTGCGGTGCACTAGTGCACTTACCTGATGCGGTGACGCGTTGTATATAGCCTCGTGATGTCAGAGTTCATAATTGTATGCGAAATTTTGCTATTTCTCAGATCGATCTTGCACCTGCACGCTGACAACGAGAATGATTTTCCAAAGCTGTGCATAATGTGATCGATTTCCTTTTTTGCAGCCGCGATGCGTTGATATGTTGATTCGCGCGTACGTGCTTTCAACTGCAGTCGCATCGTTATGATGAGTTTGAACGTGTGCATTATATGATATGTTATTAATATTGAATAGCAAAGCAGATTCAGATAGTCGGATACATCGGATAGCCTTTGTCCGAGCTTGACCTGTTTGTGAAATTAAAAACTATTGCATAATTTGAAAAATAGACGATAACAGTACGCTGTGTAGACGAGATGAAAAATGAAAACTATATGCATACGTACACCAGCAATTCCTATTGTGATGCGTTCGCGCGTGAATCACCTTAACTAATAGGGTGTCATTAATCCTTTCGTAAGATTGCTTTATGCACCAGTTGTATACGTAGAACTTGCCGCTCTACTCGGAGCCTTCTTCTTCTTCTTCTTTTTTTTTTTTTTTTT
>CM053172.1:57777028-57796960 GCA_012977825.3 Pteromalus puparum | reverse complement strand
TTTTTTTTTTTTTTTTTTTTTTTTTTTTGGCACGAGATAACAAAAACGAGGGACGAAAGATTCCAGCCCAATTATGATGAATAATCGGCGCTAATCAGATTCGGCTACCGCGATGTCTACTGCTCCTGTAACAAATTATTCCGCAGACATGAATCGTACGTACCATTAAATAATCATGAGATAACCCATTATCTCACAGACTAGCCGAAAAAAAAAACGTTACACAAATCAGTCACGCATATAACTATACCGTCGGATTGTCGAAGTTTTTTTTTTTTAAACTCTCGGCGAGTTCATCATTTAATTAAGACCGCTTATATCAATATGCTTATAATTGCTTATAATCTCGTCTCGACAAAAACTTGTTTTTGTTTAGCACGGCTAACTTGCACTCGGAAACTTCCCGGAACCTGTATACAAAAATCTCGCTAAATAAAAAAAAAAAACGAGATAAACTCGAAAGAAGGAAAGCACCGCCAAAGGCACGTGTAATCGGTGGTGACAAAAAAAAAGCCGCAAAGTTTCGCCGACCGCGGTGATAACGAGATTTCAACTAAAATTTTTTTTTTTCGTCTAGCATATATCTACCGTCTAATAAGTGCGCGACGGCGAGCCGCGAAAAAAAAAACATAACGGATACGCTCCAAATCTACGGACGCGCGTATTTTATGATGCTGTATGTATGCGTATGTATGATGTGTATGTAATATATTCTCGCGGGTGATAGCGAGAGCTCGAAGTTGAGATTGCACGCAGTGTTTGTATATCGAGTTCGTTTACGAATGAGCCTTTGACTTTGTGCAGCTATTTAATAAACATTTCAGGCGCTGATCATTTCCAGAATCAATAATTTCGCGAATAAATTTTCGCGAGTTTGGTCAACCAAACAAAAAAAAAAAATGTTATTAGGTAAGCTATTTATCATCGATAAATCTATACAGCGCGGCTTGTTATTTTCGAAAAGTGCGTCGCAAAAATCAGCCGAACGACGCCTCGATAAAGAGCTTCGACGCCTCGTCCTCCGCTTGACTCCTCTCTCACCCCCGCATGAACCACGAGGAAACGTGTGTGCCGTGTGCGCAATATATAGGAAAGAGCAAAAAACAGAATGATCGAAAGCGTTATTATTATCAAAGCCAGGGATCGCTCGTATAGAAACTCCATATAGTTACACGACTCCACAATGCGAGACGAAAAAAAGAGACAGCGCGCGCACACACGATTAACACGTACCTAATACACACATACTGCAGTCGATGAATGTAGAATATCGAGATCTCGAGATACACGCGTCATTCATGAGTAGGTCCGTCTGGGTTACTCTGAGAGGTTCTTCGTCACTTAAACCGGCTGACCTCGGGTCATTAAAGTTCCGCTACGAGATCTTCTACGCATTCGTGCCTTCGACTCTATTTCAGATGTGTGTATGTGTGTACCTGATATTGAGAAAAATTGATCTCCGTTGCTGTTGCTACTGCTGCTAGTTGTAAATTGATAGTTGCTTTATCTTTATTCGGATTAATCGCCACGAAAGTTCTGGACACGTGATGTTTTCAGACAGACGATAACTTGACGTACGGTCGACTATTAACTAGGACATTTGCAGATTAAGATTAGTATAAGAATGTAAAATGAGCTTTCAACAAGTTTGATTATTAAAATTAATGATCGAGCAACAGGCCGATTGGATAGACTGCGGTGGCATGTATAATTGTGCAGTAGAGATTTGATTAACGATTGGCAGAGTCGATTCGTTCTAAACAATAATTATTATTAAACATATTTACATGTACATTGTCGTAAATGTATGGTATAGTGTTTTGTAAAAATTATAACAAAAATTATATCACATTTATAACAAAGATTCCTGATACAAACGATGATTTCTACTACGTCGGCTTCGCTTCTTTCGACTCCTCCCCCACTGGCTTGATTTTGCCAAACAATGAGCTGTAAAGCTCGTCTTTCGCATGATCTGTCCACGTGTCGAATACTGTGATCGGTGCCATGAAATTGACGAGCTTCTGATGTACGTTGTAACGTATTCTGCGACCTTTCGTGGCTCTGGTGTCTATTTTCCTTTTCATCTTGCTCCTCATATTTTGCAGCTGAATCCATTGTTTACTTAGCTGGATCGGATCTGTTATGTCGGCTGATTTATACTCGATGAGCTCTCTCAGAAGTTGGTGGTAAAAATCGTCGTCGTCATAGATTTCCGTGTCGTGCTCTTGAACGCGGCGTCCGTCATTGTCCTCTAGGGAAATTGCGGATTTTCCAATGATATCGTACTCCGAACGCTTCAACTGTGTTTTCTTCAGTAATTTATCCTTATTAGCTAATGCAAACTCTATTTGCTTCACAGCAGGCTGATTTACTCCTTTACTTATCACACCCGATGCTATCCTTGTTTTATCGTTCCACTTTTGTATTACAGAATTTCTGTACTCTGTATACGCTTTGTGATTCTTGGCTAAAATATTTTCAAACTCTGATAGTTTGATTTTCTTTGTAGGAGGGCCTTTCTTTTCTTCTTCTTCTTCCTCTGAATCACCCGAATCTTCGTCTTCTTTGTCATCATCATCTTCTTCTTCACCATTCATCTCATCTTCCGTGTCAGAAGGAATCTCCTCATCATCCTCATCATTGGATACCTTTTCTGCATCATTTGCCTTTCTCTTTCTGTCGTTCTTTAGAATACCTTTTGTTTCGGGGAAATTATTTAGAAGATTGCTTTGCAAATTTAATAAATTGCTGAGTAACCCACTCAGTTTTTGCTTGGCATCGTTACAGTTCTTTTTAAAATCATCATTTGATGTGTAATCTTTGTATATATCGTGTTGGGGCATTTTATTACTGCTCACCAAACACTTTTGTAATTTTATTCTCATTTCCAAGAGATTTTCCCAGAGCTTCAGCTGCTCTCTAACGCAGTTACCTTTTTCTATTTCTGCACGAACATTTGTAGTAGACATAGTTTTGATACCCTTATCGTCAGCTCGATTCCTCCTCAAGGGATTAGACAGATCGATGCTGTCATCGAAATCTAACTCTTCATCCTCATCATCATCATCGTCATCATCATCATCATCATCATCATCATCGTCTTTATTTTCATCAGATTTATCGTCATCATCACTCTCGTTTTCTTCTTCTGATTCTTGCTCTCCATCCACATCAGAAGCACCATCCGATCCTTCATCCGCACTTTCTTCTGTGCCATCTTCGTCGTCTTCCTCCATGCTTCCCTCAGAGCTGTCATCTTGATTAAAAATGTCCTTTTTGGATATCTTTTTGGCCTTGTACCTAACGATAAACACAATTTGTTAGACATAATGAAAACATGAAAAAGTCAAAAATTAACCTCAAAACGTCGAGTCAAACAAGCGACTCTCTCGCGATTAGCAATGAAAAGTAGCGATCGTACCTTTTGTCAGTATCCTCTAGAAGACCAACATTTCGTCTGCGGATCTTCGAACTGCCGAAATCATTTTCAAAATCGTCGTTTTCGTCGATCTCGTCGTCGTAATCCACCACCTTGGCTTTTGTCTCCTCGGCTTCATCGTCCGAGCCGAAACTCGTAGGTGCCGCGGTGACCAAACTGCTGATTTTCTCGGCGAGACTCACTGGCTTCTTTTTCGACGACATTTTCGTTGAATAATTGCAAAAACTTCAGACCGAATCCATTCGATAAACACACGTGTGTCGGAGAAAGAATCGCACAAACATAACCAAGCCCGCGCGAACGAAGCAAAAGCGGCGTGACAATATTTTTAGATGGCGCTCGAATCATTCTTTTGATCCATTTTTTCAAAATCACTGATGATGCGGTCGAGTTCTGACTTACCGACTGTCGAGTTCTTCTGCTTGATGGGTAAGTAGATATATTACAGAATAATATATGTGTGATCGTCTGGTATGTATGTATACATGTTCAAAAACAAATAATGAACGAACGCGCACGTGTTCTCTTTCGGCAAATCTTTTACGATCTTGAATCAATAATTCGATGAGAAAATTTTCTAAGCAAGTAAAATAACCCATATACGCATACGCATGCGTGTATACAGTGCAGTAGATTGGTTCTGGAACCAGTAAGGCATTATATGCAGATAAGTTTTTATGACATTGATATATTCATTGATATGATTAAGGGGGTCCGAAAGTCAATTCAAATCTAGATTTCGCGCCACAAAATAGCAGACGACAAAAGTAACTAATTTGCTTATAACATTATATGATTTTGAGACATTATTCGAATGCCATTTGGCGAGATATTTATTTATAAGTGTCAAACTTTGTAAAATGGTAGATAATTACATAATGGAGGGCAGTGATGTCCTAGTTTTTCATAATTTCGCTTTTATTGTTTGTTATAAGCAAATTAGTTACTTTTGTCGTCTGCTATTTTGTGGCGCGAAATCTAGATTTGAATTGACTTTCAGACCCCCTTAAACATGAAAATTACAAAAATATTCATCATCTAACCGTTGTTTCGCTTTTTTCAAACCGTTGCGACTCATTTGTCATTCATTCAGTCATCGAGTCCCAGTTCGCAGAAGAAAAAAATATAAATAATCACCACTCTCGGCATGATCCAAAATCGATTAACGATATAGCCAACGGCGACTTTAACAAAAAATTCTTGGCGCTCAACATTGCTTTCAAATGACTAATCGCCTGTGGGCTATCTTAAAAACAATTAAAAAGAAGAAAAAAAATCGCTTGATTTTTTGCAAACAACCTTTTCTATACGACTTTCGCGATTTATCGATCATAACAACCGCGAAAGTTTTCAGCGAAACTTCTCCGTTAATCGGAACTCGAAGATTTATCAAAAGCGACTCTCTCGCGTGTGTGTGGAGTGCGGAGAAAAAACACGCAAACTTTTAAAAAACACGCGGCGCATCCTCTCTATTTTTCTCTTCCTCTCGTTCTCCTCTATCTCTATCTCTCTCTCTCTCTCTCTCTCTCTCTCTCTCTCTCTCTCTCTCTCTTCGCTGCGCACATTAATCAAATCGATACATGAATAACGAGACGTATAGATTCGAAAAATGCAAAACGACCTTGGCAAAGAGAGGACGAGTTGGTGAGGGGGAAAGCAACGGAAGATGTAGGCATCGGGAATAAAATAAAAAACCATCAGTAAACGGGCCAATCGAAGCGAAAATATTCTTGGGAAACGTGACACATCGCTACACACAGCGTGAGATGCCAAGAATCGCAATCTCTCGACGCCAATCGCTGCTTCTTCCTTCTACCTATATCTTTCTCTCTCTCTTTTGAAAAAGGAACGTAAACGCGCCGCGCGCGCGCGCGAGCGAGCGGTTCGATCAAAAAGCCCGACGCCGCCAGAGAACCGAGAGAGCAAGAAAAGAGCGACGACCACTACTACTGCAGCTTTATATACATCCCCGTTGCGAAACAACTTTTCGTGCGCGGCTCTCTTTATATATACACGTCTACGTATATGGTAATAATCAGGATAATAATAACAAAAAAGAAACGATATAATCCGATGAGAGAAAAAGAGGCGCGGGGTATTCGAAAATCTCCTGTCGGCGCGGATACCGAGAGAAAAATGTGTTGATGGCTTCTTTATACGAATCGCCAAAGGCGATTATTTATCGTGCGCGCGTATTAACGCTTAATTCTAATTCTCGTCCTCTCTGGTATGTAGAAAGTTTTTCGGATTCTCGTTCGCAATGACTGCGAAACGTCGGTGCAAAAACTCGAATCCTCTTCCTGCAAGTGCATATAATAAAATCAGCGGCATCCGCGAAAGAAAAAGGCCTGCGCGCGCCGGAGAAGGAGAGAGCTGTCAGATGAGAGAGGAAACGCGCTTCGACAACTTAATCGGGACCGCGAAGAGGTTCTCCGAATACACGTACTAACTGCGCAGGTATAGAGCTCGCTTGTGTGATTTATCCCATTCGAAAACAAAGTCGCGCGAGGTAGTACCATACAGCGAAAGCCAATCTGTAATCAGGTCTAAAATTTATAACCCTTGCAGTTTGCAAGGGCTCTTTTCCAAATAGAAAGCAGCAATCGTACAATGTACTTGGCAATTTTCTCGCTGCGCGCGGCTGGCAGTATTATCCTTCCGCACATCGCGTATGTGCGGGTATATAATACGTTACAGCCTATAGGAACGAAAGAAGGAAGGAAAAGGATAAAGAAGGGGAGGCTTTAAGCGCAAACACGTGCGATACGGCCGTGAGCAGCCATTACCTTCTCTCGCGCGCGCGGCCGCTTTGGCTCTTTCTCTCTCTCTCTCTCTCTCTCTCTCTCTCTCTCTCTCTCTCTCTCTCTCTCTCTCTCTCACGACGCCTCGGGCAGCATTTTAACAACTTAATTTCTGACGACGATCGCGAGAAGCCGTCGAAGGGGAGGGAGAAGTGGAAAGAAGGGGCTCTCGCTCTCTCCTTTGCGAGGAATCGACGCGTATACATATATACCTATAGGTATATATACTATAAGACTGCGTCAGTGCAATCCTCTCGCTCTGTTCTTTTTCGCGCGAGCGCGAGCGCATCTGCAGAAAGGAACGAGGGGGAAAAAGAGTGAGAGATAAGAGCCGCTGCTGCAGCCCTTTCGATGCGACTTATGCAGTGTGCGCTTGTACGATATCCCCCGCTCCCTTAAGGAGCTCTCATTCCCGCGTCTTTTTCCCCGCAACGTAATAACAATAATATAACGCGCACTCGCCGCGCCGAAAAATCGCGCGAGAAAAGACAGCGAGAGGGGGGAGGGGAGAGTTTATAAGAGGGATCCCTCGCTGCATGCGCCGGGTTCTCGCGTAATAAAGTTATCGAGGAAGAAGGAGCTCTCTCTCTCTCTCTCTCTCTCTCTCTCTCTCTCTCTCTCTCGGCGGCCCGCGGGGAGAGGGAGGCCGCCGCCGCCGCTGGAAGCAAAACCAGTTTATAGATGTGTTTTAAGCGAGAGGTTGCACGCTTAAAAAAGCAGCAAGTCCTGCTCGCGAGCGGAGGGAGAGCGAGAGAGAGAGAGAGAGAGAGAGAGAGAGAGAGAGAGAGAGAGAGAGAGAGCTTGAAAACAACCGCGCGCACTGCAGCGCCGAGAGAGGTAAAAGATGAAAGGCAGAAAAAGTCAGAGGCGTGGCGGGGCGAGATGAGAGCTGCTGCTGCTGCTGCTGCTGCTGCTGCCGTCCCTGCAGAGAGAAAGAGAGAGAGAACCGACCATTCCGGCCTCTAGCACACGTCTTCATTAGTCCAGCATCGCGCTGTCGCCTCAATGGCGTAGACACCGAGCCATAGTCGTAGCAGGCCAGTACGACTCCTCTTCGTATATCGCGTATACTCGCCGCCGATTTTTGCGTACCTATATAGGTATAACACACACTCGCTTTTCGATTCTTTCCTCTCTCTATTTCTCCTCCCGCGTCTCCCTCCATATACCTATATACGGATTTATACTTTATTCATGAGCCGTGCGTTCTTTTTGCGCCGAGAGGTGCGACGCAAGAGAGAGAGAGAGAGAGAGAGAGAGAGAGAGAGGGAGGAGAACGAGTACATGATTGAGATGTTTATGGCGGATTGGAACTTGAGCTGCAATTTGCGATTTTAAGTCAATGGACTGCGTGCTCGGTCGGATTTTTTTCTTTTTGCTTTGGAGTTTCCCCTCGTCGACACTTACCTGGCGATTTTTTTATGGTGTATATATACGAGGGAGCTGGGAAGGCGACTCACACTGTAGAGGTATAGCTTTTTTCAATTTCGTATATTTGTTGTACAGGAAAATTAATAAAACTTATATCGCATCGGTACTATCACAGTATAAAAACTACGTTGGATAGCATATAATATAATGATAAGTCTTTATAAGTTATATAATAGATTTTAACTTGACAGAGGTAATATGCGCGTTGATTATAGTAGATTTGTCTTTTTGATATTACACTTTTTCGAACGATAAGTTGGGATCTCCCCATAATATATATATTATATTGAGCGATGTGACACTGGAACGATTAGTATAGTTGATTATTATTATCGTATATTACTCGCTATCATCCGTCTCGATTACTCTATAATAGTATTAACTCGAAATAAGCTCTGGTGTAAAGGTAATATATCATTTTGAATCTCGTAAACATTCGTTTGAATCGTCAAAATAAGCAACAGACTCCCTTACAAAATTATTCTTTCCCGCATATCCTCCCTGCAGCCGAACTGCGCTGACGTTTATAAAATCTAAAAATTCCAACTATACATAGGCATTACTCAATAATACTATACTATACTACACTCCAAAACAATCCTTCTCGAGAGCAGTTCGGACGTACGTTAATCAGCCGTATACATAATATATCACGCGACAATCAGCGGAGGACAAGTGTAGATGATCCTCGGCTCGATTAGGCGTCTCCGGCCGAGCAAACAGAGAAAAAAATTGTGCGTCTCGTCTAGAAGTGATAACTCAAATTAATGTAAATGGAACGTGTTCTATGTGTTAAACGTGTTTAACGTTGAAAAATCGAATATTTTTTCACTAAGAATTTATAATATGTTTGTAATTGATCTTCAGTTTAAAAAAAAGTTTATTGGTGGTTTCCATAACGTTCAGCAAATACAGCCATAAGAGTCTATAGACTCGCTGCGGTAATTGTATTTACACTCCTCGGAGTATAGATTCTCTGTTTGCTCGGCGCATTAATGAATCTTAAGAGCCGTAGAGGAAGGAGGAGAGGAGGGACGACAAAAAAATCAACCACAACTGGTTTCGAGTGTGCGGTTTCATTTGAATTTCGAACATATCTGTATGTTTACCCAAAGCCGTATAGTTTAATAGCCCCTCTTCCTCCTCTTCTTCTTCTTCTTCTCCCGTCGTCGCTCACGCGCACGCGTGCGTGCATCCATTTATTTATATATATATATAAGTATTAGAGAACCGATGCACACCCGCACACACATGCGTGATTCGCGGCGTATCTCAATTTACATTTTCCAGTTCGTTAGCAGCCTGAACTTCCAGACGACGTTGGGCCCGATTTCCGAGACGTAGAGGGCTGTGCCATTGGGGCAGGCGGCAATCTCATGCGGATTACTGAACGACTGAAATCAGCAGCAGAGGCCGACGATGATTATTGTAATTTGCGGGCTTCGGGCGAGCCACGAGAGTGAAAGACGTTGCCCAAAGAATTGGAGGTGCAATTTTGCGAGAGAAAGAGAAAGGGTATATATATATACATTGTGCGGCTGTCCGCTTGACGCCCGAGTGAGATGTTCGCTCGTAATGAGCGAGGAACGGGTGAAAATAAGTTAATTTTTCGGAGAGCCGGAGCTCTTTATTATAGCACGAGCCATTCTTGGAGTTTTTCGCTTCTTTCTTTTGCTCCCTCGAAATTTTGAAATATTCCAGCGTCGAAGCTACCCGGCGTTAAATGACGTATATCAACCTCGCCAATTACGTTTAGTAAAAGGAGCATAAATTACCGTTGTAATAATTTGCGTAGGCGCAATTTATAAAGGTCATAAATCTCGAGATGCGCGACACGCGGTAATAGCGTTTGATATGAAACAATTTCGTTAACGCTCGTAAGTATACAGTTAAGGATTTACATCCGCACAATTTGCTCCTCCGATTCTCACGTCTCTCTCTCTCTCTCTCTCTATAAGCGAAGTTTTAAAACTTACATCGTAAGTCGGTCCCCAGGTGGAGATGACCGATCCATGATCGGGATTGAGAGTGAAGCCCATCACCGGATTATTTGGTGTCGTCGGTCCGTTGATGGCGTACAGCATGTCATCTGTAATGCAAAAAAAGGAAAGGAAAATAATAACACGCGCTATAACTCTTTCTCGTCCTCGTATAATCTTCCGGACGGCGAATCCTGTGATAAAAATCGGACGCGCATAAACTACCGTCTTACGAGTGTTTTATATTATAAGCCGCTGAATAATAAAAAGAAAACGAGCTGCAAAAAGTCCTCTCGAGGATTTATTGCGCACCTCGCTCTCTCTCTCTCTCTCTCTCTCTCTCTCTCTCTCTCTCTCTCTCTCTTCCTCGAACACGACGTACATCAGTTACATCCGGTCGAATAATACGTGGTACTGGTAACCCAAGCCAAGGCGTGCAACTTTTGACGACTTTATTAAATATCCCGCGTCAACGAAAAATAATAAAAGCCGGAGGAAGCGAGAGGAGGAAAAAAAAAAGAAGTTCGTATAAAAGACGCGATTACCGTGCGAAGTGACGCCGAAAATCCTGCAGACACCTGGCCGGTGAATAACCAGCGGTGGCCACGAGAGCATTTGCTGCGACTCCTTTTCTCCGTCCGCAGCTAGTTGCTGCTGCTGCTGCTGTTCCAGGGACGCCGTCAGATTGAAGCAGACTATGCGCTGGTGCTCGCGGTCCGCCACACAGACGTCGCCGCGCTTTAGGATCGTCAGGCTGTGTGGTACCCGCAGTCTCAGAAAGTCTGGAATTGTTATTAGTCGTTTGTTAAAAAAAAAAAATCGATATCTATTTTTCTTCTTATCTTTTATAGCTCGGATGTATTAAATTCTATAAAGCTATTCACTTTCTCTGCGCGCATAATGACATGAATACGCACGCCTACTCTCTCAGTGTACTTATAGGTATATTCCACATTCTATTCATGCGCAAAGAGGTTTTTTTTTATCGGACTCTATACACACACCGCTTGTCAGATTTCATTATACGAGGGTTGAATAACATCGGGCGCGTTGTAAAATCGGCTACACGATTTTTGTTTCTCTAGAAAAACGTCTCGGCTCTCCCGACCGAGAGGACTTTCTAATTGCCCGTTTGACAAGGTATAATCGGTTTTCCAAGCCCCTCGATTTTTCAGAGAGACAAAGGCCGACCTTCCTCAAAAGTATAATGACTATACACACAGTGCATCAGGGAAAACGAGAAAAGCCCACAGCTTATCAGATCGGGATGGAGAGCTATAGTAAAACAAAAGAAGTGCGTTTATGCGTACCTTCATTGCCGTAGGGTGGAAGCTGTCCTATGACGCTGCCTTGCGGGTTAAAAATGAGGATCCGGTCGTTACAGTAACCGTCGGCAACGACGATCTCACCGCTGTTCATCACTGCGACGGCCGTCGGTTGGCAAAAGTGTCCCGAGTCATCTCCCGGCACGAAACGTTCGCCCAGTACCAAACTTGGCTCAGGCTGCTGGTTGACCTCGCCTCGTTCTCTCCGAGGGAACTGCCGAATGGACAAAGAAAATACTGTACATATTCGGTTGAGTTTTGCCTGCGATGGGAACGATTTTTCTCGAAGGGCATCGTGGGGCGTCCGTGAACAGCCTTTTAGCTCTTTTCTTGGAGGAGACAATGCTCGGCATCACAAGGGAATAAAAACTACGATTTAACGGCGCTGAGTACTGTGAAAATGCGCCGCAGCGCGTGGACCGTGAGTCGGAGAAACGATTCTCACCGCGCCAGGAAAATCGGTATATATTATAGATGATGCAGCAGCGATCATCGAATCGTTACGAGGCGTTACAAAAAAAAAAAATAATAAAAAATCAGAGCTGCGAGATTCGCAATGAAAATATGTTTCAGCTCACCTTGAAAACTTGGTGCAGAGCGACGTCGGTGAGCCAAAAGTTACCAGCCGGATCGACGTGTACGCCGTGCGGCAGGTAGAACGCGTCACTGCCCCATTCATCTTCCACCTCGCCGCTCGCCGGATTCAACGTCAACACCGTATTAACGCCAATGGGCCCATCCAGCGCCTTTGTGTACTGGTAGTAAGCGTCGAACGAGCTGCGAATCATATATAATAGTATATACGTACGGTACGTAGTGTCTGTCCGGCTTTTCAATGCTCTACGTATACAATAACGCAATTTCAAAGCGACCGTCGGGGGTGCATGTACGAGCATTGTGCTGATGCACGTGCGCAAAGAGATGATATATACAGACGGTGCACAGAAGCGGTCGTAATGCGCTGTGAAAAACGGAGCGCGAGAGGCTCATTTTGATCGGGGAACAATTGCGGGGGATGTGGATTTTCCCGAGCAGCTGTCTTGTTCTTTTTTTTTTTTCTTCTCTCGAATAAGCGAGCTACCGCGCCAAAGAGGCTTGGGAGATCGATTTACGAGGATATTATTGCTTACTCGAGCGCGCGGCCTCGAGTGATCCTGTGTAATATCTACCTCTGCTCGGCCACCTCTGATTTCGAGCGAACGACTGACTGCGTGAGAACTCGAGAACGAGGACTCAATCGCGAGGTACTACGCTGTGTTTTTCTTAGAAATCTTCTCGGCAAACTTTATATTACAATTGGCGTGCAACGCGTAACTCATCAGTGCGCGTGGAAATACCGCGAGGAACAACACGTTTGTGCGCTCGCACGAGATGATGATAAAGAAACAACTTCGGCCCGCATAAATCTCGCTCGCGGAAGGTGCGCTGAATCGGGGGAGACTTTCTCTCTCTCTCTCTCTCTCTCTCTCTCGTATGCATAATCGCGGCGCTTTTTCCCTTAACTCCGTGTACACACACACACACGAGTGTCCCGTGATACAAAAGAGAAGGAAGACGTATGTAGGTGTGGACTCGCGCCGTTTTATCGAGAGCTGCATCTACACTCGATCGTTGAGAGCTGCAGCGCGTCGCGCGTCTCCTTTATCTCGCTCGGCGCAGTCGTAAAGCCAAGCTTTTTATACGAGCAGGCGAGAGAGAGAGAGAGTGAGGGAGAGGAAGGAAAAGGAGTAAACACAAAGAGAGAAGAAGGAACGGAAGAGATGTGTTATTGGCTCGACGCCGATGTGCCGGGACTCGCACCTTACGTATATACTATCTGTTTCAAAAGGTTAGACCCTTGACTCTGCTCTCTCTCTCTCTCTCGTTCGATCTGTCGCGCGGCTCGTTCTTCCCGATGCCCTCGCTTGTATTACCAGGGAAAACATCCCGAGAAGGTGCGCGCACGAGCAAACAAAATCCGAAGAGGCTTTTTTGTCGGACGCGCGGCTTTTTTTTCTCTCAGCTCTCTCAACGAGTGCAGCCAGCTGCCGCCGCTACTGCAATAGGTACCTGTGTTTCGAGAGGAGAGCGTTTTAATTTCAAGCAAATAGATTATCCACGGATAAGTGAGTTGGAATTTGTTATCCACGCGCCTCGAGTGCCAGAGCAAATACACGGCTGATTAGTATACCTTCGCAGGTGCGTATGGAGTTAGCGTTGGCTCGTACGTACAAAAAATCTGAGCACCTGTCGATCGACAAAATCCATACTCGAGCGATCACCGATCCATCACGCGCGCGACCAAAAGCGATCGATCAGTATAGATATAGAAGAAGAAATACAATAACAAGTCGCAGCTCTCACTCGTATTCCCAGACGTGATCTCCTCGATGGAAGACGACCGGTCGGCCCTGGGGATCGACTGAGATGCCCGATACCTGACCCAGGCCCTGTGGACTCTTCCAGTTCTCATCCTGAACGGGCTGCTTTGCCAGGAAGGCCTCTTGACTAACCCTCGGATCGACACCCTTTTCGTGCGGCAGTCGACACTGCGAACACGAGAAAAATCATACATATATAGAAGTACACGTGTGTGTGTGGAACCCTCCGTGCGAAGGATCTGCAACATGGACTATGCTATACGTGCCACGCAACAGGTTCTGTCGACGGCGGGATTATCGATCCCGTGTTTACACCCACACACACAGTCGTCACACGAACATACGTTGACTTATATAGTGTATCTATAGCATAGCAGTATTATCTTCCAAACGAGGAGGCGATAAAGAGCCGTATATTATACCTGAAGGATATCAAGGACGTTCTCGTAGAGTCTGGCAATAGCCTCGTTCTCTCGTCGCTCGTAGGCCAGTTCATTTTCCAGGCCAAAGTTGCCGCTGGCCGCGTCGTACTCGTCGCCGTAGACAGCGGCCGCTTTCGTCGTCGCCAAAACGGCTAGTAGCGCGAGCAACAACTCACGCATCTCGTAGCTTGTTCGCGATGCACCTGTGCCTCGAATTATTATCGGTCCCTCGCGACGGATTCGGTATACAGAGTCTCAGAGAGTAGATTTATGTAAAGGGACACGTAGTTACTTGCTGCACTCCATTTCTCTCTCGCGGGACTGACTGCGAGATATATGAGGGAGAAGCTTTTCGGCGCGCAGGCGCCACGAGAAAGAGAAGACGTCACGACGACACACAATGCACACACCCACGGGATGGCGATTAATCGATAGAGAGCTCCGCGCAAGCGCACACGAGTCTGTTTGAGTGATTGGGGAAGTTTGAACCGCTCGATTTTTGAATTTCCCGCCGCGGTGGATGTTCCTTATATATACAGAGAAGAGAAGCTATGAAAGTAGAGAAGGACGGTTTTTGCGCGAGATGAGAGCGTGCAACAATAAACGCTCGGACGGTCGTAAATGTTTTGCTTTTTGTTTCGCGGCTTCGAAATTGCTTGATTGCGGTGGTCGTCGAAGAGACTGGCGTCGGTAGAGTCTACACGTTGCGTACAGGTTTACAATGTAGTTTATGCTCGTGTTTTTCGGATGAATCGCCAGAGTGTTTTACTTGTGTATACGGATTTATATACGGTGCCTGGATTTCGGATACTTTTTTCCCCATCATTCTATAATAATATCTCAAAAAGATAAATCGTTGTTTATTCACGCAAGAGCAAACAACACAACGGAAAATAAGTCGTCCGCGTGCAAACTCACCGTTCGTTTTACAGTCTCGAATAAATTCCGAGCTTTAGCGCCGGATATTACTAGCAAAGTTGTAAAGAAAGAAAAAAAAAAAAGAACTGAAATAAACCCGTAAAACGGCGCAATAACACCAAGAGCGAACATCGGCTCTCAAAGGCTCTTAAAAAGCGCGAATAATGAATTTCGCGCGGGGAATCTTGCATAGTGTCCGCATATATACACACAGCGCGTGTACTTACAAGCGACCAGCCGCGATATCATTAGTTCGATCGCGCGCCGTCCTCTCTCGTGTCGTATACTCTCACACAAAGCCCTCTATCTCTCCCTCGTGTATGCCTACGTATACATATTCTCGTATATATACCACATGGAACAAAGCTGCTGGAGAAGAGAGAGAGAGAGAGAGAGCAAAAGCCGCGTTACGCGTTCATGCAATGCACCGTGTACGTGTATATGGAGGCCGTTAATAAACGTAACCGATCTCGCCGCAAGAAAGCGTGTTCGTATCGGGAAAAATCGATCGGGACACTGGATAGTAAGTATCGCAGCGCATGCATAGAGCGGTATAGATATAACGCTTGTCGCGTGTTCGATCGAACGGAGGTATAGGCGACGAAGCGGCTAATCGAACGGAAAAACCACAAGCGAAAGCTCATGTGGTTTTTATAACTCGCTGGGGAAAAAAAATTATATTAGCCGTGCGAGACTGTATCAGGTATCCGGTCGACTTCCTTGCATACGGTCTTTTGCGGTTTCTCGGGCGCGTCGCTCGCTCATTATTGCTCGTTTCCGTCTTTTGGACGCTGCCGATTTCTTCGCAAATATTATTCGACGGAATAATCGAGCGCAAACAAACGTTGATCGTCTTGATTTTATTTTGCAAAACCCTCGTCAAGCCGGCATCGAAGAGAACCGCCGATAAAGCCGTTCTCCAAGCGCGCATAAGGCAAACCTTTGCAGCGTGTCACGGCTAACGATGCTGAAAATACAAGCTCAAAAGCGGCTTTATAACTCTCTCGGCTGCGCGTTTCTTTTTTCATCGACTGCAGAGTAAGCGTAAAATAAATCACGTCCGCGCGCAGCAGTTGTATACTCTCCAAGTGTTTTCCAATCAAACTCATGCATATTGCAGAGCTTCCGCGCAATCAGCGCATCGAGAGGCATTACCATATGCACCGTGTGACTGTATATACAATATATATGCAACGTATAATACACGGAGAGAGAGAGAGAGAGAGAGAGAGAATGTTTGCGATTCCACGCCGAAAACGAGCTCGCGGGAGCGTCTTTTTCAGCCCTCTCTCTCTCTCTCAGCCGTGCGCGTGCCTCGGTTTGTTCAAGCTGTCCTGGCGAACACCTACACACGTACGACGCCGCTCCCTCTTCGTCGAAGGGCCGTGTTTGTTAGCTCGGCGTATATGTATACACAGGTATACCTGCGGCTATATATGCGCACACCAGGCGAGAGACGTCTATAGAAAGTAGCCGTGGAGAGCCGAGAAAATATATACAGGCCCAAGCGCAGCGCCTCGTATTTCCGTGTGCCAGGCGTCGCGCCGCGGGACCATTGTCCTGCCAGAGCACCGGGATCTGTTCGCTTGGAGGGAGAAAGAGAGCGAGAGCAGGTAGCGGCAGCAGCTGGAACACACCCTCGCTCGGGGTTCTCAATTTTCCTGCTTGCGCTTTTTCGCGCCCGAGAGCTGAGCTGCTGCGCGGGTTCAGTATGTATAGCATTATGGATGCAAGGGAGATCGAGAGAGAGGGCCAAAAAAGCCTTGAGCTGCGGCCTTGTCCGCTCTTCTCTCATTCGTCGACCGTCCTCTGTGTCCCTTTTGCTTTTTTGGCAGATGTTTGTGTTTTTACGCCTCGCTTGTGAATTATGTAATGCAACGACGTTTATTTGCTTTTCGCGCTCTTATTGTATTTTTTTATGAGAAGGATCGCTCGTTGTGAATCTTGCTGTCTTCATCATCATCATCATCATCACGCGGTGGCTCGTTAATGAGGCGCTTTATTAGCTTCGTTCACGGCTCGATTGAGACGCTGAATGTACTCCTCTTTCGAAGCCTTTGATTATTTTCTTCGGATCACCGTGAGATGAAACGAAATAAAAGGCGATAGAGTCGACGACCTCTCTATGGAAAACAAGTATTTTCCTATAAGACTTTTACTCTATACGCGCATCTTTCGTCTCTCCGGCATGCGGCTCGCGTACGGTGTTTTATGTCGATACGTCGAAGATGACGACGCTCCACGTGGAATATAAAAATGTAATGTACACAATACGAATTCATAGCGAAGTCGCGACAATCTCGGCGAATGAGCATCCATCACGATGAATTATTTCCATCGCGAGCGAGTACCTATATCGACTAATCTTTTTTTCCCTCGAAAAGTCATTAAAAAGCTACAACACTTGTTGCCGCTCGGGAACCTGCTGCTCCGAAAGGCCGCCGCCGCGCTATAATTCATCACCCCCAAATCAGCGTTTGGAGGCCCATCTCAGTTGGGCCCGGTGAAAATGTTATAGTAAAGGGGCCCGATTCCCGACGCACCTGTCTCTCTTTCGAAGAAGAAAAAAACACAGACACACGGTTGGAGAGGCTGCTTAGTAGCGAGCGCGGCGGGGAAATTTGTTGTTTATTTGCGGGGCCAGTTCCTCTGCGCTAAAGGGCCCGAGAGTTGAGAACCACGTACAGTCCGTTCTCTCGCTCTGCCATTTTGAGATATCTCGCGCTGCGCAGCTTATTCTGCCCGGGACTCACGAGCAAGTATATATAGCTATATAGACGAGTGTATAAGACCGACGGAGGGAGCGAGAGAGTATAGGGCCCACGCGGCGGAGGAGGGAAAATGGGTAGGGATATAAGCGCGGCTATATGTGTGTGTGTGTAGTGTCGGGCTCCGCCGAGAGGGAGAGAGAGAGGAGAGTTGGTATCTCAATCAGGCGCAGAAGTTGGGGTGCTCTCTCTCTCTCTCTCTCTCTCTCTCTCTCTCTCTCTCGGCAGACCCCCGAGCGCATAAACGCTGCGGCTGTCCCCGCTACGGTCTTGCCTTGGTAGTGTGGAGGGAGAGAAGACGGAGGCAAAGAGAAAGAGAGAGAGAGAGAGACCTTCGGCCGCGCCGAGCCGTCACAACTCAATCTAGTTCCTCGGAGGCTGCGAGACCGCCAACAGCCCCGCTGCCGACGTTCTTCCCCGATCGCTTGCTCGCTCGCTCGCTCGCTCGTTCGTGTATACCCAAGCAGTCGGTGCGCTGCTCCCGAGACGCGCAGTTCGTGCATCTCAGTGCCGTGGACTGCAGAGCGCGTAGTATACACAGTGTGAGAGAGACAGAGACGCGTATATACAGTGCTGTTGTTGTGTGCCCTTTATACCGATTCGCTCCTCGAATAATGTGATTGAGCGTGCTCCGGACCCACGCAACTCTGCAAAACGAGGTAATTATGCACAACTGCAACCTCTTCCATTCGCTTCTATTAATTCGCCTCCGGCAGCAGCTCATCGGCGACAATGAGGTTTAATTGGCACGCCGATGATAAAAAAAAAATCGGAGCGCAATAAGTACGAAGAGCGTCACGCTTTTTCGAAACGTCGATTGAGTTATACTTATGCGCGACGCCGAGCGGATATTTCTTATTTCGTAGATGGCAATCTCGAGAGCCTCTTTAATTGAATTTCATACATGTTAATCGCGAGCGAGAGAACGTTTTCTTTCTGCAGCTATTGGCATAGCCGAGCGTTGATTAAGATTGAGGGGACACGACGCGCGCATTATTAGTTCGTTGAGTTTATTCTTCGGTCAAATGAACTCTCGGCATCGTCAACGAAGGAGGGACTCTCTGCATATACGCTATATAAGTTACGCCATCGACATAACGTGCACAAAGTCATATATTCGCTCACGCGCAGTTCAATGACTTCGCTTGTGCGTCGCGCTAATTCATCTCGCTACTTTCCTCCGAGTCACTCGAATTAGTTGAACTAATTCGACGCAGCGTGTATGTTTATACGGGAACTGGACCGTCCACTCTTATCTCTCCTACTTCTCTACCCCGTGTGTGATACTTTCACGAGAAACTTTACTCGACGTTCGCCAACATTCGCGCGCGATAATGCTCACCGTTGTATGTATATCTCGCGCGCATGTATAACACTGCGGCAAGCTTGGAACTATAAGAGGAAGACGCCGTTGCGGGTAAAAATTGAACGCGCATTCCACGAGGCTGTCACGTATACGAGAGCTGAGTGCGCATCTCTATTTTTAAACGCTCGTCGCCCCGCGAACGGAATAAGTATGGGAGAGCCAAAGCCACACAGCAGTATATAGTGGCTAATAGCAGCTTTATAATACGCGCACGAGCTTTTCAGACACTTTGCAGACTGGAAATGGATATAGACGCACAAGGCGAAGAAACGTCGATGAAAATTTATGAGGTGATCCGATGTGCAGCACAGGAACGTTATATTGTTTGTTTTGAAGATTCGAGCGGCGCGCGCGCGCGCGCGCGTTTTTTGCGTCGTTACTCGAGTTTGAAATTTAAGCGACCGATCTCCATTGACTATACCTTTTAAGCTCGACACAAAAATCGTTGGAAAAAACATGAGATTCGCGACTTCCTGTTTGCCGCTATATAGCGCGAGCAGGTCATACGAGTATAATATATGAATACGTCTGTAGATCAGAGACGCTATCGCGCGCGATGCGACGTCGTTAACATTCCTATTTATTTTGAAACCGGAGGCCAGGGTCGCTCTCTGCTAAAACATTACGCCGTGCACGCGCGCGTAATACTTTATCGCAAGCCGCTTGCGTTTGTAAACATGCAATTGATTCTTGATGACTCTCTTTCTCTTACAAAGAGTTTACGATTAATCGAAAATCGCTGCAACTCTTTATGACACTTTTATATCGAGAGCTCTTGCGATAAGAGCTGGCGCATAAAAACGCAACGTTTTTCCTATCTTTGAGGAATTTGACGTTCGGTTTTGTTTCTGTCGCGAGAAAACTTGGAATTCGGCTTTGTAATAGACTATTAGAAGAGCTTTGGACGCGGAGTCGTTTACCTCGTCTCTTCGAGTGACATTCCTCCCGTGATTTCGGATCCCCCGTTACCTTTTTCATCCATTAACTCTCTGATATCACTATAGAGCCCTTCTCCAAGCGCGTATTTTTCTTCATGCACGTCGCAGAGAGAAAGGGAGGATACGCGAAACGTTGAGTGAGAGATCATCGCTGGCAATTTTCTCGCGCTCCGCGATGGCGT
>CM053172.1:57759896-57776330 GCA_012977825.3 Pteromalus puparum | reverse complement strand
TCCGATCGGGTATCTAATTCCCGATATTATCGTCAATGGCATAGCATCATCAATCCCGCGATCGCACGATACGATACGCATCGCTCGAGTACACACACACTGCAGCGAGCGATCAAAGAGGGGGTATCCATTTCCCGATTTCATCCTCAATCGCTTGCCGATCTCTCACGCTCGGCCAGTTCCGTTCTCATCGCTTTAATCGTGTATACCCACCTGCGGAAGCTGCTCGTATACTCAACGCTCTCCTCTCTTTCCGCAGGACGCAAAACGTCACCGTCATGTCCTGCTCGACGCTGTTGCTGCTGATGCTGCCGCTGATGCTAGCGGTTGTTGTCCAAGCGTCGGGAAGCAGTAAGGCGCCCTTACCGATCAGCATGGTCCAGAGCAATTCCAACGAGACGGCCCTGGTTGTGGAGGAGCAACAGCCGCTGGAAAACGCGACGATGGGCTGCGATGACGCCAGGCTGAGATGTGCCTACAGGACCGGATGTGGCAGAGCTTTGCAGCATTACTTGACGCTTTGCGCCTCGACGCTACAGGGCGGCGTTAACGACTGCCCAGAGATATGTCAGCACGCGCTCATCGGACTCATGAGCACCGACGAGGGCAAGGAGCTCATGACGGTGAGTTAAACGCGAACGAGAGCGAATCCGGCTTGGGATTTTTTTTTTTTTTTTTATGGGTTCGAAGACTGCGCGCAGGCGTTTTATTTATGGGGCCGAAAGTATCGGTTTGGCGCGTGTAAAAATCGCATCCTGAATCCGGGCGTGGAATCGCGCGCGGAATTCCTTTGTGAAAACTGAACATATGTCGCGAATCGATGCAATCGAGCTCATTGCTTATCTCGATGACTTTGTATAATACAACGTTTGTTTATACGGTCGCTACTGTTTACTCTGCGGAACTGAGGGACACTCACTGACTCGATAATTCTGAGGCGCAGCCGATCCATCGAGGCTCAGCGCATTACCGTCGGCTTATCCAAAAAGATAACATTTAACGCAGCGTGAGCGCGGCAGAAATGAACGGTAGCACAGCTCAATGGGATATATCCTTCGAGGTTCGAGAGAGAGAGAGAGAGAAAAAAACATACACGCGCACAAAAGCGGCTTTTATTTCCCCGAGACTATTCGAGGGAGGATTGACGAGGGTCGCCTCAGACCTGCATCACCAACGCGCGGTACGTGAAAAGGAAGAAAAGCTCATTATGCCGTTGTGCGCGGCTCGACGAGCGAGCGAAAAATATTCGCGGAACAGCGAGGTATATAACAAGAAAAAAGAGTGTAACGATGGGTAACTCGTGTGTTACAGTGCAACTGCGCGAAGAACGACGGCATGTGCAAGTTCTCAAAGCAGCGAGCTGAGATCTGCCGAGCGAGCGTCACGGCGACAATGAATCGGACGAGGGTGTCCTGTCGGGTAGCCACGTGGATCTGCAACGCTGACGCTCTCTGTTCCACAGCTCTGCAGTACTACCACGAGAACTGCAAGCGCATGTTCCACGGCAAGAAGTGCACCAAACGGTGAGTACAACGCGGACATTAATGAACCGATTGAGCGACAGTTTGCGTTCGTTAAGCTCGAATTGTCCGCGGCGATCGCAAGATCGCTTTTTTGCTTATTAAACCGATCATTTAAGCGTGACGCTATAGTTCCCCGTGAGAACAGCTATATACCGCAAATAATGCGCATGCACATTTGAAATTTGCCCCGTGTATAACAAAGTCGTGTTGGATACAGTTGCCGCAACTCGATCAACATCCTGCGGAGACAGGATAAAGCCGAGAAGCTAAACACGTGCTACTGCGACGGCGTCGAGGACTACGACTGCAGCGCGATACACCGCAACATGGACAAGCTGTGTTTCAACAAGCCATCCCAGGAGCACGATTACCAGGAGCAGCAGTTGGGTGGAGGCAGTGGAAAGGGTACCGGCTACGGAAGCGATGACCCGAGGACGAACAGGCTGCCGACGAACGCAGCCGTCCGACGGGACAGCGACTCCTGGAGGATACTACTGCTCGGTCTCGTGCTCTTGCTCCACTCCGTCGTCGGCCGAGAAGGTATGCTTGTTTTTTACTTCGCCGAGAATCGTGACGAGACACGCCTCGGACGATTTATCCAGGCTTGGAAATGGAAGAAAAAAAAAAATAAATAAAAGCCTTGATTTATTCAAATGGCATTTTTACGAGCCGGATTATCGGTACATTGGAAATGTCTCGGGATCAGGTAAGGGAGAGGGAAGCGAAGGCTCTCCGACGCCGTATTGGACCCCCGACCGGAAAGGACATATTAGGAGAAACGGGCCCGAAGGAGAGACGGGAGAGAAAAGAGAGAAAAGAGGCGGGAATAGATCGGGTGCTCTGCGTGGTGTTTTTTATCGCCGGACCGCTCGTTTTCTCCTCCGCTTTGTATATACATGCGCCTCTTTTCTTTTCTCTCTCGGGAAAGCTTTGGAAGCTTTTCGGTGCCGCTTTTGATTCTTTTATCGCTTGAGCGCAGGTCGAGTAACTATAAAACTGAGCCTCTTTACTATTTTCAGAATGACGAGGAGCCTGAGCGGAGACAACCACTACCAGCTACTACTACTACTACTACTACTACTACTACTACTACTACTACTACTACTCCCATGAACGAACGTATGTCCGGAAACAGTATTTTTGCGAGTGAACGACCAAAGACTCTGTAAATGTTTACGTCGAATGCGCGAGAATTAAGAGAAGCACCAAGGGGCAGCGTGCCGAGCGAGAAAATGCCGTCGGAGGAAAAATTCGCGCCAAAGAGAAGAGAAGAAAAACGAGAGCAGCTGAACAGAAGAGAAAGACCGGAGAGCGAGCGATCCTTTAAACATTCTGCATAGTAAGTAGGCTGCCGCGAGCACAAGAGTACTAACTCACCGGAGCGAAACGACTATATAGAACGTTTTGCGCTGTGCTCGGGAAAACGCGCGTGCCCGATGAGAGACGACGAAACGACGACTTCCGTTTTGTAATCTAGATTAATTAATGGAGATTATGGCTTGTAACAATTATCATATAGTAATNTATTTTTTTTTTTTTTAAGAGGGGGGGGGGGGCGTGAAAAGGGGGGGGGGGGGGTTCATTATTCTACACGTGTGTAATCGGAGCTTTCGCCGTTCGTTTTTTTTTTAAACATTATTATTTTTAATATTATGGATAGTTTTTCAATTTTTTTTTCTATTAGAAATTGGTTATTATTTAAATAATATATATATATATTTACTCCAAAGTTAGAGAAGACCTGATATTATATACACGGAAATGCTCGAAAATAGAAAACGACCGGAATTGATCGAGGATGATTCTTATATCTTTTTTTTTTTTTTTTGTTTCTTGTTATCATATTATTTTAATTAGTTGAGAATCGAGATTATTGTTCTTGCGCGAGCGGATACTCTGCAAAGTTTCGATTTCGTTACGGAACGTGTTGTTGCGTATATTATCATCGTACGACAAGTGTATTATCGTATTATTTTCTGTACAGCCGAGAGCGAAAAATTGTTGAATTCGATTATGTGTAGATTTTATGTGTATAGTGTGCATATGCGAGATTTGTAAAAAAAATGAAATTGAAATCGGCAGCGACGAAATAATGATTATATTGTATGTGTATAAACGTAAACGAAACTGGATTAATTATAACGCATGTACAATTTTTAACGAACGATATGACACTGAGTCATGGCGAATATTGTGTTCCTATAAGTATATCTTACCGTCTTACCGACTCTCGCGTGTGAGTGTGTCCATGTGTTTCTCTCTCGTTCGATTCGGCGAATCACCGCGCGCACTTTGAATCGGATGCGTTCTCATAGTTTTGAAACTGGTTTCGTGCAGATGTAACAGCGAAAAAAATTGTCGATTCAAAGCGCGCGCGCGACCAAATACGTCGATTTCGAAGGGCTACAACAGTTTATTACTTTTCATTGTGTTCAACATCCGACGCATCGCACGAGGACAGCTATATATCGACTTTAATCTTTTTTCGTTTACCAAGAAAGAGACCACTAACGCAATTGTAAATATGTCTGATAATTCATGTTCTCTACATACTTGTACATAGAAATTTCCACGAGTCGCGCACGGAATGAAATGAACTATATTATTATATAATACTCTTGTATCACTATACATACATGCGTCCACTAGAGAAGGGTTTATAATATTTTGTGAATACAACATGAGTAAAGATTTTTGTATTACGAAAAGAAATTCGAAATTTGTTTTGACTTTGATGAAAATCGCTTGGTTATAAGTATATCAATCACACGAGGAACGCCACGAGTACGAAGAACGATTAAGCGAAAATTTATGCGTCGTCTCCGCGTGTGACATATTCGCACGAATTCGTGGGAGGACGCGCCGTAAATTTCTCGAAACAGCCATGACTATCAACGACATCAATCTGTCTCGTGAGCGCACAATCATTATGAAAATAAGTAAACCAAAGGAGAGCAGCGGAAAAAACATCGAAAAATCGCAGTATGTGTAACAGGGCAGAATTGCGCAGGTATATATATATATATATATATATATTGCACTCGAAGCACCAGTCGCATAGCACACTGTGAATGATTTATGTGAAGAGGCGCAACAATTAGACGAGGAAAAGCACTGCGGGTCCTGGAAAAAAGGGGCGAAGCAAAGGCAAAAACCGGAAAGAGCCGGGCTCGTAGATAAAAATCCAGGCCAGCAGCAAATCTCTTCCGCGGCTCGTCTCCGTCTGTTGCACAGCACTCTCTCGCGAAAGAGAAAGAAGCAGAGCAGCTGTTGGCTCCTCTCTTCTCTCTCTCTCTCTCTCCTTCTCTACAGCAACGGTGGGGCCACACACGACGTCGCGCCAAGCCGGTGGCAGTCTATCCGCGAGCGAGAAACTCTCTGTCTTTCTCGGCGGCCTTCGCTCGTCGTCGTTGTCGTCGTCCGTGTGTTGTATACACGACGATTGTTTTGAATCGTCGTGGATAGAGTTATTTTCGAGGATCCGCGCGGCGACGAGATAGCCCAAATATATATCTATAGTTGTCTAGCAGTATAGATTAACGCCGCCGCTTGCGCGCCTCACAGGAAGATGATTGTGTAATTGGCTTTTGGAAAATGCAGCCGACCGACTGCGGAGAGAGAGAGAGAGAGCATGTATTTTTTGCCGCCGTTCTGCGCGAGCTCTGTAATTATCGTTGAAGCGGAGGCTGCAAGAGCCGCGCGCGCGGTTCCGCTGCAGCGCGCGGATTGATCTGAAAGAGGAAGTAGAAGGTATAGCCGGGAAAGTATTGATTAGGCCACGCCGCAAGAGGAGGAGATGAGATCGGTATGGGTGAGCGCTCAAGGGTAATGAGCATCGGAATGGTAATTGCGGAAGCTTGATTAACGATTCGTCCTGGAATCGGGGCGACCAAGAGCACTGCTACTGAAGTGTGTGTGTGTGTGGCGAAGAGATTTTTCGAAAGTTGAAATCTGGCCGATTTGTAGAAAGATCGTTATGCGGTGTGTAATCTGTGACAAATAATACTAACGTCTTTGTGGTACTGGGAAAAACCGCAAGATCTCGTCGGAACGAAATGTAAATCTCCTTCTGTAATCTGCGCGCGTCTTGAAATTTAGGAAAAACAACGGCACCCGGGGGATTTCGTATGCGCAAAATGCTCGACCCTATCATAGGCGCTTATCTTCATGCATAATCAGCCCCGTACGTGCTCCGACCCTCGACAGTGAAAATCACTTTCACTCTTTTATGTCGCGCGATAATCCGATAAGCCGCAGAAAATCACAAAGCCGCGAGCATTTGCATGAGAAACTCGCTTCCGCCCTCGCAGCGCGCGATACGTTTGTTTTACAAATTTTCAGCTCGCGCGCGCGTGTGTCCGGCAGTGGTGCATCCCGAAAAGAAGAAGAAGAAGAAGAAGAAGAAGAAGAAGGAAAGAGAGAAGAGTTTCGCGGCGGTCGTCGCGACTCGTCGGCGACGGCCGCCGGAGCAGAGCACTTTCCCCACGGGGCTGCAGCTGCGGACGGAAAACAGCTTCTCGGCTCTAAAATTATACCTAATGCCGAAGAGAGATAACAAGGGAGGGACGCGTGGAATCGATTATAGTACGGTATAGACGCACATTTACTTTTGGGGACGTTTTTCGGGGCTGTGCTTTGGCGGGGAAAAACTGAAGCCGATTTTCGGTATAATACTCTCGTAAAGAACTAGAGGGTCCGGCGCTGCAACGATAATAACTCAGGAGAACCCTCGAAACCAGATCCTCGAAAAATCGGTATCGAAAAACAAGTACCCGGGGGGCTGCTGCTGCTGCGCAAGGTCCCCGAGACGAAAGCACGCCCGTGTGTATACCATATACAAGTATACGTCTCTCTTTCGCTCGTGTGTATAGAAGAAGAAGAGAAGGAAGACGAAGAGCAGAAGAAGCAGCAGAAGAAGAAGAGCAGCGGCAGCAGCGGACAGTTTGGAATATAAGCGAGAAAGAGAAACGATCGTAACGGGGCGAGCCTATGGCCGTGCTCTCGCGCGCAAGAGAAAGAGAGAGAGAGAGAGAGAGAAAGCAGAGTGTACCGGCCACACACGATGTTGCAGTAGTGTAGGTTGAAAGAGAGACGAAGAATGAGCCTCTCTCTCTCTCTCTCTCTCTCTCGCTTCCTCTGTATACGCGGAGGTGAGCGAGCGAGACGCTAAGTCGCTTACGTGCGCGCAGGCGCAAGAACGAGAGAGAAACCGAATCTGGTGCGCATGTGTGCGCCGAGTAGCGCGCACACCAGCTCGGCTTGCTCTGCACGTATAGGTGTGCCCAGGGGGAAGAGAGGAAGGGAAGGAGAGAGAGAGAGAGAGAGAGAGAGAGAGACGAGGCGAAAGAGCGGCCAGGAGGACATTGGAGCCCGCAGGGCCTCTCCGGCTGAGCTGGACCACCCAGCTCGACTTTGACTAGAACTCTCCTTTCTCTCTTTCTCGCTCGCTCGCTCGCTCACTCTGCTTATTCGTTCGGCTGAAGGAGATAACGTCGCTTCTCGCGGATCCACTTTTCCACTGCTTTTCTCATATACGTACATACACACGCTGGCAGAGATGCGAGCTTCTATTTTTTTTCTCTCGCTCTTATGTTTTTCGTGTCGCGTACAACAAAAGTACCCCTGCGCTATTTTATTCCCATTAGAGCCAGCGCGCACGAAAGTAGGTCCGGCTGGCGGAATCGTTATTTTTTTTCTGCCTCCGATTCGTGCGCGTACACCGGCGATGCCGCTAACGTAATTACTAGTGGACGAACGAAAAAAAGTTAAGTAGGCGGATTGGATTTCTCAATTCGTTCGTCATCTCTCTCTCTCTCTTCCTCTCGTCGTGCTTTTCGGCCTTAATTGCGCGCCGACTCGTAAAAAGCGTAACGAGGGTGCAGCTCGTTAATGATCGTCGGGGCTATCGACACCGCAAGCAGAAGCGTAGAATGTGCCGCAGGAATCGATTTTTACTCGAGAGAGAGAGCACCGCGGGATTACGTGCCCGCGCCGCGGCTTCGAAATTCGAACTGATGGCCGATTTGCGTCGCTCTCGTCGCTGATGTTTATAGGCGCGGAGTGAGGAGCCCCTGTGGAATTGGCCACACCGTGTACTTGGGAGCGTGGATGGTTGCCGACGATAGCGGCGCGCAGCAGACCGCCTACGGCAGTGAAGAGAAGCGTCGTTCAGAATTTGGTATTACGTTTTATTGCCTTTGCTTTGTCATTACACATTAAATTTTCTCCTATTTATACATGCCAAATATTAAAAAGTAACAATCTTATTTAGAAAATATAACGATACTCGAGTATACAACAATTTACAAAAGATCAATTATTTAAACAATTTTTTTAAGTGTATGAAAAATAATTGTATACAGGATCATATATGCTATATGATAATAATAATAATAATAATGATAATAATAATAATAATAATAGTAATCATAATATTCAAACATTAGAGATCGCTTGGTGAACGTAGCACGGTGAGTTGCCGACCCTGTTCGGTAACGCGAGATCGGCAACGAGCGCGCTTCGCTGCCGTCGGTAATGCAGAAACGATTCACACTCGCCGAGGCTACAGTTTACAAAGATTCCTACGATACAAGGAGAATAGACGCGAAGGAGATGCATCTTCTAACTGACAGGTTTTGCTGCTCAATAATCGAACATAAAAAATATTGGTATAATATTTTATTGTAGTAAAATTAGAATCATAACAATCACATATTGTGTCATCTATCAACGAGATATAATAACACACGTATTAAAATGATGCGACATAAATAATTTAGATGCATCATTGATGAATCGATGCCACAGTGCTTAAAAATCACGTAACGTTAAAAATATATATATATATATATATATTTAATGTATAATATATATATGCATGTATGTATGTATAAACTGTCTTCGAGTTATTCCTATAAATATCTTCTAAAATCTTGTGTGGCAAATCGATCGTCGATCGAAAAAAAAGATTTCACATTTTAGCTTATTACGTTGAGGCACCAATGGTATGCGGACCCTGTCTTTGGTACATACGACCGATTCAATTTCATTGCATCATTTTTTCTCTCTCGCTCTCTTTGAAGAAGAAGTATAGAACAAGTAGAAGAAGAAGAAGAAGAGGAAGCAGTCACGGAATGTACCTACGTCATTCGGCGCTGACCCTTCATTGCTTTTTTTTTCAATTATTTATTTATAGTTTTAATCTAGGGGAAAATCTCACGGCATCCATATGTCGCCTCTCGCACGCTCTCTTTCTCGCTTTCGCTCTCGCTAGTATCCACACTGTTTATCTCTTTCGCACGCACACGTAATAATGTCTCACTCTCGCTTATCTCGAACAATATACTTTGCTCGCACGCTTCTAATAGTAATACTCTCCTTCTTCTTCGTTTAATGCAGCCCGTGTTTACACTTTCAGTTATTCTTGTTTTATTTTGTCTCTTAATGATCCATAGCCGAAGAATAGGTTGTCGCGTAGTCGACCAACGTCATCGACACTCGTCTTCGGTGCTGCAACGTGTCCCAAGGGGTTAAAGAGCTCAGTCTTCCTCCTTCTTCTCGGGTTTCAAATCCACCATCGCGTGCATTTCTTCCGGACTGTAACTGTTGGCGAGAGAAAGAAGAAAAAACGTTAGCTGGTCGTTCGTTTAAAAAAAAAAGGTCACTGTTCAACTAGTTAGTCGAGATACCAACCCTAGGAGACTCTGGAGATCGCAGACGAAGCGGTAAACGTAACGCTTGCCAGCCGTTTTGTGAATAATGTTCTTATCGTAGTAGTAGCGCAGCCCACGACTGAGCTTCTCGTAGTTCATCTTGGGCTTGTTCTTGCGAATGCCCCAGCGACGCGCCACCTCGTCGGGATCGGTCAGCTTGAATTCCCAGCCGTCGCCGGTCCACGAGATAAAGCCCTGGCAGCTCTTGTCGGTGAGCAGCTCGAGGAGAAATTGCCACAGCTGAATCGGTCCCGAGCCAGTGAAGCATGGACCACCTCCTGCAATAAGACAAACAAAAATCGTCGAAGAATTAGATTTTTTGCTCTGGCTATGGCCGATGCAGGATGATAATTAAAACGCGATTTGCCGCGCGGATGACGTGAGTGCGGGTGAAGGAAAGAAAGATGAACCCAGACAGAGTCAAGGCTAACACCGTCGGAGCGGAAGTGAACGTGACGGCTTTATCGTTCTTTAAATTTGGACAGGTTTGTTTTAGAATCAATATTTTCAGGAAACGTTTGGGTGGAAAGTTTGCTTCCAAATCTCGCAGACGCGCACACACGCAACCGTGTAATATTTAAGATAAGAGACACTTTAAAATCGATTACTAACCCGTGTAGCCAGCGAGCATTGCGCTGGGCAGAAGAGGCTTCTGATGGTCCTGGTTCTGCTGGCCGATGTTGGCCGGATGATGGGACGAGTTTGTCGAGTCTCGCTGTCCCAAGCCGGCGAGAAAGGCCGGATGGTGAGCGAGGTGATCGCCGACCGGGCCGACGCCCCACTGTTCGCCGACGCTGGACACGGGATTACCGCCGGGAGCAGCACCACCGCCGCCACCGGGTCCGGCGCTGCCGGGTACCGTCTGGAACGGCGTCGCGTCGTACTGACCATAGCCGCCCTCGCTGTAACTGTCGTGATAGCGACCTGGAAATTAAGAGGAAAAGTCAGAGGATGTACAGCTTTAACGGACGCATCTCACGAACGATCCGGCACAATAAAGAGGCTGTCCACGTGAATCGCGTATACAAACATCAGAGAGAGAGAGAGAGGAAACAATCGAGCAAACAAAGGACACGTCGTAATCTTGGAAATCTCGAGGGTTTCTCCGACAACAGCCCCAATTAGCATACGCGTACCCGCAGCGTGGGCGGAATCCCCAAGAGCTTATGCGCTGATAATAATCGACTTACTGCGAGGGTAGTTCTTGAAGGGAGGCGGCTGGTACTTGGGCTCGAGTTGGATGCCGGGTTGGCCGTAAAACTCGGGCGAGCCATCGAGGCCGTAGGGATGGCTCGGGTGATGTCCGTCGGACCCAGCACCGAGTCCGTGGTAGTCCGAGGGCTCGTCGTAGCCGGAGTAGTGACTCGGGGGTAGGTAGCCCTCGTTGGTAGAGGAACGCAGGTCGACCTCGCCGGCGGAGCCCAGCTCGCCGTTACTCGCCTGCAGGTGAGGCTCGGTCGTGCCCTGGTGGTTCGCGTACGTCGCTGGAAATTGAAATATTGTCGAGGTCAGATAAATGTTATATACTTCGGTGGGTCGATTTTCGTTCCGTCGATCAAGTACTCACATTCGGTTTTGAGATGGTTGAGGTTCCTCAGCGCGATGTACGCGTTGCTCGTCGTGTTGTTATTGTTGTTATGGGCGTTGGTGTTGTTGTTGTTGTTAGTCGGGGTGCCGGGGTTATTGCTGGGCGGCTGCTGCTGGCTGGGCTGCAACGGTCCGGGTGTCGAACTATTACCGGCCGTTTGCTGCTGCTGCTGCTGCTGCTGCTGCTGCTGCTGGGCCGGGGGTGAGCTATCCCTCCGCCGACTGTCCTGCTGCTGCTGCTGCTCCTGCTGGCTGCAGGCAGGACTGCGTAGGTGGTGGTAGCCTCCTGGAGAAAAAAAAAACGGCGAAAGCCACGGGATTAGTATACGAGATTTTGAGTTTCGAGGGAGGAAAGACAGATTCAAGATCGCCAGAGCGATCGTTTGTGTGTACCATATAGTTTCCAGAAGAAGGCGGTGTTTGTTTGTGAAATTCGTATATAACGAACGAGCGTTCTCCACCAGCGGTGTATATACATATACATATACATGAGCTGGCGTTCTCCGGCATCTCGCCGGCTATATAGCTGTACGCAATATCGCTCGCGGTGAGCGTATCTCCCTCTCCTCTCGCTCGCTCTCTCGCGCATATAGCTATAATGCGCGTGCACTCCGACCTCGCAGGGGCAAAGGGGCGCGTGGGGGCGGCGCGAGTCCGCGCGATTGGCGAGCCCGGACTCCGCCTATCTCCGCGCGAGTGTCGGGGGGCCTTCCGCGCACAATAGCGCGAGCTCGCTCGCTAGGCTCTTTCTCTCTCTCTCGCTCTCTCTCTCTCTCTCTCTCTCTCTCTCTCTCTCTCTCTCTCTCTCTCTCCGTGTATATAGAAGCGCGAGCGCGCCGAGAGTCGAGCAGATAAGGAGCGCGCCTTGTCGGAGACGTAGGTATATATATGCTGTCGCGGTTGAGCCAAGGATTTTAAATGCATCAGCTGGATCGAAGTTCGACAGGGCTGCGATTATGCTGCGTCCTATGCGGGTCTTGGATTAGATTGTCGCTATAAAAGCGCTGGAAATGTTTTCGCGGAGCTTCGCTTCTCCCACACTGTTTTGCGTTGCGTAAGCACAGCGCGCGAATTTTACATAATCGCTCATCGCGTCCATACACCAATAGCACAGTCGCATATGCGTCTTCGCTGATGATGGCTCGTGCACATGCTAAATTTTGCAAAACATCGCGCCGTTACGCGAGCGTTGTTTACCAGCGCTTGGTCTCTCGACCGAAAATCGCCCGATGTGAGTTGTAGCACCAATATAATATGTATATATACACAAGGAGAGAAGAAGGAGCAAAAGGAATTATCAAAAGGAAGAAAGCTTGAGTGGGCTACAGGGGCAGCGGGTTCAAGACGTTCAAGTAGGAGAGGAGAAGGCGGGCATGATGCGGCATGCCGGGCGCACATGTTCGACACGCGGCAGTCGAGGTGCAGTGCACCTGGGAAAACCTTACGGACGGGGATCGACCAGCTGATTCGACAATTTTCGGGCCTCAATAATGTACTGTAGTGAACACGAACGGTTACGTTGTACATTGTGTGTTTGCGAGCTTTTATCTTTGCAATCTGTGATCGGGGACCCTATAGCTTAATAGACTCGATGCTCATCGTTCCCCGGGCTGCATTTATAAATATTCATCGATTCGAATTGACCTCGAGATCCATCTGTATCTGCAAAATCGAACGAAATACACACACAAACCGTCGTCCAGTCAGCTTTATTGTTATTAATTGCGTTCCTCTCTCTCTCGGCTCCGCCGCGTGTAAAACGACGGCGAATCCCTTACAGCCAGCTGTTCGACGACGGCCGGTCGAGCACCTCTCGCGGTGACTTTACGCGCGGAGAGAAGGCACATCTTCATATACACCTGCCCCGCAACAGCAGGTCACTTGCAGTCGATGCCGCCGTGCTCGCCTCTATATATTTCCATCGAACCGCGTGTGTCTCGTTATCTCGAGTTTACGCCTGACGCCTGCGTCGTTTACGCTGAACATTGCACGGTTTTCCTTAAAAATGCAAAAAAAAAAACCGCTAATTGCCACGGCATTGTCAGAGTGTCAAGAGAAGCGCAATAAAATGTCGTACGAAGACTTTTCCGAGTAAAGAGAGAGAGAGCTATATAAGAGCGTGAAAAAAATCGACAGACACGCGTCTTCTCGAGCGCGCACGATTTCCGTTCGCAGCCGTCTGTCGAGCATAAATCGAAAACGTGTCAAATGAAAAAGGACGGGGCCTAAGTAGTCTGTGTTTTAAGGAGAAAAATCATGTGGTCGCAGCTGCAGCGAGTTTGACGGATGCTGTATACATACGGTGGGTGAGTTTTCCTCTCGATGAAAAAAACAGAACGTTTACGATTGCGGGCTTGTTGTTTCCTCGCTCCTCGTCGCATTTCGATGATAAATTTCGAACGAGGAAAGATTTCGTTTCCTGCGCCAACCGGGAAAGCATACATTTATCTGGCATAATATATAATAAGCTTTATTCAAATCGCGAATATAACTGCATATACGATCGTCTCCCAACATGTATATATTATATTCGCGTCAGAGAAGTGAACACGAAGACCCCGAGGAGGACAACGAAGAGGAAGAAGAAGAAGAAGAAGAAGAAGAAGCGGCAGAAGAGGAGGAAAAAGAGAAGACGAGGAACAGGTGCTCGGAGTACACAATCTCCTCAAGGGCTGGCGGCACGCGCCAGCGAGCGAGTGTAGTCCCTATGTACAAGAGAGACCGCTCTATCTCTCTCCCTCTTCCCGAGCCAACAGCTGCTTTACAGCAGCAGCAGCAGCAGCAGCGTCTGTTTTACGCCTGAAGTAAGAGCGTCCTGTGTCTCTCACTCCCTCGCTATATAACGCGGCCAGAAGGCAAACATGTCGCGCGCGCGCGCGAGACCTAATTTCGTGTGTGCAGTTTAAATACTCGCCGGCCGGTTATCTTCTTCTTTTCACGCTCGATCGCATATGTGAGCACTTTTGGGGAATAATACGGAGTCAAATGGCTCGCTACTGGGGGGTGATATTATGTGTCCTGATCGAGTCCGATTGTTCGCCACAAAAGAAGTCGAGAATATGCCCGAGGCCACTTGTTGCCCTAATACATTTTAAACGCTTCTATGAATACCGTCGATATTTTTCATTCACGAGAGACCTGAGAAGAGCAATGATGAAGCTCGCACACGAGTAATTAGCGGCAGCCGCACTACACGTTAGTCGCTATATACTTGTTGGGAACTGGAAACGAGCAGCTGTTTTTCTCCTTTTTCCTTCGAAAAGACGACCCTCGCGGTCCTTCTTGTATACGAAGAATTAGTGTGTACTTTTCGGGAGTGTTATTCAAGTGAGAGGAAAAAATCGTTACCCGTCGTTTCGCTTCGAAAGAGCCGAGTCTCGAAGAACGCGAGCGATAAATAATTATCCGGGAGTCACGAAACGTTCATCAAGATTTCGCTGAAATGATTAATTTCAATATAATAATTCAGGCCGGCCCGTTAAAAAATGCAATAAAGCAACTCTAGCGCGTCGCCAAGTCCATTAATACAATTTCCGGTCTAGCCCGCTGATAGTTATTGCAATTTTATATGAAAATATCGATAGTGGTTAACCTGGAAAAAAAGACTCCTCTCGTTCTCCTCTGAATAAACAAAGCTTTAAAAAGGATGTCGCATTTAATTTGGATGATGCGCTTTTCTCATCATCGATGGTCCAGCCATCTTCTAATTGAAACTGTAAATCGATTACCTCCTCTCCATATATAGCACATAGCTCTCCGGATGAGAGTTGGAATATTTTCTCCCCGCGAATTTCGACAGCATTCGAAAGTAAGCGTACCTACACACAGCGACGACTAATGAAGAAAATCTTGCGCGGCTATATAGAAGCGCAATAAGAATCCGCGCGCTCGTCGAATTATATTTGTCTCTCGTAACGAGTTTCACCGCGCGCGCATACATATATATATATACACACATCGGAGGAATTAGAAACGCGCGCTCGCTGCACTTGTGTGTATATATACGTTCACGGCGCCGCGGATTTTGATTAATTTTAGCCTTGCATCCCGCAAAATATCGCTTTTGTATAATTAGGCACTTCCGTTCCTGCAGTGAGCTCGAGGGAAATATGTATCTCGGCGGCTGCTGCGAGTTGCTCGTATATATACTTTCGCTGAGCTTTTTTTGCAGCGCTCCAATTTCTTTTTTCTCCTGCTTCCTCTGAATTTTTTTTTTACCTCGTCCGATAAACGGCTCGTTTGTTATCGCGAGTTGCTTTGCTCTTTTTTTTTCTCGATGTGAAAATTAATTGTGACGGCTGTATCGTTGTCGTTTTGTTCGGAAAATCCACGGGCTTCAAGGTTCCAATTTTCGCGCTGATAAGCAGCCGCTATGTGCGTGCGCAGAGTAAAGATCGAAGAGCTCCTCTCTCTTATCGGCAAATTTAAGAGGCCTGGCTCTCTGGAGGTGCGTATGTACCGTGTATATGTACGTCATTGTTTCTTTCTTCTTTTTTCGAGAAAACGAAGAAATAACTTAGTCAGCGCGCAAAGCACGACGATAAGTCGAACCCTGAGCCAAATTCTCATCGCATCAGAGTGTAGACGCGCAAAGCGAGGCAAAAGCTCGTCGTTTCATTCATAAAACCCACAAGGAAAACCGCTCGTTCATTCAGTTATCATCTCCAATTTCCCCAAACCACCGGCGCGGCTGCACGTAACGCATAACAGACAAAAAGGTATCGCGCGTGGAAGCCTCACCGTGAGTTTACCCGAGAGTAATATAGTGGGAGAAACGGAAACGGAAGCACCGATCGAGACAGACGGCTTTGTACTGCAGCGGCGCACGATATAATACACTCGAGGGAGAAGAAGGAGAGAGCTTGAGAATCGAGAAGAAGGTATATATACGAGCTGCAACCACCTACCCACATGCGTGATCCCTATGCACGGTTGCGGTGCTCGATCTGTATATACGCGTTCGCACATATGCGCGTATGTCTCGCAAATTTCGTGAGGGTAATTGCCGTGTGAACCCCCTGACAAACTGTGTCAAAAATACTCGGGGGATGCGGCAGCGGAGCTTTCGTGGGATTTTTTTGTGCGATTTGCGCTTGGAGCTTTAGCGATTGAGCATTGCGACACATCGCGAGAGCGTGACGCACGGCAATTTTCGGTCATCTCCCAGCGGCTAATTACCCCATTCGCCCGCCGCCGGGAGAGGAAGAGATCGCAATTGTTCCCACCCGCGCTTGCCGCGACAGCCTTCGCATACCATAGCGGCGGCGTGAACCTGCTCAAATTCCACGGGACAATGGTGACAATGCTCTCTCAAAAAAAACGAGAGAGAGAGAAGGTTTCGTTCTATAGTACCTGGCGTGTGAGTTGTCGCGTCGAGGGACATGGACGTCGGCGACACGACTGGTCCATTACTCCTGCACTGCAGTTGCGTGGCCAGTTGCCTCCTGTGCACTTGCTGCTGCTGCTGATGCTGCTGCTGTTGATGGTGTTGCTGTTGCTGCTGCTGCTGCTGCTGGTGATGGTGATGCAGCTGGGTCATAGCGGCGACCGCGCTATCCTGGTACGAGGGGTAATCCGCGTAGATTGGCTCGTGCGCGGCCACGAGATTGTCC
>CM053172.1:57570934-57749710 GCA_012977825.3 Pteromalus puparum | reverse complement strand
CGTTTTTTTTTTTTTTTTTCACGTTCGATCGAGCGCGAGAGTGGGCCAAACACAGCAGGCGGCACTTAAGTGGCTTGTACGGAAATATTGGCATAGCCAAATTCTCTCCCCGAGTACTTGGACACATATACACAGACATATACTCAAATCTGAGCGAGACGCGTGCGCGCGATGAATGAATTTCGAAGGACTCTATATATTATACTTGCCAAGGAATACTTATTATATCCTCGTTGTCGGGGCGGGCGTCGCGGTCACGGACACGAGCTTGCTCTAAGCAAACACATCGAGGAAGAAAGGTGCGACTACACAGGCGTGCGCTGCTTCTAATGGCAGGAGAGAAGAAGAGAGGATCAAAGCGCGCCGATATTTGAAGATCGCGATGAGCATGTTTGCTCGGCTTGATTCTTGTTGGCTCTCTGTTAACAGACTCTTTTGTTTGGCCCTCTCCCCACTCGTTTCGTCTTTTTCTCGCTTTCTTCGTTTTTTTTTTTCGGCCTCAGATTTTGACGAGTATGTCTTATACCTATACGTACCGCCGATTTTCGGCTCCACGTACGAGAACGAAGCCATAATGGCACGAGCGAATATCGTTCATCTAATCGGCCAAGAGTAGCACAGGTTACACACTCGGCCCCTGACACTCTTCCGGGGCCTGTATCTTCAAAGCGCTCAACATCGCGAGCTAGCACGAAAGAGAGAGAGAGAGAGAGAGACACGACGACGCCCGTGATGGGGAGCCGATGCCACACACATCCGGTATGCGCATTCAGAGCCAGGCGGGTGTGACGCTGCTTCCGGTCTAAATGCCCTCGAGCAGGCCCCGCCGCCCTCTCTCTCTCTCTCTGGATGACCTCTCCGTGAACCTCGCCGCGGCACGCACACACACACGCACACGATTCTTTTTCCATATAGATGAAAGTGCGCGACAAGTGCTATTTACATCGGAGTGACCACTTTTATACGCGCACAGGTGTGCTGCTATGCACGCGAGAGATGAAAGAACCGCGGCTTATCGGATCGGCGCGAGTAATGATATGTGGTATAGAAGAGATGAAAGGAGACAGGTCGTGATCGATATCGCATAGATTTTGATGGAAATCGAACGGCCACGCGTATAAAGAGTATATGGTATTTCTCGCGTCCGAGGCAATTTCGCGCTCGGAATGAGTATTATTAAGCTGGAAATTTAATTAGACGTATGTGGGAAAATGCGTTTTTTCTTTCTTGCCGCAAACACGCCGTGTATATACGCATTGCTCAAGCTTGATTTTGCAAGCGCAATTCGAATATATCTATATCCTGCGTGTCGCGTTATTAGGCTGTTATACATGAAAGAATTCGTCGGGTTTTCGCGGCACCGCGTGTCGTATATAATGTAATGCGAGAAATTATAATGCGGGCCATGGCGCTTTGTTTGCGGGCAACGTCTTGCATTGTGCACTTTGCTACTGCAGAGAGAGAGAGAGAGCGTTATATACGCGTAGACTGACCTTTGGTTATGTTCAGGCGAATTTGTTCCTTTTCCCACGATGCGAAGGAGGCCTTCAAGGCCTCGGTCATCTTCTTGTTGGTTCCAGGCGTAAGCGGCGGCACTTGCGCCGGGATATCTGTAACAGAAAGGGAGAATAACATCGTTCTTTAGTATATGCGTTTATAATACAGAATGAAATAGAACGTTTAGCGCGTATAACTTTTTTTCGATTCGCTCGAGTGACTCGCATTTGGGAGATAATGCGTTGTTTCGTGTGTTAATACACGCAGGGGACGAGAACCCGCACCTCTGCGTCTCTCAAATGCCTGCGTGTGTGGGAAAAAAAATAAATTCTTTTTCTCCAACTCGGGACGCGATCAATTTTAACATATATACATACGCGCTATAGGAACATAAAACTTTTTAGAGCGTTCTGCGGAGCCCCGAAAAGCGCCAATCTCGCCAAAGCAACAATCGCGCAAGGCCATCGCGATTTTCGTGAGTATACAGACGCGCAGAAAAAAAAAAAGGAGAATCATCCTCGAAACAAAACGAGCCGTTTCCTCTGGCTGGCCATTAGCCGCGCGCTAATTACCCTCCAACGTTGCTCTCGGTAGGAGAGAAGTCCGAAATGTCGTTGACCCATCAGCCCGCAATCGCACGTGTTACAATCGTATATATATATCGACGTCGCATGCGACGTGTAATCCGTGAAAGCCGAGCATTCCCGGGGACAGCGCCGCCACCGCTGCCGTGTACATGCATCAGGTGTACCCCTCCCACACACTCTCTCTCTCTTTGTGTCCGCGCATTTTCGATGAGCAGCGCCGCCAACGGAGCGCGACCAAGGGGTTGCAAGGTGCACTGTGTATATATACGCGGGACGGGCCAAAAGACAGGAGTGTCCCGTTCGCGAAGAGAGGGAGGGAGGGAGGCAGTGAGAGCAGTAGCTCGCGTGTGAGAAGCCGGCTTAATGGCGATTCTCACACGGTGCTTATATACCGGCCAGCCGCCCGCACCTGACGCGCGCGCATGGAGACTAATATACTATGTGTGTGCACATGTGCTGTAATGTTGCACGAGCGAGCAGGGGCGGTTATGCCGCGCACGGACTATCTGATAACATCGCGTCGCGCAAATAGGATCGCGAGAGCAGGTGCGCGCAGTGTCCTTGTGTTATGCCTCGCTGCAGACGAAATTATATGCGGAAAGTCAAAAGAGGGAGGTGCAATGTTGAATATTCTTCGGGGCGAGCTTTGCGTTTTCTTGCCATGATTGCGAGTCGGGGAATGTATGGCCAAACAAGGACAATTACAAACTCGCTAATCATTCCCTTGAAGTATATAGGTATATCGACCGTCAATAAACATGATAATTCCAGCAACTCGCTCGGAGAGTACAAAAAAAAAAGGAATTAACACATTAAACCGTTCGAAAAATAGTACATAAACGTATTATACGCGACGACGGACAATGGCGTTGACGACGAGATATCTCTCTCTACATATATATTCTCAACGGCACGCACTGCTTTCACGACGCGATAGCGATTTATCGCTATCGTCTATAGCTACGCGTTCATTTTTTTTTCCTCGCTACTGCCACACACACACACACGCGCGCGCGCGCGCATACGTGTATTCTCTTCGTATGTGACATCGCATTTAATTATACGCGAGTCCGATAAATCGCGTGTGCAGACATTGCTTCGTTCGTTAAAATTTCCCGGCGGCATAGAAGTTTTTGTAATTGATTTAATTTTCTCCTTCGGTTCAGAGTGCACGACACTGTGCTCGATGTTTTATTTTATCGTTGGATTGCAGCAGAACAGGAAGATCGTGCGCTGTTTCGAATATTGCGACCAATATGCGTTGTGTTTCCCGAGAGAAATTCAAATCGCGAAACAATGGTCGCGCGCGAAGAAACCTCACCGGTCAACGGTACATAACAAGCCTTGTGAAAATATATTCTCTACGCCGTGTATATACGTTGATGTGTATGGCAGCGATGAGCGAGAAAGAAAAGGAGGGAGCAGCCGCTTTATACTCCACTGGAGTTTATTTATAGCACTGTTGTAATTTCGTCGAACATTACGAATTTTGCAAATAAACGTATATACAAGGGGAGAAAGCGCGGTAGTCGAGAAACGAAACGATGAAACATGCATGAACAGTTTCAAGAGCCGCCGATAAAAATGAAGTTTTATATAGCGTTTAGCATATTTACGCGGAATTGGGAACCTCTCGTAATTTCAATATCTATACACATACACGAAACAAAAGTCGTCGAAATTAGTGTAAACTCGAGTCTCAGCACTCGAGAGTAGCGCACACGAATGACGCACTTAGCATAATATAATGAGCACGCGTATCACGCGGGGATATACATCGCTCGAGAAAAAAAGAAAGAGAGAGAACACACACTATTATACCCATCGCGATCATGCACATGGTTATATCGGATTTATATTGGACTGATGCTAATGCTCGGCATATACATCGTCTGATGACCCGAACGCGACTCGGGTCAGACTACGACACCTAACCCCGCTGCTTCTTGTCGAACGCTGCTCTACATAAATTTGCATCCCGGCTTTGTGTTTCTCGGTTTGATCGTCCTCCGTTTCTTCACGCGGAGGCACTATAACGTGTATGGCTTATTTTTCTTTCTTTATTCAGAAGCGCGTGATTGCACTGTTCGGATTCTATACGTATACACGAGTGAGCCGTGAGGTATATAAAGAGAGGGAATGATGTCAGGCGAAAAAGAGTCGGTATATTTGCGAGCTGTTGTCGCGGTGTATATATAATACGCGTATGGACGAGAGAACGTTTATTTTTAGGCTAGCGCAACTAAGACGCGAGTATAGACTCTGCGCGCGCGATGTTTCAAAGCGCGGAAACTTTCCGTGTCAATAACCGTGACGAAAAGCACCGTTTTATATACACCTCCAAACGGCGATTACAGCAGCTGCGCGAGAAGAAGAATATAAAGAAACGAATTACGCGCCACACAGTCTCCCCGTGTGATCGTCATCTCCGTAGTAGTATATTTCGTGTAGATTGAGCGTTTGAATGAGAGAAAGAGAAAAAGCGAGAGAAGAAAATTACGGCAGTACGGAGACGCGCGCGCGTGTCATATGGGGCAGTCGAGCAGCGCGCGAGCCACAGGAAGGCGTTGTAAATGAGCTTAACGGACGCGCAGCACGTGCTAGCTATATACTGCTGCTGGCTAACCTAACTCCCTTCTATCGTTTAAAATAGTACACGCGCGTCTATTCTGTATACGCGTTGCTCTTTGAGTTTCGAAGCGTTGCCTCGAGTGTCGATACAATCGCGCGAATGTCCGAGCTTGATTCGCGAGAAATATAAAAGTTCAGAGACGAAAACAAATCCTTTGTTTGTTTAAAAATTTATACAACGCACGCGTTGGCCCGAGGCGTATACCAATCGGATTGAATTGTAAAATTGTAATTAAAAGCCGTGTTTGCGCAGACGAGAGCCCTCTGGCTCGGATTGAAGCAATGGTTATACACCGGAAAAATATATTTTTCCTTATCTCTTCGGTATACACGCAAGCAAGCGCGAGAGCTTTCCACGAAAAGCACCGTGTAATATTTTTACATTTTCATTAACTCGCTCATCGTATTTAGCCCTGTATAGAAACTCTTACACAAAGGTAAATATACCCCGCAAATACGCGTTAGAAAGAGCCGGAGAAAGGCCGTTTTCAGCCCTTTCACTGCAGCATATATACCTATATACACAAGCGTCCCCTGCTTCGTACGTATAAATACACGCACGAGGCGTTACCTGTTGCAGTAGGCATTGTCAACGCGCGCGCTTTGGCTGTACACCTGTTGAGACTGTGTGCTTGCTCATTTCGGAGCATTAATCACGCCGCTTGACTTTTATTCCTACCCTGCGTGATCGCCCCGCACTTCTTTGCGCCATGGGGTTATTGTACCGTGTGTGCGACTTTGTTTCTCTTGAAGTATCATAGTTCTATATCGAAAAGGACTGTGTGTGCGGTACTGACGAAAATTCATCGTCGCCTCGTTTCGGCATATGGGAGGCGCATCAAGGCGCGGTAAGAGTCCAAGGGAGCGACGTATCAAAAAAATTTTCGAGGCGGTTGCGACTCTACGTGCGTGCATGTATATATACCTATATATAGTTAAACGAAGGTGCGCGCGTTGCACCTGTCGCCACTGCCGATTCTTAATGTATGCCACGTTACGCGCTGAGTCTCCCCTGCAGTATATATCGAGCCGATGAACTCGACTCAGCTTGTGTGTATATACGTATATATACATGAGAATACGCCTGAGATATCCACAGTCTTGTTTTTCCGCGAAATCGTCGCGATAACCTCGCGCTCGCACGCGCACGCGGCTGGTGCGTAATTTTATGTGGAAACAAAAAATTACCGACCATTAGCCGTAAAGTTAAGGTGAGTCGAAGGGCATATCTTCTTGTTTTCAGCTTTTCTAGCAATTGACTGTCGCCTCTTCTTCTCCTTCTTTCCTAGGCCCACACGATGTACATACACTTAATTTGCTTCAATCTTTTTAATGACCTGTAATTTGACCACGTCCCCGAGTCCGCTGTCCACACATACGCTTACAGTAGCGACAAGCGCTATAGTAATGTCTCTTTTTGCCGACGCGCGATGTCGAGAGATCTCGAAAACAATGGCCCCAATAAATCATAAATTTAATATTCAATTATTTTCCGCTTCGCCTATACACACGCACGCTCTCGGAGAGGAGAAAATTGCTTCGCGGCGACTTATTTTCCCCGACTTTATCGCGATCAACGCACGCGTATACTAACTATATATAAATGCACATCAGCGAGCGCGGTAGCAGCAAACGCGCAGAGAAGAGAGAGAGAAGCGCTACCGAGGCTTCCAAGGATTTTTCACGAGGGCCACGACTCGAGCGAGGTAAATCATCTTTATGGGCCAATTCGCGGCTGCTGCGGCGAGAGCGGGTGAAGACGTTCTCATTATTAGGCTGTAAAGCGCCGGGTGTGCTTTTAATTAAGGTTTTAGTGTTGCTGCTGCCGGAGACGCTGATTTTTCGCAGCGGGATGAGCGCGGAAATGTGTGATTTTCTACCGGTTTATGGCTGCTACCAACGCGAGAGATAATACCCATACGCTGTATATCCTCCTGCATATATTCGCTATTCTGGCAATTATATTGACTTCTGAAATCGGGACTTCGATTATACTCGGTATACGTGCAGAAAATCGAGCGGTAACGCACTGCACGAGAGGAAAAAACCAAGCTTCGTCTCGTTGTACACGAAGTAGGCGTGCGAGAGAAGAGTTATCGCCACAAAAGCAGTGTCATTATCTCGCTGAAACAGCCGCGCGGTCCTGTCGTCCATTGATAAAAAGAGGCAAACGACTTGACGGACATCATCGCGACGCTCTTGACTATGGCGCACGCCGGATGTTACGGGAAACACCGCACGCCCCCGTTTTCTAAAATTTAGGCGTATAGCAGTGCTTTCTTCCCACTATATATAGTACATTGCTATCGGAGAAGAGATAAAGGACTGCGATGGGTTTTCCCTTTTCTTCGTACGCGTGTTTTCAACTTGTTTCGTTCTTTTTTTCGAGAGAGAGAGAGAGAGAGACAGATAACAAAGCCAGCTTTATCGGCGCTTCGTCACCGGTCGAGCGCACAAAACAACGACGCGTTACTTGGAAAGAGCGCTGGAGTTAAAGTAAATTGATTTAATAATACCGCGATGTAGCTGCATCCGAGGGGCAATCTCAGTAGTATAATAGCAGCCGATATTTTCATTAATATTCCCCCGAGAGAGAGAGAGAGAGAGAGAGAGAGAGAGAGAAAACTTGTATACACAGCCGAAAGACTGCACGTACGCGCTAACGAGGACACAATCGTCCTCTCCTTCTCTCCCTCGTATTATTTTGTCTCTCTTTCTCTCTCGGCGCTCGTTCTTTTGTGTATATTATCGCAAGCCGCAGTAGTGTATTCCACTCGCATCATGGCGCACTGATTACGCCTCGACGGCAGCTATAGCAGCTGCCATTTCGCCCGGGCGTCGTCACATCAGCTCTCATATACATCACATACGACTTTTGGCTTCATTGTCAGTGCTATGCTCGCGCACCAACGCGCGTTCTGCGGGTTCACGTTCGAAAGTTTCTTTTATCCTTGAATTACGCGCATGTACGTAAATTGAGGACTATTATTTCTTGATTACGCTCCCGGCAATGGCCGCGCAAGCAAGCAAGCAAGCAAGCGGCTCGCGGCGTTTGATGTTTTGTAAGAGCTGCATGCGCGAGTCTATGTGTGTGTGCGTGTGTGCTGCTCTATATATGTAATTTTTTTTTTCTCTTCTTTTCTGATTCGCTTGATTGTACTTTTGTTGGCTTGTTTGGGGGTGCTTTCTTTGGACGCATCATCAGGCGTGATTCACGCGAAAGCGATTGTTCGTTATACATTATACGCTATATCAGCAGCTGAGCCTCTGAAATCGGAGCAAGTGCGGCAAAAATCGTCGAAGGAGGAACGAAAGAAATCTGCGACAAATCGAAAACACTCGAGTATAATACAAGTCCACAAGCAGGTTGCGCAACGCTCCGCCAGATGTCACCGGCTCGTCCCTCTCGACTCTCTGTTCTGCTTTGTATCATACCGTTTGTATATACACACACTCGCGCGCACTCTGTCGAACAATACAAATACGACATGTAGACCGCGGGCGAAAAATCGGCATCTATAATGCACAATAGGAGAGGACTGCGCGGACAAGTGGCAGCGTATTATATATACATTCCGCTTCGACGCGTATCGGGCACGAGTCACGCGTGCCCGTGTATATACGTGAAAAGCCATTACTTTCACGCATATATACTTTTAATTGTCCGCGTATGTAGAAAGAGAGAGAGAGAGAGAGAGAGAGAGGGGCGGGGCGAGTGTAACACGCGCGTTCGACATGCAAAAAGCCCGAGGTTTTCTCATTATGGATATATGGGCTCTTTGTGCGCGCGAGGCTCGTTTCACGGTTTTACGGTTTCTTTCGCGCTTTTTGTGTCCGCTTCGCTGTCTTTTCGCGAATCCGAGAGAGAGAGAGGGAGAGACCGGTTTATTTTTTTCTCCGCATAGCGCACGAGCACATTTAGCCAGAAGTATGTGACGTATATAATGATGTATAGCCGATCGCGAGAAATCGGCGAGGTATATGTATAACCATGTGAGAAAAAGAGAATATCGCACCTAGCAGGCTACCTCTGGGTCTGCCAAAGGGCTTCATGGCCTTGATTCCCATGCCGGCGTGAGCCGCTACCGCTGCTGCCTCAGCCGCCGTCGTCCCGTAGTCCACGTACATGAGTCTTTGCACAGCACGATTCATAAACCAATATCGCACCTCTTGTCTCTTTATAATACACTCGTATAGCGCGAACAAAGAGTATAAGTGGTACTGCAGGTATATATCACAGCGTAAGATAACGAGCTGGCGCTTGACGCGCCGTTATCCACCTTCGAGTCTCATTCTACACTTAGCTCGGCTGCAGCCTGGTAGCGCCGTAATCTGCTCCATCCGAAATCGGCAGACAAGACGATCCAGCCATCGAGAGTGTGACGCGCACAGGATTTTTCACTGCACTTGATGTATAAAATCTGTCCGAACGTCGCCGATGCCGCAGGTAAACTCGCGCGCTCTCGCGGCTGCAGAGAAGCTGCTGCGCGAGTCGAGCGAACCAAGAGAGAAACGGCAGCGCAACAGCACGCGAGCCAGTGCAGCACCGCGTGCGTGCAATGTACACAGAACACAGACAGTGGAGTGGAAGGGGAAAACTCGGGCGCGCGAGTGAGCAAGCCAGAAAGTGAGTCCTCTTACGCTCGAACGAGAGCGAAACGTTGCTGATGCTGGAGCGCGCGTGATTTTTGGCGGTGGAGAGAACGAGAGAGTGAGTGAGTGAGTGAGTGAGTGAGAGAGAGAGATCCTCACCGGTGAGCGGAGAGCCGTTTACTGAATGGGCGCGCGCTCGACCGAAAATACACCGGCGGCGGCAGCGCGCGCGGATATGCGGGTATAATACGTATTATATATAAGCGAGAGATGACTCTTCTCTCTATATGTGTTCGTATACCCCTTCTTCGGCTGCTGCTGTTTCTATGCTCCTGCTTCTTCTTCGTCTTCGTCTTCTTCGCAGTAGTGTCGTGATTTGCGAGCAGCTGCTGCTGATGTGCGCGTCGATGTAACCATCATCGTCGCGTGGATTTCGGAGTCTATTAACGACTCGTGCTCCAACATGCGCTGACGATCAAAAAACTACGCCGAGAGCAAAATTGGCCCATTAAAGAACAATACGATGTAGCACACAATGCAGATAGCAGAGCATGCGCGTATATATATATATAGTATCCGAGAAAAGTAGTCGCGGGGAAGACCTCGGCGAGTCACGGCTGACTTGCCCCGTGTGCTTGGGCTCATTACGCACTCGCGCGCGCACACTACGACATACAGACATTTATATATAGGGGGAGGCGTTATACACCTATATGTTACGTACTGCAGCACATATATACATCACGCACACAGACACGCGCACACATATCGCGGAGAAAGAGGAGTGGGAGCAAGCTCGCGCCCTCGAGAGAAGAAGTCCGCAGAACTGCACGTAACGTTCTCTCGCGCGGCGCAAAGAGAAGGAGGAGGAGAAGGAGGAGAGCGTATAATAACGGCCGCTGAGTCTTGGCTCTCGCTCCTTCCCCACCGCATGGCTATATAGTCCCGAGAGCGAGCGTTCGTTTTATGAATGAAATGCCCTGAGCGCCGATGTTGGCGCGATGCCTGTGCTATACAGCATATAGGTATATATACCTCTTTCTTTTTTCCGCGAGAGCTGCTCTCGACTGTCTACTCTGTATGTATAGGTATAGAACGCACAGCACAGAATCTGTGAGCTACGGGTTCATTCATTCGTGACGGCGGACAGATCCGGCGATTGAGCCGTTTTCTCGAGTGTAGATCTCGCGCGCGGGGCCGTAGCTTTCATTCACGGATTTCTCGATCCTACAAATGCCAGAGAGGATGTTGTGTATACACACCAATGAATGAACCGATGATTTTCCGCTGCGAGTTTGGTGTAATTTATATACACCAAGCGGGAGGACATCGATGGTGAATTGATTCTCGCACACGTGTATATATAATCACGCGTACGTCGTGCGGCGTAATCAAGTATAAAATAAAAGCGCGCGGTAGCCCCGAGAGAGAAGATTATCGTTATTGCAATAATGTATCGTAAGATGCTCGTGTTACAAAGGAAGAGAGAGAATACGAGAATATCCCACGCCGATGCGTATAATTTCTGTATCAGACGTAAATACATACAAGCAAAGAAGAAGCCTAATGATTCGCATTAAAGAACGACGCTGCAGTAGCCTCGACATCTTCCGCAGATAAGATAAGCGCGACTCGCCCTGCGTAATACATATCCTTGACGCTGGCGCACGCGCGCAAGGACAAAGCCTCCTAGCCATACATGCATCTGTATTACAGTCGCTCCCTCTAATTTTGCACGCGATATAACGCGAGAGTCCAGCTATATACAATATAACGCAGCTTACGCAGCGCTATATACTCGACGCCAAGGGCTGCATAGTGGAGAGCATGCGGTGTATATAATATGCGGAGGAATTAAGCGCAAAAGGAGCAGGAGGCTCGCGCCCATTAACGCGAGAAACCAGCAGCGGCACAGAGAGGAGAAAAAGAAGCGCCGAGAGCCCAGTACAGTATAATAAGCTCGCGATCCACAGGTGGTATCTGCGAGAGAGAGAGAGCGAGCGAGCAGTGAGTGTATATATATATATATATACGTGTATAGAGGGAGAGAGCGGCCGACTACGCCCGAGGCCGAGCAGGTTTTTGCCGTACTTTTTTAGCGGTATTTATTACGACTAGGAAGCCGACGCGTGCGAAGCTGCTGCTGCTGCTGCTGCTGCACAGATCGAACGCGAAGCAGAGCGAGTATAGAATACAGGCGTTATGGACTGTACTTTCTGCAACAGTTTCTACTTATTCTTAAATTTTCATCGCTGCATGTACACGAAACTGTATATACCGAATAAAAGATCGTAAGCACCGCCCGCAGCTGATACGCGTAACTCTTTCTCCGGTCGCGGTAGCTTGAAACCCATACGCTTGCACTTCGCCATCGGGGCCTTTGCAGCTCTCGAGAGGGAGAACACAGGCGAGAGAGAGAGAGAGAGAGAGAGAGGAGGGTGAGAATGGGAGGAGAGCGTGAGAACGCGTGTATAAAACTTTGCGAGCTGCACACGTGTGTGTGTATATACGTGCGAGTATCGGCGTCACTTCCTCTGCGAGACTAGCTCACCTGCTGTTGGCGCACGACATCCGGTCTCTCTCTCTCTCTCTCGAGATCACGGAGGCTAGACGCGCCGCTTCCGCGCTCGGGAGTCAGGTGCGATAAGATGTGCGAGGAAGTCGGAGATTTAATCGCGTGCAGACCACTGCTCAAACTCCGTACTGGATGAATGAACTCGTACGCTATGAATGGACTCGGCGATTTTTGAATGAACACACGCTCGCCTAATAATACTCTGTGTCTTATTTCCACTATACTGTGTCAACGAAACTTTATGCCTATATAATTCAGCTCCCGATAATAGGAGCTTTGAGCCTTTCGAAATATCATGCTCGCACACACGCAGACACGAAAGTGGAAAAACAAAAAGGAAGAATGAGTTACGTCGACTTCCGGCGAGCGCTACTGCAGGCCATTGAAAAACTCGCTCTCCACGCACACACACACACACACAGACTGCATCTTGCGCGAATAATAGGAATCGCTTTTATCAGTTTAATTAATGAAACGGCTGCGCGCTCGCAATTGTCTCTCGTGTATTCCATGCTTGCGCGTTTCTTCATTTTCACGAGCTAGCCCACAGATTTGCCGAGACTGATAATTCACCGGTTCGCGCGTTTGCTCAATTCATAAGTCGACGAGCGGCTGCAGGTTGATTCATGAATTGCGCGAGCTGTATATGGAAACTCGAATTTTTCAATGAAATCCTATAAGCTTACGCTCGACGCTGCAATAGAACCGCGAAGCGCACGTATATATATACGAAGAGCTGCACGCGGTTGCTTCTCTCTCTTTTTCTCTCCTCTATTGTTATTGTTATAATATACGCACTCGTCTCGCGTCGCAATTTCCGCCGCGAGGCTCTCTCTCTCTCTCCTTGTCTTATCTCTCTAATACGAGGCGTCAAACGAGTTACAATATAATAATCAAAGGAAAAGTTACCGCGCTCGCACTCGTAGTTTCGTCGTCATTTCCGATCCGGATGTACACAGACTAACTTGCCGGCTATAGGCGCCTGAGGCGCACTTGAAATCCACTCACTCTCTCTCTCTCATCTCGATATCTCTTTCTCTCTCTACAGAAGAAAGAGATTTATAGTTCCCGCTCTCGCGCGGAAAAATTCAGACAGGACGTGCGCAGGCGCGCGTAAGCAGCAAGACTCTGTGTATTATACATTTATACACCGGGTCGTAGTGTTGGAAAAACAGAGGATCGTTATTGCAATAATGCGGAGAGTGTATCTGCTACCGATCGGAATAGGAAGAAAAGTCACCGGGAAGAGGAGGTTTCCAACGGAAATGACCAGAGAGGATGCTGCGCTATAGCGACTCGTTTAATGCACGCGAAAGAGAAGACACGGTGTGAATCGCGAGCATCCCAACCTGTATACCACTATATCCAAAGGGCGTGTTCTTCACCGTTGCATGGGCAAAATGAATTTACAGCTTCCGAGTAAAGAATGATCCTCGCGAGAGAGACGCGAAGGAATCTCCGAGTGTGTGTATATATAAGCGCCCCGGCGCGTCAGGTGCACAAAATACACGGCGTCGCCGCTACTGCTTCTGCTGCTGCTGGCTCTGTAGCATATAATAGAATCGTAAATCGCACGGCGGAGAAAAGCGCGTGTACGTACAAAAGAAAACATTTGTATGCAAGTGCAGAGAGCGCCCGTGCGATATACGATACAGCCGGGAACACGCCTACGCCGCGACTCCAGTACTTCTCCCCTTCCCCTCACTGTATATGTGTGCACACTGGGTATATCGGCTACTGCTTCCATTCACTAACTCGAGAGGCGCGCGCCTATACGTAATATCTGTGCAGCGGACACACAACTGGTCGTTTCCGGTCTCCTCTGAGTTTCGCCTCTTTCTTTTTCTTTTTTATAGTACACAGTGAGAGGATAAATATAAGAGACTCTCGATCGGACTTTCCGCGGCTCTTTTTAATGGACCGCTAAAGGCGCCGGGCGACTAATGAGAACCTGTATGTAGGTGCACGCTTGTGCGTGCGGTACACACATATATATATATAAGCCGCGTTAATTGAGTCGTTGCGCGTACACGTATATACACCGGCGATATTTTACTAATGAAGCTCATTGTGCGGCACACAAGCCGGCGATTCATTGATAGATCGGCAACGTCGATCGCTCTTGCAGGAAACCGAGTGAGCTAATTAATGCGTTTACTTCGTGACTCTTAGTTTGTTTGTTTACGCGAAATTATTTTACTGTTAAAAATGCCGTATTATCCTGAAATCGTTCATCAGGACATAGACATTAAAATTTCTATCAAGCGTCGAGTCATTGAAAAATCATTCGATGGTTTGTGTAATTTTTAATGAGCCCCGCGTGTTGCGCTCGTAAACGTCCGCCGCAACGGCCAGGATTCTTACCACCGTGTGCGCGAATTCTCTATTTCGCAGTAACGCGCGCGCGCGCGCAGAGAGTTGTGTGTTGCCGAGTGTTGTGCAAAAAAAGGGGGGGGGGCGAGGCCCCCCTGATTTGTACTTTCTAGAATGAGTCGAGCTATATGCCTGAAAATATATATATATATATATATACATACGTGCGCGTGTGTGACCTTCTGTGTCGTCGTCGCTAAATGGGACATTGTCTTTGGATTTTTGCGTGTGTGCAGAGCGTATACGACTGTTAAAATTGATCTCTCAATGTTAACGACTCTATTGCCTTTTCTGTACAATAATACGCTTTACGTGTGTATGCACATGCTGTATACATGCGCTGTTTGTGATGATACAAAAATTCTGAAAATATATCCTCACACTAAAACGGCAGCTTATTATTACTCCAATTATATGAACACACGATTATACCGCGAACATTTAACGCCATTACTACAATGGAAGCAATAATTATCAGCACAACAGTGAGATAGTCCCTATTAATAATTCCCTATAATACATACACACATTCTAAGTAGGCGAAGAACAAACACCGCAGCGGCGATAACGACTCATGAATGAAAAATTACAAACGCGCGATTTTCCTACGCTCTTGAAAGAAACGAATGAAAACCCGCGCGCGATGGATGACGAAGAAAAAAAAAATAAAAGTACAGAATCAGACAGTGGTAAATGCCGAGCGTGCACGAGTGTGTGTGTGTGTGTATGGGTATATAAAACGCGCCGGTGAAACTAGCGAGGCATGAAGCAATTTGAGCCCAGAAAAATATACACCTTCCCCAGTTTCGCAGAGACTGTGAGCGCACGTGTGTGTTGTATATATATGTACGCGCACACACAGTCTTCCGTTCGCCTGTCTTTTGTCCGGGGAGCTGTATCATCGGCGAGATCTTCCACTGTGTGTGAAATTGGCCCAAAAAACTCCCGCACAATCTGCAACCTCGTATCTCTCTTGAAATTCGGCGAGGGAGATTTGGTTATTAAGTACTCTGCATATATCGTGTGCCATATATACGTTGCAGTGATTTCTGGCTTCGTTTTAATTGCCGAGCGTTCTCAGCGAGGCAGGAAAGACGGACAATCGAAAAAAAAAGCTGCGGCAACGGTAAAAGCCATTTGGCGGCTCACATGAGCGAGACCAAGAGAGCTGTATACTCATACGCGTATATGAATAATCGGCTGTTACACGACGAGTATATCGTAGTGGCACGAAATTGATTTCTAACTCTAGTTTACAGCGCATTGTTTCCGCGCGAGAGCAGAGGATTTTCGTCGGTGCGTGTGTGGCGCACGGGTGAAGGTAAAATAGGAGAGCGAGGTTATACACAGGCAAGGCGCGAGGGTCGTCGTCGTCGTCGTCGTCGTCGTCGTCGCCGTATAGTGTATGGTAGTCTACGCGGGAGTTTGCTGCTGCTGCTGTGCTGCCGCGAGAGAAAGAGAGTTCTGGCTGGCTGAGCACGCGTCCGGTCATTAACGGAGCTTATCTACATGAGCACACCTCGAAGCCCGCGAGAGACAGAGAGAAAGAGTATACGTGTACACACGGAGAGTTGCTTCGTGTGTTGGTGCGTGTGCGCAATCCAGTGGAGAGGAGTCAGCTCGTGCGACTCCGCCGTGTGTATTATACACGGCGGAGGAGTGTATAGTCGTTATATGTATACCTTGCTCGAAATTTTCGAGCGAAGCTTTTACGTAAGATGCGCGCGCGAGTTCTCCTTGCTTCTTTTCGTCCAGCAGTTATACACTTATAATAAACTCAACCGATCGACTTTCACGGCGACGTTCGATTTCGTGCGCGTATAATAACTCGCACGCACGTTTGCTTCTCTTTTTCCCACGCTAATTTCCATATACGAGCGACGCTGAAAATTTCGTCCGCCGTATCCTTATCTCCCGGCCAAAATCGACGAGGGAATTCCGTCGCAAGCTTGCGGTATATAACTTGCGAACGATCGAATGCCGAGAGTAAAAAAAAAGGGGAGACAGCGCGAAACGAGTCAAAGAGAGAGAGAGAGAGAGAAGAGTGTGTCGCGAGGAGTTGCGAGCGGGCGCGGGGTCACGAGTGAGGGAGAACGCACGAGGTGGAAGTACGCTTCGTTGCCCACGCGTTTCGTTCTCTCGGTCTCTTCTGTATGTGCCAGCAGCGTCATCGTATTATGTGTGGAGAGAGAGAGAGAGAAAGAGACGTGGCCTCGCCGACACAGCGAATCGAAAAAGTCGTTGCTTCGGAAGGATTTTGCCTCGCGCGCGTGTGTTTTCTTTTTTTTTTCACTCGATCGCGCGAAATCTTGGATAATTGTTATTGTATACTGTTTCGAGAATTATTCGTTATAACGCGCGCGCGCGTGCACTGTATAACGTCTGGCCTCGAACGTCGAAGAACTCGGAACAATGGAAGAAAACGTGCAAAACGTTGGTTCACGCCTTATTCAAGATTCGTCGTGAAAAAAAAAAAAATCTTTTGTCTTTTTTCACGCCTCTATATGTGTGCGTAACAGCATCGGTACTACAAAGCTTCGATTAAAAAAAAATGTTTTCACTTGCGAAATCCGTATATATATTTGTCTTTAATAAGATTCGCACGAGTCTGCTCTTAGAAAGCACTCACGCTTCTGCTGCATATCGATCACTTGTATTATACGCTTCCCGATACGTTTTCTCAATAAAGGGCTTATAATTCCCATCACCCGCCGAGAGCCCAGAGCAAAGCTCTCACGATTTTTCGATTAAAAAGCGCGCGAAAGATTGAATAAAAGCACAACACGGGCAAAAAATGAAAAAAAAAAATCAGACGCCAACAAACGAGAGTCTTCTTATTACCAAGTACACACACACACACACAGCGTGCTCGCATTCGCATAAGTCGAGAGAGGCGTTTAGCGGATCATCCAGACTAGCGGCGCGTGATCGCCTGCGGCATTCGATCACAATGGGGGATGGAGACGATGATCGGCGGCGGCGTATAATTAAGTCGACGCGCAAACATGCGGAGAGTAAAGTTCTCGCGCGCTAGCCCAAGGCTCTTTAATTAGTCGCGAGACGGTCTTGCGCGCACCCTTAGCTGATCTCTCTTGCGAGAGCTATAGCCCTTTGTCACGTGCGCGTACGATACTTACGCTCGATTGGTCGTACAGAAGCTATACTCGCTTCGATGCGCGGATTCGCATTTAATTAGATCGAGCGGATCTTTGACGTGTGCGCGGGGGTGGATTCAAGAAGACTCTCATTTCGAGCTGCAGTTCTCATCGTATACGCATCGCAGCATCGTCATTGTATAAAAGACTCTACAAATAGAGTTTCTTTTTGTGTACTAGCTCTGATGCTTTTCGAAGGAAATTCTCCGGAGGAATTCAATTCGGAGAAATTATGATGATTAATACGCAGAAATTGACGCCTTCTGCTTGAAATTCAAACGCGTCGCAGCATACAAAGGAATGCATAAACCGATGCATTATATTAGTCGTATTTAACGTTATAATTCGCGTTTTCTCCCTCACGCGTTACGAAAAAACGATACCCGCGCACACGAGCAAAAGTTTATACTTTTTCGCGCTACGTCCAAGGACTACATAAATATACTTATACACATTCACCACCCGCCCTCTTCAATTCCATAGACACTCTCTCAGGCGACGAAAATGAAGCAGCAGCAGCAGCAGCAGCAGCGGACTTTACGATGCGAAACGACAATAATGGAAAAAAGCCGCGCGCACAAAGCGGAGGGAGGCACCTGCGACGACGCATTCTCACGCGCGCGCTAGCGCACCTGTAACCCAGAATTCGTGCAGCTCGGACTTTGTGAGGGAGAGAGAGAGAGAGACTATATACTCGCATTATGTACAGCGCTGCAGAAGGGAACGCGCGAGCATTTTCATTTTTTTTTTTTATTCCTGCCCCTCGCGTACAATTACTAAATCGCTTAGATGAGTAAGTGGAACGAAATTGTCCGTTCGGAGAGAGAGTTGAAGCGTTGTTTTCCCCCAGCGTACTGTAAATACACGCGTTGTGTATATAGTTTTTTCCAAGGTGCGTTTTACAGTATACTGCGCGAGAACAGCCGCTTCGAAGGGAAAAAGTTTCGAAATTTGTATATTTCGATATTATATTACGTACTTTCGTGAAAAGCTTTATGGGGGTCTATTTCGCGAAATTACATTAATACAAGCCGAGCAAGTGTGTAATTTCGACTTCTGAACGTATATAGGTATATATATAAAAATCGACCTTCGGTATAATTCAATGAAATATCGTGTACGCGCTCCTTTCGGTTTCGAAAATTTACAATTTTCCCTCGAGTGGCGCATGTATAAGCCATGTAATAAATATGCAAAGCCCTTTATATACGTATATATACATACGCATAAATTCGTCAACCGCACAAAAGAGCGAAGAGAGAAAGACAGCCTTCGCTTTGGATTAATTCAATTCCCCCATCATAATTAGCTCTACTCTCGTCTCTCTGTCCCCTATGCTAATTTTTCCGAGCTAATGCACTCGCCGCGCGTTCACGGAGTGTAAATTAGGCAGGCCGCGGTGACGTCATCTACGCGTTATTTACTACTCCGAAGTATGGTGTCACGCCTCGCCGCCATTTCGCTGTGAGATTTTTCCTATATAAATAAATGTCGACTACGTATGAATCAAGTTCGTTTATACTCGTTAGAGGCAAGCTTCTTATGGATGTGTGCGAGCGGAATCGTTAATTTTCAGTTTAATTTTTTCGCACATCTGCAAACGGTAAATCTCGAGAGGGTACAAAAAACCTATCGAGTCTTCCTCTCTGACCGTGCATACATAACTTTCGTTCGAATAAGAATTAAAAAAAAAAGCCATTATCCTCATCAAGGCGGGAAACAATCGTGCGGAGATAAGATACGAATCCGGCTCGTTAATGCGCGAAAAGAAGAGAAAAAAAAACCTGGGCTTGCGCGATAGAAAAAAAAAGCTGAAAATCTCACGGTCGAATCAAGCTGTCCACATAACAAAGCAGTGGCGTATATAGCCTTGAGGCTTGACGAACTCACGGCAGCGGCGGCGGTTGCAGAAAGCGAGGCGTGTATATGAGAGAGGTTTATAGAAGCAGTAGTAGCAGCAGCTTCGAAAGCTCGCAGCTAATGAGAAACGAGAATAATGGTATCGCCGCGGAGCGATTGGACGCGCAGGCTCCTCCCGCGTCGCGATCATCCAACCTCCTCCGGCGGCACCCACGCACTGACTCTTATATATATATATATATATATACATACTCGCTTTGTTTGCAGCTATACGCTGCGACGGCGGACAGAGAGGGATCTGCTGTTTGATTTTCGTCGCAAGTTTCGCGAGGATTAGCGTGGGCTGGATTATATTGCCTGTTATTAGGCGCGATACCCGGGAGTTACAGTGAGCTGAGATGGGCTATAATTATGTTGTTGAAGCTGCTGGCGAGCTCGGTCAACATTTGCTTCCGAGTTAATTTCGCGATGAGAGTAAAGCGAGCTTTCGGAAAATATTTGCTATCCGGGCTTTAGACTGGATTTTTATAGCTATAGCGATATTGTAGCTCGCGTCCGTACGCGCGAATGAAATGAAATGAAAGAGAGAGAGAGAGAGAAAGAGGAAAATCAGAAGGGAGATAAAGAACGACGATGGCTGCGTTATCGGCGCAGCGGTCGTCGTGTATTCAGGGATTTCGACACGAATGAGTAATGGCCGTCATTTGCGCGTCTCGTGTGGAGAGAATGATTGAGATTCATATATACTCGACTGCAATGTGCTGCGCCGAGGAGTGATTCTCGCGAGTTTTTCATTGTTGATTCTTCGCTTTTTAATTATTCGATTTCTCATAGCGGTTTTATCGTCCTGTGTATAACGCAAGGCAATTGCGATTTTTAAAAGCCAATCGGCTAATTTTAAAATAAAAGCTTCAGGTCGGCCAAAACCTGTTCTCGCAAGCGAGCAGGTGCAGAGCGCCGCGCGAAGGATTTATTTCGGGACGCGCGCGCTTGAAATTGCGTAGAGTAGTTTTGTCGAAACGAGTCGGGCTTCGAGATTGCAGGAGATGCGTGTGGTACACCAGAAACATTCTCTCGTTCGTGTAAACCGATTTACTGGAAGCGAGTTGTGGGAAAAATTGGACGTCAAGCTCATATACGTTATCGATCATATTCAATTAACCAGTGCGCGATGCACGTATACTTTAGTATATATAATCCCAATTATAATCCGCAGTTCGCGCATACATCAAGCCTCGACGAAAAAAGAAACAAAAAGTTCCGGAAAAATCGACGACGGGATAGAAGAAGAATGAGGCATCGGTAGCAGCTCTCTCGCGAGTGAGAAGCTCGTTGTAACAGTGTCCCGTTAGCTCTTGGTGTTGTGCCCGGCGGCGATCGACAGTAATTCAATCGCACTTTTTTTCCGCCGATTTCCGGGACGCCGTTCGCATCCGCTCGCTCGTTCTCGCAGCACGTATATAACTATATATGCGAACGCGCTTTAGTCCCTGCGCCGTAATAGCGGTGGCACACGAGTTTCTCTGTTTCTCGCGCGCGCGCGCGACTCATTGTTCCGCGAGCGAGCGGTGCCTTATTCGGAAAAATCGAGCACCGGTATCAACTTTCGGCGAAACTATATTATCGCGTCGGCCTTTTTCACGACCACGCGGCGAAACTTTCTTTCCGAGCTGTGTGTGTGTATATACGAGCGAAGGAACTATTAATCAAAATTAAATAACATCCTTTCATCGGAGTACGGCGTTGCGGAGTCCGTGCGAAATATACGGAAGAGGCGTTTGCGCGCCCGTCAGACGTGTATACGAGCGCACTTTTCTCTCGTTTATACACTCTCTATACAGTCTATGTATGTACAGATGAGAGCTGCTGCATGTGCGCTCGGAGGCTTTTTCGAAAGATTCTGTCTTTTGTTTGTTTAATCAAGGACAGAAATGAGTTTCTCTCCGCAAAAACTAGCCTTTCTTTCTCGCTCCGACAAATTTATATACCATACGCAGTGGCTAAAGAGAAGAAGAGAGAACTCCAGGAGAAAAAGCGTCCTCTTACCGCAGCGAGTATATACACCTTGAAGGCGCGTTCTCCGAGATAAGAAGGATATACATATAGGTCCGCGGCGCTGCAGCAGCAGCAGCAGCAGCAGCAGCAGCAACAGCAGTATAGATCGAGTGAGCGATACACTGCGGCGAGGTGCAGCGAACGCAGAAGAAGAGAGAGGAAGCGGAGGGAAGACACGGAAAAAGGAGCAACGATACAACGCCGAGTCAAGTGGAGCAGAAAGCAAGCGGGAGAGAGCACTTGCTCCTCGTCGACTTATAAATAAATCTTGATCGCGTGGCTCGCATCCCCACCGTAGCTCCTGGCGTGTGCTCCGCGCGCGCGAGCTCTGCTCCTTCCTCCTCCTTTTTCTCCTTCTCTCTGCCGCCGCCGCCGCCGCTGACGAGTATTGCCTGCAGGGATACAGACTCGTTTTACGTCGCGCGCGCACGAGAGAGAGAGAGAGAGAGAGGAGCTATGCGCCCCCGGCTATTAAAACTCCCCTTCATGAGCCGCGGAGAGAGTATTAGACTCGTGCGAGAGCTGAGATATCGGATGATGCGGCTTTATTTCCTCGTTTCGTTTATATCTATACACGTTATGCAGAATACAAAGCGTTTCGAATTTTCAAAGCTTTAAGTATAGGCAAAGTGTCGCGGGTGAACGCGAGATCGACACCTTTTAATACATTATAGAAGAAGCGCGATTGATTTTAAACCAAAGCAGCCGCAGAGTAAGAAAAACAAGAGACGCATATAAAGCTGCGCGGCGCTACGTATATATATTATGAGAGAGCGCGCTCTGCAACCGGCTGCGGCTGCAGCAGAAACTCGTTTGGCACGCGGCGGCGTCAATTATTTATTTCGCTACTTTATTTGCCTAACGTCCTGCCGCTAGTCATTACCGAGGCTATCGAACTCCCTGCGAGATGCGCTGCAGCGCGAAGCTAATGATCGCGCGGAGAGACTGAGATAACTTCTGCGCGAGTTTCTTTTTCTTATTGTTGTTATTACTTCGATTTGGAATACGCAGCGCACACCGTGCGATGATGACCGACGCGTGGCAGAGTGCGATTACGTACGCGCGCAGCAGTCCTTTTCCTCGCCTGATTGTACGTCTCGAGGTATATATAATACTGCACGTATGCGGGGAATCGGATTGAGCGACGGCGACGACGACGATGTTACTTCGAGTCTGTCATTTTGGAAAATCATATCGGAACTGCGATAACACGCTCGCTCCCGCACACACGCGTTATTAATTACGTTTTCAGTCCGAGATAAAATAAGAGCGATCATAACCACGAGAGCTAAACGTCCGAAGCCGTGGCACACACGGTACTTGAAACCCGTGCAACCTCTCTTGCGGTCCATCATCTGCATAGAGCGAGCGGAGATACAGTTACCGAGCGAGCGATGATCATCGACTCGGCGGGAATCGTCCAAAAAGAGCGAAAAAGCTCGCGTCGTTCTGCGGCGCCGCGGGGGCAATCCTTTGTGGATATGCGAGACGCACAACATTTTACCTCTCGATTTTTAGTGGTTTATGGAGCATCAGGCTGCGGAGGTAAAGTGTCCGCTATTACGACCTATATGTAGCAGATCAAGAGACTGAGTGAAAATCATTGCTCCACAATGTGTATAATATAGCAAAGCGGATATCAAAATCATGCCCATATAACCGCAAGTTATTCTCAAATCACGGAGAGGATATATATATATATGTGTGTTTCGATAGCGCGAACGCTGCCAATTAACAGTTCTGCTGCGCGTGAATATTTATCGCGTGCGTATATGTATATACGAGAGCTTTGATAAGCCGAGTCGAAACCACAGCAGGAAGGAAGTGGCGCGAGTTGCTCCGTTTGGTATACATACTTGGCCGTTGCAAGATTATAATTCGACAAGTCGCATATTATTATGTACAATGACGCGAGAAACCCGAGTTCGATATCTTTCTCTCTTTCTGCGGTCTCGCGGCGAAGCAAAAAATAAGTATATAGCGAACGGCGATTAATTAAATAAAGGCGGAGTACGTTGCACAAGGCTTTTTGAATAAAAACTTGTACGCGGAATTTTTTCCGAATTTATATATTCCATCGTCGTTATAGGCTTATACTACTGCTCGCGGTTATTTTATTACGTAACACGTACGGCGAAGGTACATACGCGCAGCCGTAATCTGGTTAAAAAGTAGTAAACGCGTTTTACGAGCCCCCCATAGCAGTGGCATTTCTTTATCCAAAAAACGACGACTCGCGATAAATATATATAAAACTTGAGAGGCTGTACCGTGTACTGCCCTCCGATACACCGTGCACCACCAGCTCTCGAGATATCAAACTCTCAGCCCGAGTGTCTGTGTACAGATAGGTATCTTTCGATCGTATCGAACGATTGCAGTCGAGGGGAAAAAATTGAGAAATAGCCTCGGCGCGTTACAGTGTATATAAGCGACAGTAGCGTAAAATCTGTGAGAAAGCCGCAACACAGAAGCTGCATCAGTGCAGAAGGACACGCCTTCGCGGTATAACATATTTCGCCGGCGCGACGCGAGTTAATGAAACGTTCAGCGTCATTATACCGAGAGCCGTTTATATATATGGTTTTTCGAAATGCACAGCAGCAGCGTTTCGCTGTGTTATTCAACAGTTGCCGCGTATACGCGCGATATAATCGGAAAAGCCAAAATCGATGAAACGAGGCCGTTAATTCCAGGCTATATATATAGTTACAATAGGAGCACACGCGATTGAAACAACGCGCATCAGAGCTATTACAATATGCGCAAGACGAGCAGGAATATCGAGCGGCAGGGCAGTTAATTTATGCAAATCGAGAAGTGGTTCATTATCGAACCGGCTGATCGACTCGCAACGGCCACACGCTTGTATGTATGTATATAGACTATAGAGGTGTGTATATATATATATATAAGCGCAGAGAGTATAAAAAGCAAAAGCCTCTCGCGGTACTACTATACTCCTCCTCCTCCTCTCGTGCGCTGATGCACCAGGTGCACGCGTGCCTCTAATGCTGCGCCTAGCCAAGGGCGTCTTTTCGCTGTTCCTTTTCCTCTCTCTCTCTCTCTCTCTCTCTCTCTCCCCGTATATATACGTCGGACTTGCGCGCATAGGTTGTGTATTTCTTTTCGCAGGGGATGATAAGGCCGATGACGCGCCCGGTTGCAGCTCGAGATGTTATTGCTCGTACGTATATAGATTATATGTTTTGATAACACGTCGCGTATATATATAAGCGCGCCGCGGAGTTGTTATATAGAGGTTTTCGGTCGAGATCGAGCGGATGCATAACATTGTTGCACCTGTCAATGTACCTTCATGAGAAATGGATGCTTAAAGAAGCAGAAACGCGTAATCGTATAAAGGTGCTTTGCGCTGCGCAATAAAACGCTTTTTCTTCTCAGCAGCAGTAATGGCAACGCGATTGATTCGGGGACTATTATAAGTATATAGCCGGCGCGCTCTCGCGAATTTAATTAACGAAAAGACCGTTTCGCAAGCGGGCATTAAACGCAAATAACAATCCTTTTAATTTCCAAGAAGCCATTGACTTTATGTATATATACCTGTATACTCTCCTCTTGTCCCTCTCTCGCACAGACTTTATGCGCAGCTCACTCTGCTTCTTATACGCACGCGATAATTTCAATGCCGCGAGAGAGTACATCGCGCGCGAAGCAGCAAATTATACGCGCGAGCTCGCGCGAAAATATAGTGGCTCTCGCGAGAGAGCTCGCTGCTTGCAATTTTGTTAATAACGAGTCGCCGCTCGCAACAACGGACAGCAAATACACGTGGTGCGTATATATACGCGATGTATATATACAAGTATACGCGAAGGAGTATCTATATAGGAAAGAAAGTCGTTTGTGGCTAAGAGAAAGATAAGAAATCATCGGCAAAAAACGTGAGTCTATTTGCTGTACAAAGTGAGCGAGCGAAACGCCTTTCGACGACTCCAAGTACGCTCGTTATCGTCCTGCGTTCTATACCCGACGACGATAACGCAACGCAGAAATACACGCACTGCGTCTTTTTCTCCGAGAGCGGCTCATTTCGCAAGTGTATATATGTATACACGAGCCGCAGGCAATTGAAAAAGTAGCCTCGGTGATTTTTCGAATATATATATATCTATGTGCGTGCACGTGTTATTAGAGGCGTTTTAACGAGATGCGGCGCGTATAAGAAGTAGGTGTTAACGGGCGTATAACCAAGATAGTTTGTAGCCTTTCTTTGAGCACACATATACGCGTATAAGATTGTTATCGCTCTCGAGAAAATTACGTGCGACTCCTTCTCGGACAAAATTCGTATCATATATACAGAGCGCGGTTTATCGCGCGAAAAATTGTTTCGTTAATAGTATTCGCGCGTTGCGCAAATGTATTATTACAAAGCGACCGAGCAAAAACCCACACACACACGCACACACAGAGCCATAAATAAGCCATAATTTTTCGGCCCCGGAAAATCCCAACAGTTTGAGAGCAAAAACAAAAAGCGCTCTTTTAACGACTCATCTCTCGTATGCATGTATAATATAACAGACATACAGCACCGCGCATCGTCTAATACAGGTGCGGTACACACTGCAGCGAGGTATAGAAAAGTTCGAACTATAAAATCCGCACCTGCGCTGGTAGCGCTCGCACGCGAGAGTCAGTGTTTCTAGTTTTTCCTCAGCGCGCACTCGCGAGAGGAGATGAATGAACCCGGCAATTCGTTGGGAGCAAAGACCCCAGCCCCCATTATCAGCTCCATAATCTCTCTCTCTCTCTCTCTCTCTCTCTCTCTCTCTCTCTCTCTCTTTTGCTCTTGCGCGTCCTTCTATAGCAGTAGTCCTCTCTCGCTCCACGCCCTTTCTTCGTTTTTCTCCCTTTCTATATCGAGCACGCGCGTATAGAACGGCGCGCGCTCAAAACCAGAAGCCGACGCGCGGGAATTATGCTCTCGCACAGGGATGCTTTATATACGACGGACGTCGTTTACGAGGCGATGGGCTATACTCTCTCTCCCTCTGGATCTATCGCCGACGTGATGCAGAATTTTTTTTCGAACTGCTACTGCTGCTGCTGCTGCTGCTGCTTTATACGAGGTATTTCCGCTCGTGTACGAGCTATCGCGACGATGATTCTAGGTGACTTGTGGACACGCGTTACGACAAAGCGCGGATATGTGCGTTATACGCTCGTAAACGCTCATGTGCGATGATGTTTTCTCGCGCCGCGGCGGAAATTGATTTCGCAGCGCGTAATATGCCGATATCGCGCAGGAGGAGTCACTTCTCCGTTTATATATAAAGCGGAGCAAGTATTATATATAGCCGTCTACCGTTTCCGGTGAAATTGGCATTTACGCTAAATAAAGTTCGACAGGTCTCTTCGGCGCAAAGAATCCCCGTTGTCGTTGTTTGTAGCGTCTTTCGAGGAACAGCTCGTCGTTCTGCGAGATGAGCGATTAAAAATCCATAAGCTCTCGAAGTGGGGATAATACACCTGCGCAGCTCGGTCGCGGCGTCGAATAATGAATGTACTGCAGGTATATATGGGCAGTAGCTCCGAGCGCGAACGCGGCTCCAGCAGCGGGAAATGCGCGTGATGCAGCGGAGAATGGAGGTGCGCGCGCGCCGCCAGAAGAAACTTCATTCACAGATCGGTAACGAGAGGCAAAGAGAGAAACACGAGCGAGGAAGCAGTAAAGCGGTGGGTACAGAATAAGAGAGAGAGAGAGAAAAGGAGAACGACAAAGAGGAACGGGATGCATCTCTCTTGGAGCGTGCGAAAGGCGCTTTGCTTCGATATATGTAAGCCAATGACATTCGGCTAATTAACGCTCTTCTCTCGATGCCTGCGTATTACACGCGTATACACTGACAAAAGAGGATACTTGCGGCAAGTACCAGATTCCGCTTCAGGTTCATCCGTTTGCAGCAAGTATAAATATTCTTGCCCCAAGTAGAATTCAATTTCCATCAAAATTATGATAATCTTGTAGCTATTTTTGAAAATAAAATATAGATATTTTAAATGAAATAGTTTTTCTTCAAACAAAATTCTGCTTGTCTCAAGTATAAATTTGTTTCCTGTAAGTGGATATTGTCAATAAAGACAAACGGATTTTCTATTTGAATCAAACAGATTCCTCTTGCTTCAAGTAATCTCTTTTCTCAGTGTATGCAGGAGATTCGAGTGAATTTTGTTTCGTATATAACGAGTACACACTCGAAGATCTCGGTGTGATGGTCTATACGCTCCATTACAATAAGCATACACGCCCTTCGGGCCGAACGGACTGTTATCGCACCGTCCGAAGCAATATATTTCAGGCTCCGAAATAAAGAACCTATACTCTCGCTAGAGCTAGAGAGCGAGAAACATGCGGGACTGCCCGCAGCAGTATAGCGGCGAACAAGAGGCTGTTTCTGCTGTCCGACAATAAGAAGCTAGACAGAGAGAAAAATAGAGCAAACGAGCGTAACGGAGCAATTATGTCCCCAGTCCGACAGCTTCTGCGCTACATATACGCGCAGCGCAGCTTCGCATAATAAAGCAAAAATTATAATAGCAGCAGTTCAATTTATAACGCTCACGCGTATAAAACGCGGAAACGCATCGCGCGGTAGTAGCTTGCTCTGATAAAGGCACTATACTGCTTCTAGGAAGAGCCCTAAGTTGGGGTGGAGACCTAATATCGACTCTAAATCGGCGATCGTTATTAGCTCCTCCGAGAGGAAACCCGGCGCAGCTGCTGCTGCTGCGCGTATAATTGTTTATAAAGTAGGAAAAGTAATAGCAGGCGCGCTCGGGTGCTGCGCAGGAATTTAGTGTCGATAAATTTATTTATTACTATAAAGAGCTATCTGGTCTCTTGTGCGAGTAGAACCGAGCAAGTATGAGAACGTTTTTAATTTCCCCGTCGTAAAGCCGCGAAATTCTTTATTTTCAGTCGTCGAATAATATTCATCGATATGTTCCTACAGCAGGCGGAAAGCAAGCTATATGCAGTAGCGGATAAAAGCGCGCGCATAACAAGAGATACCACACTGGGCAACATATATAATACACCTCTGAAGCCAGCAGCCGATACATATCGTTTACACCGAGTGTGTACATATACGCAGGCATGTACTCGCTTATAAAAGGAACTCCGCGTATATATACGTGTGCTATCGCGCTGCAAGGATCAGAGTAACGCATAGCTGTATATACGCGAGTTTCTCTCCGCCGGGCGCGGGAAAAGTCGTGAATGAATCGAATCGCCGCCCTCGGCTACTATACTTAGGAGGAGGAGGGAAAACGGCGGCCGCCTCTCGCGCGAGTATATATAGAGAAACAATGAATGGAGCCGAGGACTATACTATACTTTACCGCGCGCGCGCGCCGCGAAGCCGAGTGACAGAAGACAGCTGTCTGGAAAAACGGTCATTGATTTCGAAAGGAAATCGGCGAGCGACTCTCGACTTCCGGTGACGAGAGAGAGAGAGAGAGAGAGAGAGAGGGATGACGTAACTCTTCTAACAGCGGCGGTGCAAGCACGAGGTGAAAGAGAGCAGGTTATATGTGAACCACGCGAGGGCTGCCCGATTAGCACAACGGATATGTGCGCAGCACCGCGAATGAGAGTAATTTTCGAGTTTTCTCTTCGGTGCCTGATTTGCACGATCTAGTCCTCTCTTAAAAAAGTCATGATCGGATGTTGTGAAGCCTATAAATGAAGTTAGCGCTGAACGTGATTGGTCGACAGATGTGTATCCGGTTTAGATGGCGCCAACATTTAAAATTCAATATTTGAATTTGAATGGTAACGAGTTTAATAATAAATGATCGTGTTTTATTAGTTTAAATTTTGAGATTAGGTTTGTAACAATTAATTATTTAGCTATAAAATAAATAACGAATATCTGACTTCAAAAATTAAAAAGCACATAACCTACATTATATTGGGTGACATATGATTGGTGAGACAAGATACATATATACAAATGTATTATATTATAGTGAGGAAAATGTTAACATTTGGATTCTGTTTAGAATGTAAAGAAAGAATTGCGTAACGATATTATTCGCGCGAAGCGCGGTCGATTTTCCTAGTTTAGATTATAACCGGAGGTCGTATACTGCTTCATTTTCCACTTAGGTATATAACCTATACGTGGTAAGTATAGCTGGTTTTTTCCAAATTGAAAATTCGCAAACGAGTAGCGGCGCCGGTGTAGATCCCCCCTGCGCGGCGGAGAAAGAGCGGCATCTCGGCATTGTGCAAGAGAGAGAGAGAGAGAGAGAGAGAGAGCTTCTGCGCGAAACGAGGACGAAAAGAGATAATGGTAAGAGAGTAGCCGTTCTTCAGAGAGAAGAGGAGGAGGGGAGCAAAGAAAGAGCGAAAACCCGGAGCTGGAGGGGAGAAGATGAAGGTAAAGCGGTCCTCCGCAAGACACGTTCCCACGATCTCATGAATGAACTCGCGTGGCTACTCGAGCCTCGAGTGGGGGTCTCCGACTTCCCCTCGACCGGCCGCGAGCGGCTCACTTCCTTTCGCTCGCCGCCGCCGCCGATGCCGCACTTCTTCTTCTTCTTCTTCTTCTTCGTCCTCCGATCGATTCTCTCCCTTTGATGCGCTCGTCATCGTCTCTCCTCCTCTCTCTCTCTCTCTTCGCTCGTTCGACGTCTTCTCTGCTATTCTCCTTTTGCGCACTGCTGCAGGACGAGATAAAGAAAAAGCGGCGCTACTGCAGCACACGCGTCGTACATAGGGGCGAATTTATCCTCAGTTATCCGTATACGCTATATAGACGAGTAAGTGCGCGCCGGCCGATTTTCATTTACCGAGAAGAAGACGTCATTACGTACCCCGCGCTCGCGCGCGCAGAAAAAAAGGGAGGCGCAATGGTAATTGCCGCGTATATACTGTATACGCCTCTAATAGAATGTACGCGCAGAAGTGGTAGCGAGAAAACGCGTTATGTTTATGTGCCCCATCCCCTTCTTTATGGCCCTTGTGCGCTTTTTCTTCTTCTACTCTGTATATACATTATAGAGCGCTAAATTAATTTTGCCCCGAGAGTTTATATATATATATATATATACGGGGCGGCGCACACAGGTCAGGTGTGCACAGGAAACGGTGGTCGACTGGATTTTTCGGCGATGAACCAACGAAATGAAGTGTATTATATAGTCCGAAGACCATATGTGCGCGAGCGCGGGAGAAAGTCGCCCCGGATTTTGTGCTGAAGGCTATGATTTCCAACAGAGAGTTTCGGGCTCTCCACGTGTGTGCGTGTGTGCGTATAGATTTATATTCTAGGATTTCAGAAATGCCGCTGATGATAGGCAGGAAGTTGTCAGCTTGTTTTTATTACTCGATTTCCTTCGGCTTCCTCCGCGAGCTGAGCGTAATTTCGCGCGATAAAAAGCCTCTTAAAGATAGACCTGTATATAATGCAAAACTTTCATATCTCTCCTCCTTCTCTCATTCCGTGCAAAGTTTTGAACTACAAGTACCTAATATAGCCAAACGAAAAATCGCATCAGGTGAACGCATCCTGTCCACTCGCCCGCGTCCTACACAATGTATAGCTATATAATACAGCACACAAAGCGGAGAGAAACTCACATGCGAAGACTGTGCTGGGTACCTGTTGCTGCCCCCCGGCGCAGAAAATACGCGTGTATAGTGCCAGTATGAATCGGGGATAGCCACAGGTGCCCAAACACGAATGTGAGTAAAACGAGGGGAGACATGAACGAGTGGATACGCTAGGATGCAGTATATAATGCGTAATAGGGGGATACATTTTGGATTGTAGTCATCGCGCTCGACTGACTTTCTTCGAGCAAGCGCGTTGTAATATATGGCGTATATAGGTGACCGGTATATACGTGTCCGGTGATCGCTATGGGGGAGAGTGAACTATTTCTATACGAGCGACGTTGGCGAGCAGACGCGAGGAAAATTGCCGGACAATGGAAGGTATATGGAAGTATCGTAGCTTTTCGAAACGACGTAACGCTTCCCAAACGTCGGCCAGGCGTATAGAGAGCAAAACGCGTAAAAGAAGCTACCAGGAAGCATTTACGAGACAGCCGGTGTAATTGGAGCTCTGCGAGGTCATTTACAAAATTCGAAATGAGGTATCAGGAGATAAGGCAAAATTCGCAAACCAGCAGCTATACTACAGTATATACCACGTACCTCTGTGGTAACTCCAGCGCCAGTTCTACTACCCTGTTATCCAGTCCGTCCATCGATGAAAACGCAAAGAGTTGCAACCACTTGCGGCTGGATTACAAGAAGCGAGAGAAGTTCCCTGACTTACCGACGGCAGAGGCTCTCTCCACATACAGGACTTGATTTGAAACGCATTGCGCTACCTATGGGCGGCTCATCGAACCACCGCGCTTCGAGCAATCGCCAACAGATGCAGACACCGATCGCGAATGCCAGTAGTAGTATACCGTATTCTCGCTTCATTCATGCGCGATTGCGATAAGTATTTGTTTACTACGCTTAAAAATGCGTCGTGAGGAAATATTACGCGATGAAAGGCCTCAAGACGCGTTATGTTGAGATAGAGAAGGAAAAGCTTTCGATCAAGGGATATATACGAGAGTTTCGGTGATGTATGAATGAAAAGAGTCACCGCGTGAATGGACTGCGCAGTGCAGTCGAGAAACGAAAGTATCGAAAAAAGAAGCCCGATAGAGGAGGTATATAATCCTTCGGAGCAGGCAAGAGAGATTCGCGCGTGGGAAGGGCATCACAGCGGGCTTGACTCGTGCGCGGGTACACATATTTACAATATGAGTAAGTGCAGGCGAAGAGGAAAGTGTGCGCTTCATATATAAAAATTATATTCGAGGCGCAGATTGTAGCGTTTATTCGCGGAACGGTTATCTACACGCATGTTCCCTATTTATTATGTATACATGTGTACTTCACACGCACGACGGATACGTATTGTTCCTTTTTTGGACGTGTCCGTTTGTTTTTGTTGCGACGACGATCTGATGGCTGCAATTAGCAAAAGATTTCGAAGGAATGCCGCGGTATATATCGATTGCCGTATAATGTATAATATCGGAGTGTGACTTTGTACTTTTCATTTCTGAAATATTTTTGTGCCCGCGACGCGATAATGATTTTATTAGGTACTCGAGGAGCTCCGCGTATTATCTGCTTGTAGATATCGGAGGAGATCGCATGACGCGTATTATATGTAGGGAAAAAACCAATGCCATAACCGTTTTGGTATGCTTTCTCGGAGACGTATTATTTTGGATGAGATTACGTGTAATAGTTGAAGTAATATTCGTGAACGAAATCACGCTTATTGCTTGCATCTTTCAATTACCCCTCGCTCCGGATGTAAATTATCAAGCGAGGAATTAACATTCGGGCGCGGTCAGTCGAAAAAGTAAGACACAGTGTATATGGATTAGAATAAAAACATAAATATTTACGCGTAAGAACAGAATGCCTAGGCGAGTTTCTTCGAGAATCGATTAGTTTCAATTGGCGCGGCGATTAGGCGCGCTCGGATCGCGTCTGATAAGGGCCTCTCTCTCTCTCTCTCTCAACTATGTAATCCTTTCTGGGAATCACCGCCGCTAGAGAAAAAAACTTCAGTCACGATGACGACGCGCGTAAGCGCAATGTTTAACTAAAATATTTGTACGACTGCAGTGGAACGTAATCGACGGATTCCTCTGGAACAGACGAAAAACTGTTAACTGAAAACGGTCGCGGGGTTTTTTTTTCCGCATCCTGCCACTTAAATCGTAATCAATACGCGTATCTCGTCGTCGTTTTCTGGCTCTTTTTTCACGACGATCAATCTCCCCGTCTTTAACGAAATAGAGAAAGAGAGAGAGAGAGAGAGAGAACGCAAGGAGAAAAACACCAACTTAGCTATATACTCTCGACGAAATTATCCCTCGCTTTTCCGTCGCGCTGCGAGAGACGCGTTAATGAGCAGAAGAAAAGAGATGCACGACTCTCTCGCATCCTTTATTACCATCGTTCAAATCTTCCGAAATGAAAAAAAAGCAGCAGCCCACACAGAGGGTATACGCACGAAAGAGAGAAAGAGATAATCAAGCTTTCGCACGCAAGGAGCTTTACATCATAGTATACGCACGCACGCATCCGATCGGCTTTCAGCGCACGGCAACGAGGAATCAATCGAGATCGTGAGAACGAAAAAAATTTCGCTTTACGAAATAAAGGCAAGCGCAACGCGATCGTGTACTTTCTACGTCTTTTTTCTTTTATCTTTTTTTTTTTAATCTCTCAACCTCCCTGCGGTTTTTACGCCCTTTCGCCATCGCTCGATTCACCACAGGGCCTTGAATGCGCATTATTCTCCTTTGCTCTGTGTATTTTCGTATCGCAGCTCTTGGAGCGAGATTTTGCGCTTTTGAAGAAGCGAAAGAGTAAGTAGCTGCGACGACGCATGGACTATATATATATACGTAATTGAGCGGCGGCTCTCCTGCGGCATTGTCGTCAATGAAGCCTTTCAGGGAGTGTATATATATAAGGGACACGCTACCGACCGGACAGAGAATAAGCGAGACGGAGAGAGAGGCGAGCCTGTTGCAGTGCGTCGAGGATAAACAGCAAGTTTTACGCTCGCCCGTTGACGTATAGTCCCTTACTTGCTATATAGCATGGGAATACGAGCGTCGGCGATGCTTATGCAAGTTTGCCCGCGAGCTTGGGTAAATATCCGTATATAAATCAAATATATAACTTCTTTCTTTTCCTCTAGGCCCCTGATGTGTGTGTGTGTGTGTGTGTGTGTGTACACTGTATACAGACAGACGCAGGTATATGTGACGCTTTTCGAGTTCAGGGAATTATAGTCGCACGCGTATCTCGTTGTACTAATGGAGAATACCGTTTTTGAAATTACACGCAAACGAAGCCGGCTGCAAATTTAGGGAGAGCAATCAACTTTCAAGGAAACTTTGATTTAGCCTGCGGTGAACCCAGCGCCGTCAGCGAGATTTCAGGAGAAAGAGAGCAAGCAGATGGCATATGTGCCCGACATATATAACGTACATCACTGCCGCACGCAAGCGACCACTGCTGAAAAAAAGGCTTCGCACCAGACACCGCCTAACCTATACACGATGAGAGTTCAAGCTCTCGTATATCTCGGACACGTATACGGTCTCCATTTATCCGGTATACCATCAGATGACCGGAGCACCGGACGACGATCGAACGGACCCTTATCCATGTATAGCTCTATACGACTGCACGGTTTTTCCGAGATTCCGATTTACGGTACATATAACCAGACCTGTCTGCAGCAGCAACTTTTTTTTTTCTCTCTCTCCTCGGCTGATGTAATCGTATGGACCAGACAATGGCTGTACGGATCGTCAACTCGGACGACGCCTTTATGTACAGCGTACACTTCGCGCAGGGGATATTAATTTTGCTAATTGGCAGGCGAGCGACGTCGAGATTCAATTCCGGGCAATTGCTCGCGTAATTCGTGTATATCAGGATGTAAAGTGGATAAGAGCGGATATTATACAGAGTGTGGTCGTGTCTGTGGCTAAATATTCTGGAATCTTTGAGGACGATCGATTTTGAATGAGCTTGATGTATGTAACAGTATATCGCTGTTACGCAACGATCTCTTATAAACGAGCTTCATCGAATGGGACTTTCGAAACTTTCAAAAAGTCCGCCCAAAAGTTTCGAGTACTTTTTATTTCACCGATATCGACGAGTACTTAAAAAAATCAAAAAATCGATACTAACGGTATAACCATCGCAAAAAAAGCTCGAAGCACGAGAACAATGCGCATCACGACAGCTGCAAACCTGTTATATCCACAGCGCTTTTGTCTTTCCTCTGTTGTGACAAATCGATCTAGAAGCATACACCGCTCTGTTGTTATCAAGCGGGTCAACACACATCGGAGAGCGTATATATATATACGTGGCGCACAAACGAGAACAATGCCAGTGCGGTGTGCGCGCACGGCGTTAATTGTAAAATTACGAGCAATGTTTACGCTCATTCTGCGCGCGAGCGCAAGCTCTCTTTCTCTCGACGCCTACGATTTTCGCCGATGTGATGTTGTATATACCGGGAAGACTGCGGGAAGATTGCGCCGCTCTGCGGGACTAATTCAATCATCTCTCGCTTGCTGCGAGTATAATCTTGAAAACGATTTTCCAGGGCGCAACAAAAGACGTAATTTTGCAAAACAAATTAAAAGCTCGCCTTGTCGGCTAATTGCGAAGTGCCCGGTCAATTGAGCGTGAGCGAGACGCGCTTTTCACTGTCGCACGATGCGCTGACTAAACGCGAGAGATTTTTACAATTGAGTAATTAAAGTATTAACGCGCGCGCGCGCCCGGAAGCCAGTCCGTGATAATTCCAGGAGTTATATACGAGATATCGGCCGGATAATAGGTAGATATTTTTACAATCGTACAGCGTATACGTTTCGAATAAAAAAAAAGAAGAGAGCTTGGCCACAATATCCAACGCACGTGGGTCATGATGCGTTCGCCAGACGAATGCGCTTAGTCAAGCGGGCCCGAGTCAGATAGAAGGGAAGACGGGGGCGTCCAGTGGGGGGCTTTAATGAGGATGCTGCTGATTATCCAATTCGTGAATTCTCGCTACATTTTCATCGCGCGCAAGCGCGCAACGCGATAGAGACGACGTCTACGGTGTGCTACTACTCTCTCTCTTTTTTTTTTTTCATTTCTCGGCGGCTCTCGTTACCCGCAAACGCGCGCGCAATTAAACGGCCTCGCGCGAAGCGGCTACAATTGCACTTGTGTGCGCAGGCGTTTTGCTAATCTATATGCTTTAGGCCTCGAAGAATTTTCGTCGTCGTCAGCGGTGTTTCGCTAGAGAAATCAATATCGGACTGCTTGCGGTGCAGTTTAATACAATACTCGAGGTATACACACGCCTCGTAATCGGGAGAAATTACTCGCGTCACGCCTCGCACGATTCCCACCAATTTTCTAATAAACTCGACGTACTTGCACGTTATCATCCGATTCTTCACGCTACCCATATTTTCGGTGTGTATAGACTCTGTGCATCGTCGCTTCCGTGAGACAGGAAGTATATAAGCGCGACTACTAATACAGCGATACACATTAGTATTAGGATCGCGACGCTTCGTTTACGCGTACGTAAACAGTCTGGGCGTCGATAGAGCACAAGACGACGTCAATATGGGGGTGTACAGTCGACGAAACGCGCGCGCTTGTATTCTTACGAGATGCATGTGCGTTTAACGAACTTCCGCAGCCGGCAATCGCCGTCATCAATCCTAATAGACCGCACGAGTATAGCGAGAGTCTCGGATGCGTATGCACCGCGCGTTTCATCCATACTCCCGCATCGTGAGTGTCGATGCTACGGGAGCCTTGAATGCTTTTTACGTCGGTTTGTTTTGGGACGATGTACGGGGCGAATTATTACAGTCGTCGATGTAGGGCCGGTCAAAATATTCCATATTTGTGAGGGCGTAATGATGGTTCTTTAGTGCTATTCACGAGGCACTTACCTTTGCGATAAATCAAAGACTTTGTACATCTATAACGAGTTATGTGATATGATTGAATATAATGATTTAAAACGGGACTCACCAAGCGAACTCTCCGGATCGGAGAGATCCGAAAGCGAAGGCACCTTGCGCATAGCGAAAGCTCCGGTGAAACGTCCAGGGATGTTGGGTACTAAACCCTCCTCCTCAGCGTCCGAGGTTAGTTCCTGCTTCATGTACTTGGCCATCATCATCATCATCCCGCTGCCTGACATGCCGCCTAAGCCGCCGGCCATGCCACCGCAGCCAAGCAAACCGCCCACGCCACGAGCATCGCGCTGTGCAAAACAAAAGAAAAAGTAATCGATTAGATTAGTACAAGTGCATTGGGAAATTGTAATATGCGTAACAGCTGTGATAAACTTTGCGAGATTCGCGTGCTACACTGTTTCGTTATTAGGATTAATGCGACGCCGCGCGGACACGCTTTTATTGGCTCTCGGCCGGCTAGTTATTGTTTCGTCGAACGCAAGCATTTACAAGCGGCCTGAATCAATGGACAAGTCTCTGAACGATGAATGGCACGAAGTCACGACGTCGGCTTATTATAATAGCGGTATACCATATGAAGCGCAGAGTGCCGAGAAGACTCGCGTGTATAATTATTCGGCGTTTGCATATTTCACATCTGCAGACTCGCAAATCGGAAATAGACTTTTCCTGGGCGCATATGTACGTGAATTTCTTGCTATTTCCGATAGTTCTATACATCGCACGCTATATATATATATATATATATATATACAGATCGGAATCTGCGAATATAATCGTGTTTCCGGGAATGAATAAATCTCGTTATCAAAATTTCGTGTAATCGCCGACAGCGAGTTTTTTGCTTTCCTGTTTCCTGCGCGCTCGCGTATATATACATCTTATAGCCGCGCACGGTCGAGTATCAAAAATAAGTGTATCATTATCAAAGAATTATATATCCGTTCGCTATACTGATGATTCTTTGCTTATATATATATTATACGCGTGATTCACCATCGCGCCCGCGCGAAGCATCCGAAAGATTCAAACTATATACATATGCCTCGCTCTTATCGGTATATTGCGACTCGTTGCGATGATGTATCTGAACTTCGTCTATACAGTGTAGTCTGTTCCTCGAAGAGCTTAATTCGCCATGAGGGAATGGTATAAGAGCGCGTCTAGCTGAGAGCAAACAAGTTATGGATTGCTTCACGCGTTATCTCACGCATTTTATTGCATAAAACTGCGCGCGCGCATGACGTCATTAAACGATCGAACCCGACTTGGCGTTTTCTGAAATAAAATCGAGTAGAAAAACTTCCGACGAGAGCGAGATATACCGGTTATGTTTACAATATATATATATGCATGCTCGGGCGAGAGCACACCAAAAACACTGCGCACCGCAAAGGTTCTTAGCCGCACAAAGAATCGGTAAGAAAATCGGCCACGGGATGTGCATATCCTCGTGTATATATAGCGTACAAGAAAGGCCGCTGCGGCATCAGGAGAAAAAAGAGTGGAGCAGGCGAAAATGAGAAGAAAAAGAGAGAAGAAACTGGAAGAGAGGCGAAACAGGAGAAACGCGCGGGAAAGGGGGAGAGAGGGATGTGCGCGAAGTGTATACACACACACGCACGCACGAGGTCGCCGCCGCCGCCGCCGCCGCCGAGACAAAGAACCGAAGAGCTGTCTGAAAAGTGGAGTGAAAGAGTGAGAAAAGAGGAGACTGTAACACACACGCACACGTATACATATACAATACACACTCTGCGGCGAGAGATGTATGGCTTCAATATAACGGACGGGACTTCTTGTTTCACAAGTGTATATAGTACGGATCAGACGCGCCGGAGAGTTTGAAATCGTTCGCGACGGAAATATTTCCGATAATTGGTAAAAGTGAAACCATCCTGTATTATAGTACAGCTCTCCCCTCGCATAATCGCAAACATAATCGTCGCGGTCTCGCGCAAAAAGCTCTCTCTCTCTCATAAAGAAAGAGCGGCGAACGATCTCGCGCAGAGAGCGAACTGCACAAGAAACATCCTCTCCGCCCGGCTACCGTCCCTTTCTCTCCCCATACACTATATACGTATACACCCGACCCGCAGTGCCGCAGAAGAGAAAGAGAAAGAAAGACGAAGAGCGCGAGCTATACAGTCGACGTCGCGGGAATCATGAATGAACGGCTGAACCTGCTGCTGCTGCTGTTGCTGCTCTGTCGGAGTAGGGCGAGAAGGAGAGCCGCTTCTGCACGCGAACGACGACGCTCTAGTGCAACGGACTGAGACGGAGAAAGGGGGAGCGGAGGAGGAGGAGGAGGAGGAGGGTGACCACTTGACCTTCGCCGCGAGCTCGCGAGCTTGTGAATGAAACGAAACGCTGCGCCGGCAGGAATATGACGCAACGGAATAGAGAGAAAGAGAGCGTGCGCGTGTCGCTATACGCTCTAGAATTGGAGCGACGTAATGTGTAATATACGTTGTACTGAGCGCGACTGGCGAGTGGGAGGTTTTGGAGTGGGAAATCAACGTCTTTTTTTTCGTCAAGCTTCCGGAAGGACACTTGCGATCGTTGCGTATATAACAATTAGTAGTAACGAACGTATAACGTATTTTCTCTATACTCTCGTGTTCAACGGTCGCTCGTTCAACGGTCGTCGCGATAAATTCGTGCATCATCAGGCGACTCGGTGCTTTTCACGTGTTGCGCAACTTCTGCGCTCGGTTTCCCAACGCGCGCGAAAAGTCAGATGCCAAGTTCAAAAGAGGCAGTGAAGGCCAGAGGAAAATAGAGCTCCGTTCGCGCAGGAAAAAGCCAAAAATCAAGGGGATATACGGACGCTTCTCACTCGCGTCTATGCAAAGATAGATAAAACATTGACGAGGATATGCGCGATGACAGAGGAAAAAAATCTCGCGTATCAGCTCTTGGCCGTTCACGAATCTCCCGCTCGCTCAGCGATAGGAAGTACGCGCTTGGAATGCCCAACGAGCGAGTCTCCTCTTTTATATTGGGTGTATCCTCTCACTTAATTCGCCCAGGTGTCTTCCGCGGCACGTAGTATATTTTTCCGACGGATATATGAGTCGAAAATTACGCGGCAACGCGAGGAATGACAATGACCGCGGCGCGGGAGAATATGAAAAGTGTGTTTCGGCTGGATATATCTTCTTCTTTTATTTTATTTTTTAACTCTGATTCGGATATTAACAAGCGTCGCGTGTGCAGCCGTGCACAGTAGCGGATAGGCTTGTTTCCGGCCGGATCGACTCGTGTGTATATAATGCAGCCATGAGCCTGACGAATAGTTAATGTGAGAAACACCGAGAGCGCTTGTTTACGTCTCTGAATTTCAAGTCGTTCGAACAGCGCGCGGTTCGATCGAATATGCATAAATGATATTATTATACGTGAAATAGTTCCGAAATTCAAACCTCTGCGCACAACGGGGCGACGAACTCGAAAATCCAAAGCTCGAATTAGCCGCGCGAGAAAGCAGAATGAAATCCGCCAAGTCTTTCATTCATGCAACGCATCAGTATATAGCGCTCTCTCTCTCTCTCTCTCTCTCTATGCGCGAGCGCCTCCCTATTCCAAGAAGCGCCATATACGAATACTGTAACGCGACGGCGAAAATTATTCGTCAGATTCTCGCCGCGGCTAAATTTAGAACGACTCTCTCGGCGGCGACAAAGTCAAGGAAAGCCTCCTGCGCGTTGTATATAAGAACGGTCCGATCATCGATCTCGCGCGAGCGCGCCAATTGCAAAATGCAAGAGCACAGAAAAACACAATCGTGGGGGTTACCTGTGGTGACAGAGTTTCCAAAAAAAAGCGCTTATTTCTCGGACTCGCGCGATAAATATGCAAAAGCCAAGGCGATAAAAGTCAGCGAGTGTGTGCGCAGGGGCAAAAGAGTGTAGAATGTATCGTATGCGACTCTCGACTCGCGGCTAAGAGAGAGAGAGAGAGAGAGAGAGAGAGAGAGAGAGAGAGAGCCTGGGTCAGATAAATTTACGCGGGGCCAAAATAGATGCTGCTGCGAACACCTGGGTGTATGTATGTGTCGCGCGTGCACTGGTGTGGCATCGACGTTCTACACGGAAATGCTCCTTTCAGACATGTAAATCTATTCGACTACTCGCGATTCTTCCCGCGTCACCGAGCCTCGCAGAGAGAAATTGAGCTAGAAATGCTGCTGCTGCTGTTCATTCATGCGCAGTCTCTCTCGCTCTGATGTATACATAGTACGACGCGCGAAAAAGACTAGCGAACGAAGAAAATTAGATACTTTCGTATCGACGTCGCTTATTCCTAAACACACACGACGCTTTGGAAATTCAAAGATTTCGATTTACGACACTTACACGAACACACAGCGCGGTTATATTTATGTAATCGAACCAGATGCTGCTTTAATTCCTATAATATAACCCATCGCGATCGCACTTCTTAACAGTCGATTAATTTTTGCGTAACTATGACTAAACGCTTATTTTAATCTTTCGCGAGTATGTGTACATATACGTGAGGGATTATCGTCGTACTCACGCTCGAGTATATATTCGGTTTGATTTATGCGCGCGCTGAAAAGATACACTGATGGTATAATTGAACGAATTCGAATGTTAATTCGAGCCGGCGCCGATATGATGAGAACTTTGTTTGCATCGGCTTATGCAAATATCCCCCGAATTCGCGTCTATTTTTAGCTGTTCAATGCGACGCTATTCTCAACAGCGCTACTGCACAAATGTTCGACTTCGAATTGGCCTGCTAGTACATAGATAAATATTCTGAACTAATTGCGCTTCCTTTCATCCGAGATTCCCGGAAATTTCTGATATCGAGAAGAATACGCGATGTATGTGCTCGTGTGAGGCTATTTTTCGACCTACTATATATAACTTCTGCGCCAATGCGTGTAATATAAATGTACATGGGATTTGCATGCGAAAAATAAGGCATCGCATACATATTTGTGCGTCGCGTCAATATTATGAATAAGAAAAATATTTATGCGCACTCTTTTGTATATCAAGCGGAATAAGTTATACGAAATGCCGATGTCCAACGTACTCGAAATACATACAATTTCTTTTTTTATCGAGAGATTAGATAAGGCTTTGATAAATGATTGGCAAAATTGTAACTATATACACGTATAGACATCTATTTCGATCGGTATATTAGTTATACAAATATGCGAATGCGGTTACTGCACGTGGAGCAAATATTCGCTATCCATTTTAATAATCAATCTTCAATAAAGAGTTGATCAAAATTCCATTAATTATCCACAATACTGGCAATTTTCATATAAAGCAGTTAATTCAATTACTCGTTCTCTCGCGGGCGCTAAGATGCACTCTGCACATGCCCACACCTAACCAACTAAATTATGAGCTAATTTCAAACGCACGTCTATAATATGGATCTTTTATTAGAGCGTCCCTCGGCGACGATAAAAAAAATCTTAATGAAATCGTCGTTGCTCATCTGCAGCCGCGCATGAAATATTGAAGCACAACCCGTGCGCACAGCTATAACTCCCCTTTTGTTCGTCCGCCTTGTCGGTGCACCTATATACCGCTGAAACCGAAGAGCCGAGAGACGACGCGACACGAGGCGTAATTAGATCAGATAAAAAAGCGAGCAGTACGTACGCTGATGCGGAGGCCAGGCAAAAAAAAAAAACACGCGGAGATCAAAAATCACACGCGACGCCCGGAGCGCACCTGATGCATCCATATCTTTCCCTTGAATAATTCACACGCGGAAAATCGGCATCATCCGATCACTCTGGGCCGATTCACTCGCGTGTTTCCTCAATAATTCAAAGAAGGCTTCATTATCGCAAAAACGCATATAGGGGTACGGGAACGATTTGTTCAACGGGACACACGCGCGACAGCGTTTTTCTGATTGCGACGTGATTGCCGATCCGATCGGCGACGCCATTCAATTACCGCGCATATACGCGGCGCTTTGTCATTTTACGATATGCCAGAGAGAGAGAGTATACTCGCAGAGGATATTGCGATGATGAGAGCGATTTTTCGGGACGATGCGACTCGCCGAGTATTATATTGATCGAGATATAGCTAGTTACCGCGCGGTTGCAGATTGGTCGCAAACGCGAGCGCGTGACGAGGGCTTGAAAGTTTCAAACGGGCGCATATGTTTTATTGAGAAAAGAGTCTATCTCGAGAGCCCGGTCGCGTACTAATTTATTCATGAAGACAGCTGTACTTTAACGTGATTGACGCAAGAATTGATCTGAATAATGAAACGACTGTAATGCACCTTCGAATGATCTATCTTTGAAGGCAGCTACTTTGATTCGATGAAAAAGCATAGTTCGTCGACGAACGCTATAGCTTCCATGAAACTCGTAAGGATAATACAAAGCAGCTATACTCGGTCAATAAATAAACGAACGCGTTCGATCACTTCGACGCGAAGAGAAGAAATGGTCGAGGACAGTATAGAGGACTAAAGATCGTCGAAATATAAATTCTGTCTGAATTCGAGATCCACCGCTCTTTTGCGATAAAAAAGGCGACATCACGCACGCAGCAGTGAGAGATAAAGTGTGTGAGTCGCGCCGCGGGCTCACGAGTCGTCTGCGACTGAAGGCTTTGAATAAGTAATCCGTTCAACAGCAGCAGGACAGAAGTCGAAGGATCGCACGCTCTGCACGTTTAAATATTCCGCCGCCTCGCTCTGTGTTTATTTTCGAACGGAACCAACTGCGTCGCGACGGCGCCAGGATTCGCTTATCTTGTAGGCATAATACCTGCAAAAAACACAGGGGGTGTAACATTTTTTCTACGCTCGGTTATTGCTAATCGGATAGAGTTTGGGCGCTGTTTCCTATACGGCAGACTCCTATAGCTGATACTTTGTACGGCTTTGAATTAATCGCGAGCATCTCTCCCGTGTCGTTTCGTTTTCACTCAGCAAAGTGTGGTTTGCATTATAAAATTTTTCACTCCGATATAAACTGCACTGGTGAATGAACTGCATGTCAATGAACCGTTTTTCTCTTACAAAGGCAGACGCCTCAGATATTAACCGAGAGATTCTTCTGCATTATTGATGCGAATCATGTAATACTGTTTAAATGTTCCGTCGAAATGAGATGTTGAATTTCATCGAGGCCAATTTTTATTCATGAAATCGCTATACGAGAACCAGCATTTCACTTGTCTGATGTCGAAAATCCAGCGGATGTCGCCATGCAAGTTTTTCCAATTTTTCGTTTTTTGTTTTTGTTTTTGTTTTTTTTTTTTATCAAAGAGGATTTGCTATATACAATCGCCTTATCAACTCATACACATCGCTGTAGAAGGTATATTATAGAGTGAGCCAAGCCTCGTTTTCTCGCGAATGAGGGGTGGCTTTTGTAATTTTAGCAGAAGGAGCGTGAGGGAGACCGAGAGGAATGCCTCGGTTCGATAAAGGTTTATTTTTGTACGTGCTGCTGCAGCAGCTTACACTTTAGAGGCGAGATCAGCGGAGAGAGTTCCAGAAGCCGAGCAAGTCTCTGTACAGCGAAACGCGTGTTGTATTGTTTGCTCTATATACCTGTGTACATAATACTGAGAATGGATTATTTTTGCTTATTTTTTTGAGTCGCTTGAATTCGCAGAAACAAAGATGAACTTTTTTGCACTGGCGATAACGGCGTTAGAGATCAACGGGATAACTATAACGAATTAAACTTGCAGTCCGATTGATACAATAATTTAATGAATGTATTTCACTTTCAGAGAGCAGATTATGACTGCAAATCATTGCGAGTTTGTGAATTATGAGACATCTTATCGACTGTCTCTTATAAATAGGATCAGCGGGTTTTGCTTTCACGAATAAGAAAATCAATTGCACGCCACGCACATATATATACGCGATGTAAAAATAGCGAAGATCTTTCGCTCGAACAAGAGGCAACCTACGCCAATTTGAGATGGTTCTTTGAATCCAATAATCGTAACTTGGAGATTGTGCCTACATCGTTTAAAATCCCACGATAACATTGTCATGCAGAAAACTACAAATATTGAGCCAGCAGTTCTCGAGAAAATGTGCTATATTCGACGCTTCTATCTATAATATAACAGTCTGAGTAAATAACATACGATACAATAACAAAAAAACAGCAATCAAATTTGCATATGAATCGAATAACGAAATTTCTTCAACTTTGACATTATATAGGTATGCCGATTGTTTAAGAAAAAAAGTACTATATCCGAAACAAGACCCAATTCGATCCAATAAGCGCCGATTATACGTCAAACACAGATAGTGTAGAAGCGCCGAGTCTTGATAACAACAATCTTCACGGAGCCTTCGAGGGATATCGCGTCCGACGTTCGAGGCGAAAATACACCGCGCGGCGACTGTAGTGTAATTACGTTTATTTGTCATCGGTGCGGTTAGCGGCAATAATCGGCAGATTGAGTATACGTGCGCTGTAGCGTCGTAGCTTATATATATACACACACACGAGGTCGTTATCAGTAATTCTCTCCCTCTCCTATACTATACGCAGTATACACAGGCCATATGTCTTGCTCTCGGCTCTCGCAGACAAGATACAATGACATTAGGCTATTCTAGATTATTCAATTATTTAGCACTTGATACGCGCGGCTCTCTGCGCAGCTATATACAATAGTTGATGCCACGGCTCGTAATTGAATTCTTTCATGAGGTCAAGCAGTGCAGCTGCTCTCTGCGTATGTGTGTACGTATCCTTTAATGAAGCTCGTTGCAATGAAACGCGGTCGGCCATTGTGCCATGCGCTTGTTCGTTCTCTCTTTCTGCCAGCCCCGAGCTGATGTGTATACGCGAAAATTGCCCTCTGCACGCATTGTCGCGCACGACGCCAACGCGAATTTTCTGAGCCGTGATTTCGGATCGTCTGGATGACACATCTATATTGCCATCGCGTCGCTGCAGTGATAAGAGAATTTAATTGGCGTGAACAATCGTACCTTAATGGATCTGTGATCAATCGGATATCCCTTCCTTGAACCGGGTGCTTCTTCGTAAAAGTCTTGTTCCTCTTCGCCGTAGTCATACAGTGATTCCATATCCATGTTATCTGAAACATGAAAGTCTTTGATAAACGTCTGCTATACTCTGTATTTGCGGCCTATCGAATAGATATTTTCTAATACTCTTGCATTTGTGTTGCAGATGCTCTTTGCGCTCATAATACGACACATATAGGAGGTAAACAAAATCTCTGTTTTGAAATTCAATCACGAGAAACCCAAACGCGCGAGGGTTCCTCTCTCGAGCTGCAGTCCTAATAAGTCCTAAATAAGTTTCACCCCGCGGCTCGAGCGCAGTCCTAATAAAAATAGCCCTCATTGGATAACAAACGACTCTTTTCCTATACTCCGTATACACGTAATAGGTGTGAAAAGTTCACTCGGAAAAACACTTGCGACAGCTGCAGCGTCAGCATACAAGTCTCCTCTCGAGTATAGAATCCGAGGAAAAAACACCAAGTAGCCGAAAATAAATTATCCTATACTTAACCCTGCAGCAGCAGCAGCACCGTGCGTCGTGAGAAAAAATTAGCGATTTTCTCACGACTATAGTCCCCCGCAGACCCCGAAAATATGTTTCACCCGGCAGATATCCCATATCCTTAAAAAAATCCACACACACACACACATACGTCTCATTATCCCCTTCTCCTCCTCCTCCTCCTGCGCTTCGCATCGCCGTAATATTACGAGAGCGAGAAAAAAGGTTCTCTCTCAGACCACGAGACGAAAAGAAGAAGAAGAAAAAAAAAACAAAAGCTTATCCACGGTCAGGGCGTTTCTTCTCACACGAAGCCACAGCAGGCCTACCGCTGCATCATCGGCAACAGATCGCAGAGAGAGAGAGAGAGAGAGAGAGAGAGAGAGAGCCTTGGCGCTATAGTCGAGAATGAGAGAGAACGAGAGGAATCACTGCACCACGGCCGCCGCAGATGCACTTTTTTAAAGGCCTGATGCACTATACTGAAGGGTTTGGGAACGTTCGCGTGGGTATATAGCGCATACTCCTTCGCAGGACCCGCAGCCTGCAGGCGGGGGCCCGAAGGCTTTCTCCACGAGGATCGGATTACTCGGCTGCTGCTGCTGCTGCTGCTGCTGCCTGGCCTCTAGTTTTTCGAAGGGAAGAAGACGCCGGCGAACGGAACCGGAGGAAGAGAGAGAGAGAGAGAGAGAGAGGAGAGTAGCTGCGACAGATGGTAGGTGCTCTCTCTCTCGTGCAGACGGCCGTCCGGTCCGCCTTGCGAGCAAGTGTGTGAGAGAGCGTAGGAGTGAAGAGAGCCTGCTGTTTCTGCGTCTGAAGAGGGATATGCGCTTTTCGGGACCTTGCGAGCACGGTGTGGAGGCTGCGAAGGACGGGTTTTCCCAGTCATCGGCTGGTGCACATGTGTGCGCGCATATTGTCTGCGCATGGATGGGCTACTACTGCTGCTGCTGCTGCTGCTGCTGCTACGCTACTACCCTTGGAAATGGCTTTTATTGTTCGGGAAAATTTTTCCCTCTGCACGCGGATACAATATAATAACGCAAATCAAATCGTAGACGGTGCTAATGAATTTTACGAGAGCTACGTTCTCATGGAAATTAACTCGCAGCGTATATAGTTGTGGGAATTCAAAATTTTACTGCTTTATATACAATACACGAATAAATCAGTAGAGAAAAAAAAAGCCGAAGCCCTCGAAGCATAAACAGCAAAGTCAAGCCGTAAAGTCATTCGCCAGGCGCGGCTTCAGTAGCCTATTCGTCTTCGGAAGACGAAAACCAGCGTCGCGGAGGATCTCCGAGACTCCAGAATAGACACTATGATGTGTATACCTCTCTCTCTCTCGACCTAAAGAGAGAGAGAAAGCAAGCGCACGCAGTTCGGAATCGTTCGGCGCCGCGCGCGATGCACTTGACCCTCTTTACCCCTGATGCGCTGCTGTACTAAGATCATCCGTGACGAGAGCGCGCGGCAAAAAAAAAAAGGGAAACGAACGCGCATAGGGCTTCTTCTTCCTTTGAGAATTTTTTTTTCCCCCTCGACTGGTTCGTCCTTGCCCATAATGCCTATATTCTGTACTGCACGCTGGGCGGCATAATACCGATGTTCTGCAGCGAGGACGCCCCTCGAAGATCCTTTTGGAGTTTCCGAAAAAAAAGAGAGAGAGCGAGTTCGGGTCTGCAGAACGAAACGCCTGGAATTCCGAGCTCTTGTGCGGTACTTATACTTGGAAGGAGCGCAATTTGAGGATCGAGTTCGAGAGCACGCCGAGATTTTTTTTTCTTCCGGATATGCAGCCGACTGAGGACACTGATGCGGCTCGAAATCTCGAGTGAAGAATGGTGTTTGAAAGACACTTGTTTAGCTTCGAGATAAAAGTCGAAACTTTGATAATCGCGAAATTAGATCGACACAATAAAACAAGTGTCATTTCCGCTGTTAAGGTGATCGCTGCAATACAGCCCCGAAATTCGGTAACAGCGATAAATAACCAGCAAGTTTCCAAGGCGACTTTCGCCGCTCCGTAACGAAGCGATTTTAAGAGAGAGAGAGAGCGCGCACAGTAGTGTAGCTGGAAAACGCTCGTGTGGGAGACTCATGCCGCGCACATGTGTTTAGAAGACCTTCTCGGACGCAGAGCTTCTACGTAATTCCCCTTCGCTCGCAAAGAGTCAAAATTAGCAGAGCCGAAAGAGAGAGAGAGAGAGAGAGAGAGATATCGAAGAAAAGGGAGGGAGAGCGAGTTGCGATTATATTTTTAGCTACCGCTTTACACATATACAAATGCAGCCCGAGCGCGAGGAGAGCGAACGTGTTTTCGGAGGAAACAACTGCAACGGACCCTCTCTGGCTTTGTACAAATAACGAGTGCAGTGAGCGCGCGGTCAAAGAGGGGCCGAAAACGAAGAGAAGGGGAGAGAAAGAGATTCTTATACTCTGTAGAGCGCGACGCCAAGGTTCGCAGGTGCTGATGCAGAGCGCGAGCGCGCGGTTCTCGGAAAGCCAGCGAGTTTTGTAAATATCGCGTACGCAAGTGGGCGAACCCCACGCACGCTCGCTGTGGGGCTTTTAATTTTAAAGCGTGCGGACGAGTCGTTGCTGGGCAGAATATAGTCGCGGGCTCGTTTGCGAGAAAGCCGCGTGATCGTGATTTTCTCTCGAAGACTCGTGAACGATTTGCTGTAGAGGACGATGAGTCAATTATCAAAAGATACGTGCGCATCTTGAAAGATTAATCGAGTGCGCTGTATATATATGCGTGATTTCAAAGAAATAGCGTATAATGTTCGTTGGCTAATTTCGCTCGTTATGACTGAGAGATCTATGGCTCTATTTTAGCTTCATTCGATAATAGAACGGTGAACGCGCGCGCGCGCGCGCGCTGCACGAATATTACACAACTGTATAGTATACGCGTCGAAAATAATCTCGCGTCCGAAAAAGAGACCGTACGCGTAGCATCTATACTCCGAAAACCGACTCATTTGGAGAGAGAGCGAAGAGTAGATGAGGAGGCCCCCCCTGAGAAGGAGAAAAAAAAAGAGGCGCCGAAAATGAAACGAACCATTATATTTCAAAGGCGCTCCTCCAACGAAGCTCTTCTCTCGCTCCTTCGTCTGCATTGTTCAAAGCGGGCTCTCCGACGCTCATCGATTACCTCATCATCATCATCGCCGCATCGACGCGCGTATACATCTCCGCGACGTTCATGTGAAGAGAGAGAGAGCTCAAATTGCGTCTTCTACGGACACTTATGAGCGTACATAAGAAAAGGGAGAAGATGATGTGGGTCTGCACGGAGGCGCTGTACCAGTGCGTATATATAAGAGCCCCTCGGAGATAGAAGGGGTTATTGCTCGAGACCCGCATCCCACCACGGCGTGAGACGTGAGATTCTGCAGTGCTACCGATGCGGTGGCGGCTTTTCGATAATTAAGCCTGCGGTTCAATTCACGCGGTTTGTTGTATATTTGTATTACCGATGGGATTTCATACCCACGAATAGACTAGCGAAGCAGAGAGTTTCGAAAACACGGGCTAAATAATTCAGAGGCTGCAAGGGGTAAATTTATAACAACAATGTACAAAACGACGCTATTTCAAACGCGAATTATAAAAGCTTCTCTCGCGATCGATATGCAGTTGCAAGCGCGAAGCCCGGTGTTATTTCGCCGAGAGAGACAGAATCGCTCAATTGATTTCTCCGAATGAACGTCGCCGCCGCCGCTCCATTCGCGAATTCTAAATGTGATACTTTCGTGAATGAAAAATAAGCCATGAATTGAAAAGTCGAATCTTATCAATCAATGTAAAACATCAGCGCAGTGTCCCATTGAAGCCGCGGCGCTGAAAATACGCTCCGGTTGCCAAACGACCTGCGAGAGAGTCTGCATTCACGTATAATACTTAAAGTATAAGTATCGATCGCAGAGTTTGCATCAACGAATTAAGTCTCGCGCGCCGTATAGATATACTCATAATGAATTTCCAATGTTTCAATCAAGCTTATTCATCATTCAAACCGAGCAAATGGAAGGCGCTGAATATTGATCGGGTCCGCGCGCTATAGCTCGGCAGCTGCGGCGAGCTCTCTTTAATTTCATTATGCAGCTTCGAAGAGTGAGATCTCCTAATTCGAGGGAAATAACTGTATACGAGAGCTATGGAGCGCGCAATGCTGCACGGCCGTCCAAAAGCGTCGAACCGAAATGCCGTAAATTATAAATAAACGGCTGCAACGTCGAGTGTGTTCAACTCCTATACGTATATACATAGGCATAGTATAGATGCGAGAGAGAGCGACAAGTGCAGCGCCGAGTAGCTTCGAAATTTGAGAAAACCGCATTCATCTCGCGTACAATGCCATCGGCGAGATTCTTCCAGAAAATCCATCAAAGAACAAGTGCTCGGGAGTTTCAAAGGGCTGGATCTCGAAGCTCGAGAGGCCCGAAATTTACGGTAAACGTCGCTGCTGCATATATAACGCGGAGAGCGTCGGAAGCAGATGAAGAAGCATCACGCGAGCGCGGCTGCAGAAAGTCACACGCGAGTCAAAGAAGAAAGAAAGAGAGGGTCCACGTAGTCCACACACGCGGCCTCGAAGAAAGTCAAAAGCGAGCGGGTGTGGACCGTTTCATCCCCACCTCTCATTCTCTCTCTCTCTCTCTCTCTCTCTCTCTCGTATATTCAGTCTGACCACGTTTGCTTTTCTAGCTATAAAGCTCGTCGCTGCTCTTGCCGCTGTATACCCCTCCCTCTTCTCCTCCAGCCTTTTCTCCTTCTTTAGGCCGATACACACTCCCCTCTGACGCTGCTATACAGGGCCTGGGAGAGACCGACTCGATCCGGAGCAAACGCTAATGCTTGCCTGCGCGACGTTGCCAGCGCGAGCGCGCGAGAACTGACGATCCTACTAAAAGTATATACTTGTATATACATCGGACTAACTCTCGCTCGCTTATAGGTATACCGAGAAAGCGCAAAAAACTCGCAGACGCGCACCGATCTAGCTTGTTCTGCGAGCTTCTCCAGATCCAACGTGCATTGTGCTTGATGCGATGCTGAGGAGAGTATAAAGGGAGACACGAAAAGTTTATCGAGAGTCGCCCGTGAATTTAATTATTCATGCGATGCCCTCTTGATTGTTAAAACGATACCCGATAATATCGACAGTGGAAATTATTGCATGTCGGTCTCGTGGCGCGATGTCTACAATGCTTCATTCAGACCATCTCGGCAGTTCTCGATCGATAACGGTTCATCTCATTCACAGCCCGAGCGAGACTGCATCGCAGCTTCGCTGTACCACACGTTGAATTTCGAAACATGAAATTCTCCAGAAACTTATCATGCTATAAAAACTGTATATACTGCACCCAGAATAATCGAGCATTTTTTATGACCCAGAGAAGCTACATAATACGTATATATGCATACCGGCTTTTGTGATGCGGCGACACGAAAAAAAAAACTGGCTAATTAACAACTCGCGAGTCTGCGTTGCGGTATGAATCAGCTGGAGTGAATCATCGTAGAGCTTTTTTTCTCAACGATTGTACTAGCGCATCAATATATACGTATAGTGCAGCTCACTCGCGAATTAGAATATGACCGGCGTATCTTCGCGTTGTATTTGAAAATTTATGGGTACAGAGGCATCGTGTCTAGACGACGCTTGGATTTCGGAGCGGATAAGAAAGAAGATTTTCCTTATACTAGGCACTTATATATTTGCATGAGAGAAACATTCGCGTCCTCGAGACACTCCGAAGTATAGAGGATAATCAGAAGATCGAATTTATAATGACTTTCCGTCTGTAGTCCTGCGTCTACCTATACATCGATTCGTATGGACAGCGATACCGTTGCGTAACATTACGTTTACGGTACACGAGCGCTCGATAAAAAAATCGCTCGAACGATAACATTCGACAGTTTAATTACAACGCCGATCCGCGAGTCGTTTTATCGCCGCTGATCGGATCTACGTAAACAGGTGCGGTTCGTACGTTTTTTGTTTTTTTTTTTTGTCATGTGTGTTCTTTTTATAAACACACCTCGTGAGAGCCAAGGCGTCCATTGTTCCGACAGCTCGAATCGGCAGAAGATACACGAACATTTTCTCGCGCAAACATCTGCGACAAAAAGCTCACCGGCTATGCAAAGATCAGTCGAGATGAGAGAGGAAAAACAAGAGCTCAAATTTTCCTATAAGAGTCGTTATCGCGACGATCGCTCGCTATTATAACATATATACGAAAAGCACGACAATTTTCACACCAAGATAAGATTTCTGCTAAATCCAGTATCAACTAGAGAGTTGTACAACACGAGCAGATAAATGAAATTATATAGGTAGGCGCATTATCAATACGCGCGATGATAGCAGAGCGCCGAAATTCCAAGCTTCGCGCGTATAGTTAAGCAGCAACCGATGAAAAGCAAAACAAATATAGGCTGCTGCTGCTGCTGCACCATCAGTCGCCCACGACTCGCCGCTCGCGCAAGACTTTCCCAACGCGCACGACTCCCCGCGCGCGCGAAACTCTATTTTCGACGCGCAAGCACTGATACGCGTATGCCTATATACATATGTATATAGAGATACACGCTATACATGTATGCGTTGGCTAGGCGGCGGTCACATGCACGCGCGCACGTATACATATATAGTGTATAGTCAGCCACAGTCGTCGCCGCGATTCATTCAACTCATTCATCTGGTCTCCCCGCTTCCTCTGGCTGGTGTAGTTTATACTGCTTCAATGGCCGCGAATGCACGCGCTCTCTGTACTAATTCATGTATAACGTCTCTTATCGCGCCCTCCGTGGCGAGTGTTACGTTATAAAATAGATCACGTATACATTATTGTTTTTCCCCGGCCACACGAAGTATACGAACAGTTCTTTTTATCTGTAAGAAGTCAGAGATAAATAGACAGGGAGCTATTATCTCGCGTATATATCGTGCACCGCGAGCTTGATGCTCCGATTCGAACGACGTCGAACAACGATTTATCTGTTGTGTATATATATAAGCCATAAGTATACGCTGACATGTAGCATATATCGATGAAGGGAGTCGTTATGTTGACGCTGCTGCTCGTATGGCTATGAATAGCTCCTGATGTAGGGAAAATAGCGCTTCTGGCCAAACCCAATCCAACGACTTTCCCGCAAACAAACAAATCTCTAGCTCGCTTGGCGAGGTGAAAAAAAAGAAATCATGACGCCGACGCGTGAGTCGCTTCTTCTCAACCCGATATCTATTGTATATATACATATATACCTGTGCGATGTGAAACACACGCGCGAAAAGCCATAAGCAGATTACGTGCGCGATGATATCAGAGAATTCAGAGAGGAGCGTCTGTCGATCGCGATATCGGAGGAGAGTCAAACTCTCCGTCTCTCTCGCACTCGTTGGGCCGCACGCGCGCGCTAACGCGCCTTTCAAGGTTATGTGTGCGTGTGTCGCGATAAAGAGAAAAGAGACGCGCGCGGCGGTGAAAGAAGCAGCGCTAGAAGAAAGAGAGAGAGAGAGAGAGAGAAAGAGATGAGAGGGACGATCGAGAGTGGGAAAAAATGTCGGGATGGACGTAGGTATAGAGGCCCTCGTACATACCTGAAGCTGTTCCGACGATTCTCCTCGCTCTCTGCGCGAGTGGCCCGCTCTTTGCTCTCTACTCTCCTTCTATCTCCTCGAGTAGACCCTCCGCTTCTCTGCTGATGCTGCAGGTACCGATCTCCTTCGCGCTCTTTTTTTTTCTTTTAGACTTTTTCAAAGTTGAACGACAACAACAACAAGGCACGTCGTGGTAAATGCGTGTACTGTTCTATGCACGTTATACTCCCGTATAACGCTGCATCTTTGTATACGGATTATATACGTATATATATAAACTTGTGTATCGTAGGAAGTTATAACCAAGATCAGAGGCACTAAGTACTATTCGCTACTCGAGTCCGCGGCGCTGCGGCATGCAGTGATGCACCCACGTAAATAAACGAGCATTGACGCTCCGTTGCACATTTATAACTTCGTTGCACGAATCTCTTCTGTATAATTATGCGTTACGTACAGATCGAAATAATCTTCGGCTCTCGGTTTGTCCAAGTCACATACACTGCATATACAGGCGCTCCCGGCTAACGTCTCTCGCGCCTATATATGTTATCTATACAGCACACTGACACAGACACACATTGACTGCGAAGAGAGAGAGAGAGAAAGAGTCTAAGAGATGGAAAATGAAGAAGAAAGCTCGGGAGAACGTCACACACACACTATACGCTCGCTCGCTCGCTCGCAGCAGCGCACTGGCAGGCACAAGCCTCTCTCTCATCAGCTTAGCCGCACGCCTCCGCCGCCGCAGACGCACTTCATGAATGAAACTCTAGCGCTATCTTCGTTGCACCACCGGGAAGCCATAGGCCGAGCGTCTCCCTCTTTCGCCACTGTTACACGCCGACGATCCCGGCGACATCTGGCGGGCATTTGCTTCTCGCCGTTTTTTCAGACTCCCACTCGCGCGCGATGAGAATGTGCGAGTATAACAACGCAGAGGAGGGAGGAGATCGACGAGTATCTAGATTTCCGTTGAGACTGCTGCTGCTGCTGCTGTGAGGGCCAGGGAGAACGGCTTTCGGAGTGTATAGAGCGAGGTATAGAGCATGCGGGAGAGGGCTCGATTTTGTGTATGCATGACTTTTTCGATTTCTTGCGCAACGTTCTTCGCGCTGCTCTACTCGTATCTATGAATATTTCAATACATATAAGCGTTTGAGAAATTTTCCTCTGGTATTTTTGTAACGTATAAATTGATGCAGCATCTCAAAACCGCGAAATTCGAAAAGCAGATTCCAAATTTGCAAGTGTGCGTATACGATGATCGATAGATGCGCGTGTGTGTCCCCCAAAAATCCTGCTCTTTAAAATTCTAGTCGAGTGAGCATATTTTGAAAAGCATATTTGCATAAGTTTCTCACACTTGTATACACAATAATGTACGCATTACGCCGCAAATATGTAAATACACGGAGACTCCTTTTTTTTTCTTGAAAAAAATCCTTTCATACCCTGCACTGAAAGTATTTTCTTCTCATAAATCAAAAAAAAAAGACACAAGACAAAAGCCGAGAGTATACTATACTTGTAAAACATACATTTTTCTCGAGCAACGAAAAATAATACGACTTCCTCTCGCCTCACAGCAGTGCGGCGGACGATCGTGTAAATGACCAATTAAACAAGTCGTCGATACGCGCTCGCCTCGTGTTCGGCCTATCAATGAAACCTGCGCGCTTGTCAACATGCGAAACAGCGTTGAAAAAAAAAAACGCCTTGGATGTCTATTCCGAGGAGTTTGCAGCAGCCCTTATGACGCGCGAGGAACGCATCTCGTATGTGCATCGTGTGAGCGAGAGGAGGAGAGACGCGAACGTCTTGTGAATGTAGAATGAAGGGTATATATACCTGCTGCTGCTGCACAGGCTGCACTTCTGCGTTATGGCTATATCGGTCTGTGTGTATACGATCCTTTTGGGAAACGGGCGGCTTTTTGAAGGATTGACTGTGTGTTTTCGGAGGCTCCGCAGGCGGGGGTGCAATGACGAGGCTTTGCTTTTCTGAATTTTTAGAGGCTCTGAGATTTTTTTTCTCTGGGTTAGTGAGATTCGTAGCTGAGAGTTTTTTTTTTAAATGTTTCTTGCTCTATGGACGCTTTGGTTTGTTTTTTCTGATGCGAAATTTAAGTATGAAAGCTTTCTTAGTATTTTTGTGAGGCCTCTCTTCATTTTTAATAATTATTGTAAAAACAGCTTCGTGAATTTTTTGGACTTTTACTCATATGTTAAATATTTAGTATCACAAGTTCTATCAGCTTTGGCTGAATAATTTTTATAAATAATTATTGTTATTGTTATTTTCATAATAGATATTTTGACGTAATCAATTTTTTAATTAACGCAAGACATAGCGTTAATATGAAGAAATTTTGTGTGAGAAAGATTAAGCTGCCAGAGCAGACTGCCTTTTTTTATTATTATTATTTTAATGTTAATCATTCGTCGTATGAAACATTTCTATTCAAAATTAATTCCACCGGATGTGTTGAGAGGTCGCTGAAAGTGAAGTTCCGTCGGCATGGCCGCCCACTTGCCGATCTATAGAGGTAAGTTTCGTGCCCGTACTCTAGCAGCCAGCTGATTTTGACGAAATCGAGGAACGAGTCGTAAGTGTTTTTTATTTTACATTTTTCGCTTGTTTTATCAATAAAATCCAATATTTGCACGTGCTAAAACTACTTGACTGTTACGACAGTTTTGCGTCTATACTTTCCACACAGAGTTAATCATGATTAACGTTTTAATAAAGAGCTTCAAAGTTCAAAACATTTTTAACCTCTAAAGATCATTGGCTCAAGTCGCGGAGAATTCGCTATATGTCGTTATGTAATAGACAAAAGTTTTATTTTTTCATATAATATTCGTTTTGCAGGTCGCTAAAACAACAAAATGCTGTCACAACGCATTGTCGTATCGGTTCCAAAGCTTCTGAAGCGAAACTTCGGAGTTGTTGCTCCGGCTCTGCAGAAGGCTTCCGACCCGATTCAGCAATTGTTCCTTGACAAAATCAGGGAATACAAGAGCAAAAGCGCGTAAGTTTTACATTTTCAGACAGTACTTATTTCCTCGCAAACGAATCATTTGTTTCAATCGCGTTGTAGGGTTAATTTTAATTTGCATCAAGCAATAAATTATTCAGAAACTCCTGTTCAAAAATCAAAGCAGAAAAATCTGTTTATGCCAGGGTTATATATTGAATTTTTTTTCTCCCGTTACAGTGGAGGCAAACTTGAAAAGTCACCTGAAATCATGAAGGAACTCAAGTCGGAGCACGAAAAATTAGCTAAGCAGTATGGTGGTGGTGAAGGAGTTGACATGACTTCTTTCCCCAAATTCTCTTTCCCAGGTTAGAATACAGAATTTCGTATCATAAATATAGACAAAGCTATAGTGGAAATATAATGGCAATTTTGATTTGTTTCAGAACCCAAAGTTGAAATATCTCACACCCAAGGACAGCAATAAATTCTGTTACGTGTAATTCTTACAAAGGTATAGAATAAAAATTAATTGTTAAGGTTAAAAGTATTGATTTTAATCTATTTTTTATCCTACATTCCTAATTTATATAATTTATACAAAAATAATTGACTTATCAACTAATTAACTAGTTAATTTACATTTGTCAGCATGAATTGAACACTCTCAGCTAAAATAGGCATCTGACACTTTGTAGATATCATTCGGAATATCTTTAATGTCCTCATAAATTTGTCTCTTGGTAATAAAGTTTTGAAGAAGCCTGAACACGAACAACGAGCGGCTATATTATCTTGTTTAACTTCAGAACATTTTAAACACTGTACATCTTGAATAATATAGGCCATACTTTTGCGATTTAAAGTATCTAGGAGAGAAAATTCTATCTGATTATTGTCGTATACCAAATCACAGTTAGGGCATTTCCAGACATGTCTATAAAAGAAATTACATTAATATTAAACTTTGAGTAAATAAATTGATAACGAATATATGGTTATGAAAATTACTTGTTATCTTCAATGTCTTGAAGAGTATCTTTACATAGATCGATATCCCTCACATGATTGCAATTTTCACATAATACTTCTGGAAGAATAAATGATATGCAAGGATCTTTCCATTCAGCTTTATCACTAAAAGCTCCAACATCTATAAGCCTTAATAAATTTCTATGTAAACTTTCAACTTCTTGCTCTATTTGAGAATCTAAAGATAAAACCTTGGAAAAATAAAAATTTATTTAATTTCGTCAAAATTTCAGTTAAAACAATATGAATTAATTAAATATATATATATATATAAAAGACTTACTTTGCATATAGCTTTCGATAGTTCTAGAGCAGGATTTATAGTTATTTTTGTAGAATTATTTTCAAAATCCAGGTGTGGATACTCCTCAACAGTTAAAATTTTTTCTGGAAATTTTTTGTGAATAGATTGTACATACCTGTGGATCATTAATGAATTAGATTATGTCGAAAAATGTGAATAAATTATTACTGAAAATAAATCTTAAAAATACACACTGGAAAAGCTTTTGTGACATGTCACCCGATACAAGATTTTTAGCAAATTCAGTTATTGCCTCTGGTGATTTAGTTTGCATTTCTGTGTAAATAGTACCAAAATAGCCAGAAATCGTTTTTGTAAAAGTAGTTTGACATATCTCTATGGGTATGTAATCTATCATGCTCCAGTTCATGATAAATTCCAGCTAAAATTGAAATAATAAAAACGTTTATAATGTTTATAGAACGAAGTTTATTTTACTACTTCATGTGTAGTGTATTACCTTATCGCCGTCTTCCGATTCTTGGGTATTTTCTTCATTTTGCAAGCATTTTTTTACTCCGGCATGATTAGACTTGAAAGAAACGGTGTTTATTAAAATAATAAAATTATATAGCTATTATCATGTAAATAATGTTTATATACTCACTAGATCCAACCATATGAGATATTCCCAGCAATTTCGAACATCAAAATGAATACTATGAAAGATTTCTTTGTTCAATATTGACTGTATGATGAATTGTGTATAGCCATATGCATCTTCTGTTACCCTTTTTTTCGTACATAAAATGATTTTTGTAAAATCCGCAAATATTATCGTCGCACCCAGTCTTTGAAGTTCTGACACTAGCTGTACAAACAATTTTTTCGAATAATTGTGTAAAGTACGTCGTAGGGCAGGATCGTAGAGAAAAGATGTAGGAGAACGTAACCACCTGTTTGAATACATTAAATATTACTAAGTGACTTGCTGACCTTTGATTTTGCATTTTAAATAAATAACGATTGAGGCATACCTATAAAAATGAATGAGTAGGAAGTCGGCAAATGGATTTTTAAAGCTGCTCACTTCTTTTAACCAAGTTGCAACCATCAGTCTTAAAATTCGGAACGCTGGTCCACACAGGGCAGTTTCATCATAAGAAGGTATCGAAGGCGCTGATCCATCATTCGTAACCATATCCTAAAATAAAATTGCTTTAATGAATTAGATATGCATTAAAAAGTAAGAATTTAATTTAAATCTAGTTATTTACTTGTAATGACGTTTGTTGAGCGTTATGAAAAGCTACATAAGAACTTGTACCATCTATATCATTGATGTGATTTGCTTGGACTAATGCAGTAACAGCTAAACTTATGACATCTAGTTCAAAACAAACGTTGGAATAAACGCCAGCGTTATTCTTTAAACAACCCGAACTTTCTTCAAAGTCTGTCAACAGCCTTAAACATAATTACAAAATTATTGATTATATTTAATAATAATTATTAAAAATATTTGAATTACCTGCTGTCATCATTTTCACTTCCTCCAAAGTCTGGTTTTTCGGTTGGTGACCACCATAGAACAAAATTAGCTTTCTGTAAATGTCGAGCATAGAACAAATCTGCTCCGAATATAACAACATCTGGTGGTAAATTCCCCACAGGGGCGTGGAAGTAACGAGCTTGTTCGATTAATTGCTTGAGCACATCTTCACTTTTAAAATAATGTCGAAGTAGTATTTTGGATCCAGTCCTTTGCCAGTCCAAGGTATCATACAGATTATCCAAATCTTGTATGTGAGCTTTTACAAGTGGGAATTCGTTTAAATAGGGCATTTTGTTTGTCAAGGTCGATGTTGCTACAGACAAAAATTGTATTATGTTTTTATTTATATACACATATTGTGAATTTTACATTTTCAATAATAAATATTTACCTATAGGAGTTTGGAGTATGAGTATTGTTCCACCTCTAGCTTCATTCTTATAATTTTTTAAAGCATTTTGTAGTTGCGTGTATATAACTTTAATGTCCGTTACTACTTTTACGTGGAATGTCATTGATTCTGGTATCGAATCCATGCTTTCAATTTCGTTCATTTCGATTCTACAATAAACCGGTATGTAAATCAACAAATAATTTCTAAATGTAAAAAAAAAAAAAAAATTTCTTACGCTTTGGTTTTCTCGGTAGAGAAAAGTGTATTCATATTAGGCATTGTATCTGTTCTAACTGTATCCAATACAAATATATAACACGTTTTGGTCGCTGTCAAAAACAAACTCCACATGGCTCTTCGATAATTGCTACTGGCAGACCAATGATGGTAAAGAAATATTTTATTAAGTTCCTTGACCTAGGAAATTTAAATTTGCGTTAGTTATGGATATTATACAGTGTATCAAGTAAGAAATAATATAAGTACATTTCGAAGATAAGGTTGAGATGCAATACTTCTATAAACCAATTGATCCAAATGAAAATTATCAGAACCATCTCTCAAATACTGAGCTGCTTGTTTGTCGACAGTACATACGCAACCAAGCTGCAATATTGCACGAGATTCGAGAGACAATTGTGTTTCATAAATTCCTTCGATGTCTGGATCTATCAAGTCATTCATCAAAGTTCTACAAATATAATACACGTATTAATTTTGTTTTTTAAAATAATAACATATTTGGGGTATGAATTAACAGTTCAAAAATTTACTGGCTATGCGTCTTGAAGTACTGTTCAGGTACGGAATATCGATATAAGTGATGTACAGGACGAGAACGCGGTAGCGTTTTGTGGCATTTCTTCCACAAACTAGCTTCAGATTCTTTTCTCTCGTTACGAATATTGACATAAAATATTCTTGGGACGGTCAACCGCAGATGATGAAGTTCTTTATCGACCAAAACCCACAGTCGAAAGAGTCCTGGTTCGTTTGTCTCGTATATCTGCGTATAAAATAGTTTTTAAAATTCACCTTAATTAAATTCATTTTTTGTTTAAAAAAATGTTCGTTACTTGAATAATTTGCCACGGGGTTTCCAATAGTTTTTGTTGAGCGCGTTGTAGAAATCCGCCTAGCAAATTCGAAGTAGGATTTCTGTTAGGCCTCACAGGGCCAGTAGTGTGAGGATTGTTGTCGAACTTCTTACGTTTTGTAGCGCTTTGTTTCTTTTTCTCTGCTCTTTGCTTTGCCTGATACTTCCACTTTTCTTTGTGAAACTCCAGCCAGGCTCTTCTCTCCTCCTAAGTAATTATGAACCATACAAAAGAGGGATATCATATTTGTACATATATATGTATATGTAGTATTCCAAACATTAAAAGTGGTTTATAGATCACTTACCGCAGTTTCACCCATTGGTGGAGGATTGCCCAAAACCTTTCTCCAGTTGTCCGTGAGTAAGGTATTCTCTTTGGGAGTTTCTTCTTCTTCATCATCATCATCCGAAAATGCTCTCTTTCTTTTTGTAACGGTAGCTACCACACCTCTGTGCTTGTTAGAGCCCCCTTCATTACCAAAGTCTTCCATATCGGGTACGGAATCGGCTGTTTTATCGCCATCCGTATCTGATCCGGTATCATCATCTTCGTTGTTTTGATTGGCTTTATAATTCTCATCAACTTGGAAAATGTCTGTGATCTTTCGTTGCTTTCTACCATCAGTCTTCTCCAACATCTTCTTGTGCAGCCAGTCTGGATGTTGAACTCGCGGTACCGGATTTGCCACACCCTGCAACGCAGCCGGGATAGTGATGATCTTTTGGATAGCGCTACCTAAACGTTCGATATAGTACTTCCAGTCAAGGATCTCGCGGATATCAATTTCCTGTATGCTCGGGTCTTTGAGCCAGCGTCTTAAGTAGTGCCTCGCGACACTGGGGTCCGATTGGAATATAGCTAAGGGTATGGCTCTTTCGGTAACAGGGGAACCCAAGGGCTTCTTCGAAATAATGTACTGACAGGCCAAACCAGCATCTTTTACCATCTCGTCACCAAGGAACTCAGCTAAGCGTTTAGCCGTTGATATTGAAGTCGACTTTTGTGCACCGTACTCGTCCAGTTTTTTCGACATTGACTTGTTCTCGGAAATTAGATCGAATAGCTCAGCATCTGGTAAATTGCTACCCTTGCTGTATAGCACGTCCAGCCAGTAATTCGCAACCTTGGCCACCGATGCGTAACACTCTTCTAGAGTTGTTCCCTTTAAGAAAGATTCGAAAACGGAAGACTGGAATATTTTGATGAGCCTCAATTCACCTCTTCTCTTTACCTCGAAACCCTTGAGTTCGGCCAGCGAACCGTCAAAATTGAAAACGGCGTACCTCTTCTTTAGCTTTTTGCCTTCTTCCTTCGCCGCAGGTAGCACCATAGCCAAATATGGACCGTCAACTTCAAAGAAGATCGAGTTCTCACTGCGAATCTTGTACTCGCGATTGGCAGGATCGACGAGTTCGTGGTATTGATCATTAGTGAACAGATCCTTCACCATAAAGTTTAGGACTGCATTTGGATATGACACGACCATCTTCGGCTTCTTGGGGTTATTCAGCTTCACAACAACGTTGTCGGGAAAGGAGCCAGGCAATATACACCAGATACCGTCGGTATCCAATTCCAACGGCCTGCCTACCTGTTCAATGATCTCTCGAGCTCTCATAATGATGTGCGCACCAGTGTAGCACACAATACCGCCCATCTCCATGCTAAACCATCTTGAGCCTTTTCGCATGACGTAGCCATAGAAGGAGTTCAGGATACACTTGTGAGCCAGCTGCAGAGAGTCGAAGAGAACCTCACGACTCTTAGCCTTCTTGATCTCTGCTGCGTCATTATTCGCAATGGCTTGAGCCACCTGTTAGAGTTTGCTAATTAGTTATCATGCATAAAATGAGGAGATATATATACATAAAATTATCCCCTCAATAACATTCTCACCTGTGCTTTCGCCTTCTTCGTCATGCCTTTATACTCGTACCTCCGATCTCTAAATGCCCTCACTGTGTCCACATAGAAAGAATTCTCTCTCTGACAGATGGTCTGTGTGCGTACTTCTGTCCTGGTCTCCTTGACCTTCTTGTACGTGCGTCTGCAATATTCAGATAACCGTTTCTTTTCAATAGCCGCTTGTTCCTGCTTACTTAACTCGTGGAAAGCCCGGTGTTTACCACCAGGTACCAGAGGCGGGAACTTTTCCATCTCGAGCTGCTGCTGCGTGCGCTGATACTCGCCAGCGGTGGCTTTGAGATATTCGGCTCGCCACATCCACTCCATGTTGCGTTGACACACGGCATCTGGCTTGTTGTAGTCACATGCCGCACAGACCGATTCATCTACCATCGCGTAAGGCTGCAAACGATTTGTGAGAATGATGTTTGGATACATGGCGCCTACGTCCAGATGGTAGATTATAGGCTTTTCCGTTCGCAATGGTTGAGCGCGAAGTGATTCGAGTTTTCCTGTGAGAGATAGATATTTTTATCGATGCTCTGGCTTCCCACATATTTGTATTGTAAAGAGATACTTACCTTTGATTTCCTCAACGACTTCGTCAAAATTTGTAACCTCTGCAAGGGGAACCTTTTCTTCTTCCTCTATCGCATGTTTCAAAGCGTTTTCCACCCCAGCAATCAACTGATCTACAGCACTTGGTACGATTTTAAATCGATAAGGAATGTCCGCCCTGAAAACTCCAGATTCAAGCGCCTCGACGTGACCACCAACGTACGTCTCAATGTCCAACAAGTGGCCATCCGTTGTGAATTTTGTCAATTCGGCCTCCTGTTTGTTGGGATAGATAACGTTTGCTTGATAAGCTTCGACCATCAATAGAGATTCGCAAAGTGTACCCGAGCCTTTCCTTAACACCTCGTCCGGCTCCATGGGGATGATGGTGCACAAAGCAAAGATAAACGGGTGAACGTACTTTTGGTAGAGATAGTACGTTGCAACGGCATCCGAAACTGAGTAACTGCACATTACTTCTGGTTGTTCTGCGGCTAATTTGCACATTTCCTCGGGATCTGAGAAAGCAATAAGTTACATATTCAATTCTTGCCCTACGTGATTATGTTGCGCATTTTATGTGAAAAAAGAATATGTAAAAATGTTTTACCCAGTTCAACAGGATCGTATCTGAGTTTAGCTTTAGCTACAGCTTTCAAACTCTGAGAACCTACCGGAAGGTAGGAGTCTCGTTTTACCCAGCAAAGACAATCTAAATGCATGGCCGCTCTGCTAGCGTATATACCGTCTTTGTTTTTTGCGAAGCCGATTCTATCTTTCATGCTCATACCGTGAATTTCAGCTCTCGTTTCTACAAACGGCCAATCGAAGAAATCGCCGTTATAGGTAACGAATATGTGCGGCTTGACTTCATTGATGTGATTGAAAAATTTGTTTAGAACTGCCTTTTCGTTTGCTTCATTCCAAACTGTGAAAAAACCTTCGAATTCAGGTCTAGGAGTGAATTCAAAATCTTCAACATCAGCAGATATGATTTCTCTATTATTTATTAGAAAACCCTGTAATTAAAAAAAAAAAATGTATTGATGTTAAAAAATAATAGTTACCATTCATCTATTATAGAATTTCAAAATAGCATACCTGTCCATCCAACATGTAAGATATCATCATAATTTGATCTGTGTTTGCATCAGGAAACTTGAGTGGCAATTTTGTTGTTTCAATATCATAAGCTAGAACAACAGGTTCAGGTGGTTCTACAATTTCAGGCATTGCTTTAATAATAGGTGGCTCCTGAGATCCTCGACTTTTTATTGAGTACCACTTGCCAACAAAAATCTTTAAATCTATTGAAACTCTTACATGGTGAGGAACATCATGCTCTCTATAAAAGTTAAAATGTGTACTTAAAATAAATTATCCCCAGTAAAAAAAGGCACATATGTACTTCCTATAAAATATTATTTTTACCTAATGTCAAGAATATTATCCATGTGATCAATAATTTTTCTGCGATCCTGCTGCTCGTGATGATTGAAGGCTTCAGCTAATAATTTTGAATAATGTGTATTACTTTTTTCACGTTCTTTATTGCTTTTTACTGCACTCATAATATCTCTTCTAACTTTAGTCATGTTTGTAGAATTAGTAAAGGACAGTTTTAAAAAATCCCTTTTTAAACCAGTCAAGTGATTTGGCTAAAAAATTAAATAATTCATTTTGTATGATTAATTCTTTTGATTATCTGTTAAAATTATTTTTCCAAATACTGTGCTATGTTTCAATCAACTCACCAAATCAAGATCTTCTTTTGACACAATTTCTACTTTGAGCAGAAAACCACTGAATTTCTTTAGAAGAAACGTTATCACCTCTTGGTTTGAACCATCTCGACATAGTACATAAAAATATGGATGATAAGGTAAAGAAACTTTAAACCTAGTACAATCTTCTTGAAGAAAATAGTAGTCAACACCAGTTACCAATTGCTTGTCATCTTCAACAATGTCTGTCTAAAAAATGAATATTTCAAGGTTAAGACTGCTTTATAACCATCATTAAACGATTATCATAATAACACAAAATTGAAAAAATGAATTACTGTATGCATATTAATAAGAAATCCGATTCTTTCTCTGACATCTGTAACTCTGTGGAAGCCATAGAGAGCATCAATTTTAATATTTTCTTTCACTTGATTTAACCTGCCTTCAGCAGTATTCTCTCTGTGGAACATAACAAAATAGTTGTGTAATATATATATATTTTTTGTTTGCTATTTAACAACAGAGATATCAATTTCGATAAAAATACTTCAATAAAAATAAAAATACTCTAACCTTGGAACACCACCATCTGACATAAACTTTTTCTTATCGTCCGATTTGTCACGGTAATATTTTCCCGTGTTTACAGACATTTTGTTCTAATAAGATAAAATTTTGTTTCACATGAAAAACTTTATTATCACAATTATTGTCTCGTTATTTATCAAAATAAACAACTGTTTACGTACTGTACACAACCAACTTTACGTGCGCCATCCGGCGCGCGATACGGATGGAGACTGCGGAGGAGTTTCGCGCGTAAATTGACGGTTAGTTCATGAAACTTTGGCGCTGATGTTTAACAATTTCCCGCGCTTATTTAAGATTCATGGGTATTGCACCATTTTTATTCCACCAGGGAAAAATGGTAATTAAAAATGTAATAGTAAGAAAAAAATATTAGCAGATTGTTTTATAAATATGGTTTTATTTATAAACTTTTGTATAAAATTAGAATCTAAATATTTTTCGAATCAATCAATTGTCTTTAACTCCTCCATGAATGTTTTACACTTTTCTTTTAATACTTTAACAGCCTCTATAAACAAAACTGAAGATGGCAAAGCACCCACTGATTCAACAGTAACTGAAAAAAAATAACATTGAGATTAGTTATTTTTCTTCAATATTGCTTATTTAATATATATTTGTAAAACTGGTATTCTTACAAATAAAATGATCAGGTACTCTTCCCAATTGTACACAATCCTTCAAATCATCATGACGGAATACATTTCTTGAACAGCTATCATACCGTGCATTTTTTACTTTTGCTTCTTTACCTTTTGTCGTCTCCACAATTTCTATTACTCCAGGACTAAAACAACTTTTGAACCTTTCAGCTGCTTCTCCTCTTACTGGCTTTATGATTTGAATTTCTGGTAAAAGCCTGTATGTTGCTGTAGCTGAAAGTCAAAATGTTAGAATATTAATAGAATGCAAAATTAACAATTCCAGCTGTGAACATAATATTTTTTAAACATACCAACTGGAGAAAATTTGGCATGGTCCTTGCCAATTCCTTTTACAGCATGCATATATGCATGAATCTCTTGGTTCGGCCTCATTTTGCATATCAAAATATCATCCGCTATCATACCAAACTGTTTTTCTCCATCAGGATATAATTCATTTTGCCTCCCAATAGGATTCCACTTAATATCTTTACTATAAACTGCAGATTATTTATATTACCAATTATTCAAATATCAAACAATTTTAGATTTAATATTTTATATTTAATCAAATTACAACTCACCATTGTTACCACAATAAATGTCATCTGGCCTCCTTGAATCTTTAGGTGCATGTGGATTCCATTTACATATTGCTTTGAGTTCGTATCGTAACGTATCTTGATCACTGACTTCTTCTTCATCTGTAGTTGTCTTTGATGGATATTCAAATAATCTTGGATCTGCTTTTAATGGTAGTAGCCCTAATCTGTAATAATAGGATAAAATTTAAAAACTCAGTCGTATAATCCAATAAAATTTTACAAAAAAAGTAGATTACCTATGTGCAAGTACTTCATCCTGTATCAAACTAGTATTATTAATCATATATACTTTTTCTATTGCCATCGATGGTACTTCACTTAACATAATTCTACGATATGCGTTAGCTAATGCAGCAGAGCATCCTATTATGTCAAATTCTAGTTCATATTTGTTTTTACTCTCACTAATAATTTTTATTTGAAATGCCTAAAATAAGAATTAATTTGTATTACAGTATTAATTTGAAAAACTATATACTAGCTAATATTTCATTAAAATATCCAATTTTGTATTACCTTTTTAAATTTGTCAATAGTCCAATCTTCTTGCAAATGTAATAGGTTAGCAAATTCAAAGGCCTTAATACAAAGATAAACGTGATTAATTAACAATAGTTTTTTTTTTTAACAAACTATGAAATAAATTCAACTTACATTAGGTATGCCGTATTCTTCCATAATAACACGAGGTTTCTTTTTGTTTGTTTTTTCCATTTTGGAAGTAATAACACCAGGAACTGTACAACAAAAACACGTGTATCCTAACCTATAATGTACATACCAGTGCATATACATACATACAGCGCCCGCGTGATGATTTTACTCTAGCAGAAGAAGCAAGTTAGAAACTCGATGTGACTTGTCAGCATGCAGATTACTTATATCAAATATGCATAGGTACGATATATCCTTCGAATCCTTCGATATACCTATACGTATATGTACATATATATCATATCCCATAAATAGGTATATGTATATAAATAGCTGATTTATTTAAAATGAAGGGGAAATGATAAAATATTAATTATTATTAAAAAATTTTATTCATAAAATAAATAGTTTATTTTGTAATATACATTTTTATAAAGAATGAGGTAAGAATTTGGAAATTTAAATAACCTTTTCAACCGTATTAAAAGCCAACAAGAAAAAATCGTACTATTTTTAATAACTGCGGCCAAACAAGGTATAAAACTTTGGTTTCTCCTTGCATGCAGTGTGGATGCATTTTAATTTGCTGATTTGCTCAGCACTTCCATCTGGTTGATTAAATGGAATGCACAAGCTCTTTGCACCCATGGATGGTGCATTAGGATCATCACCAGGATCCTCCCTGAAATCATAATTATTATTTAATATTTGCTATTAAATAGTTTTATATATTATAGCTTTCAAGTTAATATATTCATCATACCTAACACTATCAGCCTTTATTTTATCTTCACACTCAATTCTACCACAGAAGGGAGCAAGAATTAGATTTTTATTGTCTAGATATGAGCAGAATTCACTCCAATCATTGGTTTGTTTGGTATGCTCCTTCAATTCGACCCTCGCCCTATAAAAATTGATTATTAAACTTATATGTTTGAAAAAAAAGTTAAAAAATTTGAAGCACTTGCTCTTACTTATCAAATAAGTTGGACTGGATTTTATCCAGTAATTTCAGAAGGAAATCATGAGCCTCAGCCCTGTTAGCAGTTATTCTTTCTGCTGTGTCTCTTCTGACAAACGTAACTTGTCCCTTCTCCAAATCTTTAGGTCCTAATTCAACACGCACTGGTACTCCCTTCAGTTCCCAGTGATTGAATTTCCACCCAGGGCTGTAATTATCTCTGTAATCTCCTTCGACTCTTATTTTATTTTCTTTGTGTAGTTCTTTTTCTAGTTTACTACATTCATCTAACAGTTTGTCTTTTTGTGCTGGAGTAGTTGATGCTGTAATACCACAGGGAACTATCACAGCTTGAATAGAAGCTACCTTAGGAGGAAGAACGAGACCTTTATCGTCACCATGGACCTACAATAAAAAGTGTAAAATTAAGACTTATCAGTATTTCATATTTTTTAAATAAGTATTTACTAACCATTATCATTACTCCGATAGTGCGCGTTGTGAGTCCCCACGAATTTTGATAAACGTAAGTCTTTTCGCTGCCTTCTCCAGCACCCTCTACTTGGATATCAAACATTTTAGAAAAGTTTTGACCCAAATGATGACTAGTAGCACCTTGGATAGCACGACCACTCGCTGAAATAAATGCCTCTACTGTCGTTGTGTAGTCACCACCAGCAAACTTTTCTTTTTCAGTCTTGCGACCTTTCACAACTGGGATGGCCAAGAATTCTTCATAAATTCTGGCATATAAGTCTAAAATTACTAGTACTTCTTCATCAGCTTCAGCTTTGGTAGCAAAAGCAGTGTGACCTTCCTGCCACAAGAACTCTCTGGTACGCAAGAATGGTTGAGGATGCTTAAATTCCCACCTCTGAAATAAAAATATCAACCGAGTTTTAAGCATAAAATTCCAAGCGTAAATTGTTAATTTTTAGAAAAAAAAACGTATATATGTATAAATACCACAACGTTATTCCATTGATTGAGTTTAAGTGGAAGATCCCTATAAGACTTGAGCCACTTAGCATACGCTGGGTACATAACAGTTTCTGACGTCGGACGGATTGCAATATGTTCGGCTAAATCGGAGTCACCACTCTTTGTTACCCATGCTACTTCTGGTGCAAAGTCAGCGATATGCGTCTTTTCTCTCTCAAGCACTGTTTTACTAACGAAGATGGGGAAATAGCAGTTCTTTACGCCTAATTTCTTGATTTCTGCATCAAAGAAGTCTTTGATAACGTCCCAAATAGAGTAACTCCAAGGACGAAGAATATAACAACCCGACACATCGTAGTACTCGATCATTTCTCCTTTTGTTATGACTTGCGAGTACCAATCTGGCAGATTTACATTTTTTCTTGCTTCCAAGCCTAACCTTGTTCCCGTCTTGCCACTGTCGCCGTCCTTGCTCGCTGCTACAGATTCTTTTTCAGTCTTACCCTCTTGCTGGTTGGTTTTGGATGATAATTTTGGAGCTACTGCTTTAGCTTCACGGGGAGCACGTCCAGAACCAGCGGCAGGAACATAGTCCTTACCGTGGACATTTTTGTATTCTGTTTTTAGAGCTAAAAGAGTCTGGACTTCTTTCTGTATAGTGTCTTTATCAGCTTTCTTTGTCTTTAAATCTCTAACTTTGTCACCCTGAGCAATGATTTTTTGCTCTATATCATCTCCTCCTTGGGTGCTTGGGTGCTGCATGGTGCTCTCAGCTGTACAAGATACAAGTGACCAGTCTTTACCAGTTAGCTTCTTGTATTCAGCTTTAAGGTTGATAAGTTTTGCTACTTCCTGAGTTATGATAGCTGGATCTGGTTTCTTGGATTTCAAATCCCTTACAATATCTCCTTGCTTTTTTATTTCTTGTGCTAGAAAATTAGGAGAGTTGGGTTGTGCAGAAGATTCGCTTTTAGCCACAGGAGCAGAATTTGGTTTCCACTCCTTACCAGTGGCAGCTTTATATTTAGCCTTCAGACTCAGAAGAGCTTTGACTTCTGCATCGATTGTTGCTTTATCTGCTTTAGCAGCTTTAAGATCTCTGACTTTATTACCTTGAGCCACTATTTCTTCGTTTATTTTATCAGCTGAATCAGCACTTTTTGATTCCTAAAAATATATTACAAAATGCTATACAATTACTAATTTTTATTACAAAATTATATGAAAAATACTGACTGCTGGAGCGGCGTTTGGCTTCCATTCCTGACCAGTGGCAGCCTTATATTTAGCCTTCAGACTCAGAAGAGCTTTGACTTCTACGTCGACTGTTGCTTTATCTGCTTTAGCAGCTTTAAGATCTCTGACTTTATTACCTTGAGCCACTATTTCTTCGTTTATTTTATCAGCTGAATCGGCACCTTTTGATTCCTAAAAATATATTACAAAATGCTATACAATTATTATTATTTTTTATTAAAAAATTATATGAAGAACACTGACTGCTGGAGCGGCGTTTGGTTTCCACTCCTGACCAGTGGCAGCTTTATATTTAGCCTTCAGACTCAGAAGAGCTTTGACTTCTGCATCGACTGTTGCTTTATCTGCTTTAGCAGCTTTAAGATCTCTGACTTTATTACCTTGAGCCACTATTTCTTCGTTTATTTTATCAGCTGAATCGGCACCTTTTGATTCCTAAAAATATATTACAAAATGCTATACAATTATTATTATTTTTTATTAAAAAATTATATGAAGAACACTGACTGCTGGAGCGGCGTTTGGTTTCCACTCCTGACCAGTGGCAGCTTTATATTTAGCCTTCAGACTCAGAAGAGCTTTGACTTCTGCATCGACTGTTGCCTTATCTGCTTTAGCAGCTTTAAGATCTCTGACTTTATTTCCTTGAGCCACTATTTCTTCGTTTATCTTAGCAGCTGAATCGGTGTTGCTAGATGCCTGAAAGAATTTTTTTATGATAAAATTTCGAAAAAATAGCTGATATCTTTTTTGGTGGAACAAAAATTAATTAATACCTTTACTTCAGGGCTGCTTTTTTGAGCTGGTGGAGCGGCGTTTGGCTTCCAATCCTGTCCTGTGACTGACTTATACTTCTGTTTAAGACTTAAAAGGTCCTTAACTTCGCAATCAATATGTGCCTTATCCGCTTTAGCAGCTTTGAGATCTCTCACCTTGTTGCCTTGAGCAATAATTGCTTCGTTCAGCTTTTCAGGTGAAGCGTCGTGATGAGCTGGCTAAAAATCAATACATACTAATGACAATGACAATATCATGGGATGAATGAAACTGTTGTAACCATACAATATTAGATTAATCGATCATGCAGTTTTCAAGACATCGCGAAAGCATTACATAATAAATACGACATATAAACATCAAGCCGAAATAAAAAAAATTTCGAAGAAAGGGCTCTATACAGCCTGTTAACGTTAATAAATAAATAAATAAAAATATACTGACCGCTGGTGCAGCTTTTGCGATAGGTGGTGAATTGGGTTTGTAATCTTCACCTGTGACAGATTTGTATTTCGCTTTCAAGCTCAATAGAGCTTTGACTTCAGCATCAACTGTAGCCTTATCTGCTTTGGCAGTCTTTAAATCCCGGACTTTGTTTCCTTGAGCTGTTACCTGTTCGTATAATTCGGCAGCTGATCCGTCGGTTTTAGTTTCCTAAAAGAAATAATATTAGTAAAATATAAAATTACTTCAATAATTAATAATAATTTATTGATTATATTATGCGTTGTAAAATTCCAATATTTTAATTAAGTAATAATGCATCAAGACGAATAACGATTTAACTGATTTACACACATCAAATAGATTTAACTCAACTTTTTTAATAGACAAGACTCATTTTTTTTATCCAAGTATAACATATGGCTGTGACGAACACTGTCTGTAAAGTCAGCGCGTTGCACGCGGTTGCAGGAGTATTGAGAAAGAGCCGCAAGGAAAGTATAATGCGTTCCTCTTCCTCTACCGAGATAGTGGAGGGGGGAAAGGAATTAGGTTGAAGGTAACGTGTACTGATGTCAGAGTGGGAGAAATGATTACCCCGAGTGTATTATTTTCCTTTTTTTTGTGCCCCCACTTTTTTAAATTGAACTTTCAGAAAAAAAAATCTGATCCAGCAAAACGATATTGTGCAATCATATGAAATGCGACTGCTTTTTATTTTGCAATGTTGACAAAAAAGAAGAAATATTTATATTCGTGATTTCTTGGCTTAAAAATAAAAAATATTTATTTTTTAATTATTTTTACCTTCTCAACTTCTGTGGTTCCAACTTTATCCGCAGCACCAGGAAGCGTAATACTGCTGTGACCATCAGGTACGTGGAACAAAATTAGCGGCTGGAGACGAGAAGAATGAGCAGTTGCATCGGCATATGGAACATCGCAACGGAAGAATCCTTTCCTTTGCAATTGAATAATTTCACCCTTCTTTACTCTCCTAAGTTCAGCTTCTCCAACCATTTCGATTTCTCTCTATGGTAAAAAGTAATGTAAGAGATTTACAATTAATCGAAAAATATTATTAAGTTCTCTGAGTACATACTCTGGTATCCTTTGCAACGAAATCTTTGAAATCGTCATCTTTACCCAAAACTGGTTTTGTAATTATATGGTCAAAGTAAACCGTGTAGCAAGGAATCGTTGTTCCATTTGGTGTTTTTTCTACTAATTCTGGATTATCCGCCGCAATCCACGTCAGTTTGAGAGTATTTTTATAATCTTTGTTATCCAGATTTAAAGAGGCATCAACTTCAATGACTTTTCCATTCTCTTTTCGAATTTTTTCGATTAACAAATTTCCCCAATTGATGAATGTAGCATTTTGTCCTTCTTTCAAAGCTTCGGCATCTTCTTCCTCTATCAGGACAGTCGGGCCAATTCGTACTTGTTTTGTTCCTATAGCCGGATCTTTTGGATGATTCGCGACTGTCAAATAGCCTTCTTTAGCGCCTTTTACATTTACTTTGACAGTATCGCCAGAAGTCAAAGCTGTGTACCTAAAATATGAAATTTTCATATTGATAAACCAAAATATTGGAATGCGTTTAATGATAGTGGGATGGTATACGTTATTATCTTTTTACCTAATAGCAACCGGGTCAATAACTTTCTTATTGAAAGCCCAAATTTTGTCCCATTCCATGAAAACTACAGATCGGGAACTACCTTGAGCAATGATGAATTGTTTAAGACCTTCGACTGTCATGCCTCTCCGTAAGATACCTCGAACGGTTGGGAAACGAGGATCATCCCAGCCGTCGACTAAACCTTCAGCAACGAACCACGTTAATTTTCGCTTGGACAGTACTGTATTGGTCATGTTGAGTCGTGAATACTCCCAAATGTAAGGCCGTCTGAGATTAAGAGCTTCTATGAACCAGTAGAACTGATCATCTCTGTCGTGATATTCGGTTGTTCTTAAAGTGTGAGTGACATTTTCGATCGCGTCGACAATTGGGCATGCGAAATCATATGTCGGATATACCCTAAGAATCAAAGGATCATATTAATATTGATTCAGTTATAGCTCTACACTACTACAATTTTTTTTCGTATATTTACTTATATTTAGTGCCAGTTCTTGGATGAGGTTCAGGTTTACATCTGTAAATGGTAGGATCACGCATGCAACCATTTGGTGATTGGTAATCAATCTTTGCTCTCACACAGCATTCTTGTCCTTTAGAAGTACCCTGTACCATTTCTTTCCAAAGAGATAGATTTTTTTCAACAGCTGTAAAATAATAATAATATATATAAATAAAATTAATTGTTTCCATATTTAATTCTACAATTAAAACGTCAATTTACTTACAATTATCTCGGTTGACAGATGGTAATTTTTGATCCCTTTGTTCTTTCATCTGTAAAGCTGGAGTATCGTCAACATAAGCTTTTCCTTCTTTGAGTAATTTCTCGCAGTATTCCAACATCAAATCAAAGTAGTCAGACGAATGCGTGAAACGATCATACTTGACTTGAAGCATTTTAAGATCTTCCAAAATGGCTTGTTCAAATTCCACATTTTCTTTGGCAGGGTTTGTGTCATCAAATCTCATAATTAATTGACCTTGGAAATTTTCTGCATAGTACTGATTCAAAAGTGCTGCTTTGGCATGACCAATGTGTAAAAATCCACTAGCCTCAGGAGGGAAACGAACAATAACTTTTCCCATCTCAGCCCCAGGCAATTCAATGAACTTTCCTTCTTGCTTCCTCTTTCCAGCCTCTTTTGGAGCTGCTGCATTCCTTTTATTAGCAGCACCTTTAGGATCTTTGGTCCTGTTCTTGGAAACTAGTGTCAAGACTTTTTGAACTTCTGGCAAAGAGAGCATTTGCTTATACCATCTGTACAAGTTAGGATACTTTTCTTTAAGAGCTTCACTATCTTGGTCATCATTTATTCTTGAGAATACACAGATGTCAGCGATGGTTAAGTGCTTAGCTACAAGCCATGTTCTAGGTGTTAATGCACGGTCCAGATAAAGAAGAGCATCTTCTACTTTGTATACCTTATTGTAAGGTTTTTCAGCATATGTAAGCCAGTGATCAACTTCGGTTCGTTCAAAGGGATCATTGCTACCTATAAGAATCAAAACACAATATATTGTAGAATAAAGATAAAGTGAGTAGGTGTATAATAATGAGAATAATAATAATAATAACAATTTACCATAAAGCTCAGCATTCTTTGCTCTGGATAAGTAACGGGCTACATCACTGCTTGTTTCTCCTAGAATCTTTTCATTATCTCCAAAAAATTGAAGCTTAGCTGGATTCTTTCCAAAATCATTAGACCACACAACTTGGAATTCCGAGTTTAGTTTGGAGCGGACAATCTCCACAATCAGCAGAGCTCCTGTATATTAGTAAAAATTAAGTAATAGTATTGTTATACCAGATTCATATAATAAGAAGTCAATCAAAAAATTGCATCATCCAAAAGTATGTGTTACTAACAAAACACAATTCACCCACATTGTTGCCGTAATAATTAAGCAGCGACAAGCAATTTTAGACTCGACTTTTTCTAAATTAACACCCCGAACTTTTTATAAGCATCCACGACTCCAAAAGCCGGGGATCTAAATAAATCTCATGACCATATTGGTCGGTCTGCCGCACAGTGAAAACTATTAAGCAACCTAAGCACAGAAACGAAACATTTTCGTAAATACAAGGATGTATCAAGTACGTACCCACAGGAGGATCAGCTGCATTAACAACGAGTTTCAGAGGCATCCTGAAAAAACAACAATCTTTCCGGAGCACGTTTCGTTATGCCGAAACAGGTTAGAATTACGAAGGCGAAAGGACTAGCGCCGCAAAGTAGGCTACCACAAGGGTTAATGATCTTGCTCGCGAGAGTCTCGCGACTCGCGACGCTACAGCTGGAGAGGGGGGTGTGGGTGGGGTGGGAGATAGAGAGCCAGTGCGGGACTGCGACTTGCGCGAGAGACGCTGTCGGCCCTCGGCTTGGGAGTGCAGAAGTGCAGATATTTACCTATAAATGGCCGGGTGGCCGGCCTATATAGGTGTGAAAATACCTTGAAAATACACTTGCGCACGCTCCTCGTGCGCCATCTCTGCGTACTCATGTGTCGTAATGAATAAAGAGAGATCAGAGAGTCAGAGTCTCTCTGTCTGAGAGAGAAAGTGCGATTGCCAAAGGAGTTTCCTCGAACATTTGTTTAGTCTTATCAGTCGTATATTGACAAGTCGATATGCGTTCCGAGTGGCGTTTGCACACTGCCTGTGAGGAGGCGAGCTGCAGGCTAGTGCAGCGATAGGCAGATGCCAAAGCATCGCCGAGAAGTGCGGCTGAGGAATCATTGACACTGAGAGAGAGAGAGAGAGAGCTGGGCGGCTATATAACTAAGTACTCTTCGCCGGCTAAGTATTACGTGCGAAGTCTCGCGCGTGCTTATACTCCTTTCATCTTCACCGCGCACTGGCCAGCGTACACCGGATGCCGTAAGGTTGATTGCTTAAATTTTTCACACTTTTTTCCCTATCAATGAGACGTCGACGCCCGTCTTTCGGTCATTTGCATTGGAAATGAAATTTGTCAGTGAAACTTGCACGCTCACGCAGGCACTCGGTGAAGGATGAAGGAAAGACAAGCAGAGCAGAGCTAGCTACTGCTGCCTTTGATGTACAGTATTCAGTTGTGTTCTACTGCTGCTCCTGGTCAGAGGTACATACACGATGAAGCCTGTTGACGAGAGATTTGTTGATCTACTGGAGGAGCGGAGGAAAGACTATGATGTCATGTGGGTCTCCAGGTCCATGAAGCCGCTTACCCCTCACAAACTTTCTCCAGATGTTATTTATACAAGAAAACAAACTATAGAAGCTGCATTGTCCGATAACAGAGTAATGGGTGTGATACAGGCTCTGGCTGCAGCAAGAAGCGTTCCTGTCTCGACTATTGTAGCTGAAGCTCAAGATATATTGCATGAAATGGCCAGCAAAGCCCATCTTCCAACTGTTAGATGGTTGGGTGAGTTCTATAATATTATTTCAAAATAATGTTGCTCATGGTGGATTTTAACTTTATTTCTTATTATTTCAGCTTTGTTGATAACAAAAGTTCTTAAGCGAATTCTGATGAGTATTCGACTGAATGAAAGTCTTCTTTATAGATTGAAGGACCAAATGAGTATTTTACAAGTGCAATATGTTTATGCACCAACGCATAGAAGTTATCTAGATTTTATCTTACTTTCATACATTCTCTTTTCTTATGACATGGCTTTACCAAATATTGCAAGTGGAATGGATTTTTATCGAATGAAAATTGTTGGGGAATTGTTGCGGCACACAGGAGCTTTTTATATTAGAAGAAGTTTTGCATCAGACCCTTTTTACAAGGAAATATTCCGTGCTTATGTTAGCTCTTTAGTGGCACACAGTGATCGAGCCATTGAATTTTTCATTGAAGGCACAAGAAGTCGCAGTCAAAAGACTTTAGCTCCTAAATTTGGTAAATGCATACAATATTTATTGAGTCATAAATAATGCATTCCTTGCTTATCATAAGAATTTAAATTCATATGAATAATCAAACCTGCAAGAGAAGGATTTAAAATACTAAACCAATATTTGTTTTGACAATATATTCAAAATCATTCATTTGCTGAGTTGAAAAAAGTTTTGTTTCAATAATTTCAATTTATGCAGAATCTAATGTTTACATACCTATAAGAGCATTACTCATCTTACATAATGTACATCACTTTTCCAATACTGTTTGTTAAATGAGAAAATTAATATTTCGTAATTTTTTAGGTTTTCTCTCAACGATATTGGATGGATTGTTTAGGAGCAATGTACCTGACATCCAATTCATCCCCATAAGTATTTCATACGACAAACCATTGGAAGAACTGTTGTTTGCCTATGAATTGTTGGGAGTGCCAAAGCCAGCAGAGAGTACTACTGGGTTATTTCGATCACTTTCCATACTCAAAGAGCCGTTTGGCCACGGAAACGTATATGTAAAAATTGCACCACCTGTCTCAGCTCGTGAATACCTGGACATGACGACGCGCAAAGCGAGTGCCTTATCGCCAAACGCGAAATTACCTTCTCAGGTCACGAAAAGAGTAGCGTATGCCATTGTTGATTGCCATAAGCAGAATACCGTCCTCACTCCGTTTAATCTTATTTCTTTGCTCTATAATGAGAGGATACATTCTCACCCCAGGGAACCTTACTCACTTGATGATCTTCTTCTAGATTACAGCTGGATTAAAAATGTTTTTGTGCAAAGATTTCAGGCTATAGTTAATCCACCAGCTGCGAAGTAAATTCCTTATCTCTATGTTAATTTTACGTCTTATCTAATCAATTTGATTTTTTTTTAAATATATTCTTCGTTATTTACAGTACTCTAATAACAGATAATGCAGTTGATGATACAAATAAACAAGAAGTTTTAGACTCGTTAAAAACGCACAATAATTTATTGGAAATTGATTTTGAACAAAACTTAAAGCTTAAAAATAGACATACTGGTGTCACGCAATTGAAAAGTATTAAGGGGTATCCATTGAGCGAAAAAACTTTGAAGATTGCAGTTCCAGTAATAAATTTAATGATTTACGTTAATCCTGTTTTTGCGTATTTATCGAAACCAGCAATAGCGGCTCTGTGTATTAATTTACCATCAAAAGGTAAAGTTCTATTTTCTTTTTTCTTAAACTTTTATATTTGATCTTTTCATCTCAATATTTTTTCGTAATCTTGTATTTACAGAATCAGCATTGAGACGATACTCGATGTTAAGAACATTATTTAGTAACGAATTTGCTCTGCCTACGAATATGAGTGAATCGGAATTAATACAGGAATGGGAAGAAACGATTCAAAGCATGGCCAAAGAAGAATCGACTCAGCAATCAAGTAAAAATCTATTGAGTATTAACAATGATAGACTGCATTCTGTTTTGTGTAATTTAATTACTCCGTTTGTGGCAAGTTTACACACTATTTGTAAGACTTTGTTACAGGTAAATAAAACTTACTTACAAATATATTTTTCTTTAAAAATATGTTGGATTCATGCTAACAGTAACTATAAAAATGATATTTTATTTATAGTGGGACGATTCAACTCACTGCGTCGAAAAAAATGTAATTAAGGAATGCCAAAAACGCGTAGAAGAGTCATTGTATGAGGAAACTGCATTGATCAAACATCCATATTCGCTTTGTTTGGATACATATACAACCCTTCTATCTAGTCTTGTTACGTATGAATATGTTACCATTGACAAATGTGGACTTTATAACTCGAACAGATCCAACATGGAAACAATGGTCGTCGATTTGGACAATATTTTAAACCAGTGTTCAAAAGGATTTTACGTGGAAATCCTTTCCTCGCTCATTCCAGAAGAGATGACAAATCTCAGAGCTAAATTGTAGTTACCTTCAGTTTGCATTCTAAGTCGTGTTTCTTACAATATATAATATTGCAATAAATGGACGTTGTTATAAATTAGAAATTATGTTGGTTTCACTTAATATGCTTATACTTTAGTTTTTGAAATACCGACGAGAAACTTGCTTAGTTCAGTGGCTCTTTCTGGTGGGTGCATAATTTTCATGAGATGCAGAAACTATGTATACATTTGACTCGGGATTCCCTGCCGTTTTATCACATTTTTACGTGATAAACCAGAGGGGATTCCCCGAGATTACGTGACTTTTTTACGATAGCTCGCGTGTTTTGTTGAGAAAGCATTTATGCTAATTAATATTGACAAAGACTAAATAATACCCTTTGAAGACACTGGTAACTTGAACAGGAATAATTTTACACGCAAATCCCGCGTTTGCAATAATTTTATAATCTTTGTTTGTGTAAAAGCGCCCCAATATAAATCTTATGGTAAAATGAATTTACTGCACCTGCTTGATTTTCTACGAATATGAGGCAATATAACCTTGTACTTTTTTATATGCTTCATAATATTATATCAAACTAAAACGTTTTGTATTTAGCGGAGTATTTTTGTATATACCACGTTTTCTAAGTTTTATTATAGCTGGTATAACGCGAGAAGAAAGTAGATTTTTCCCTTAGCGATATATATCGAGCTTGGCTATATGTATATGTATATATAGCCAAGTTCGATATCTATACGGAGCTGTCGTCGGGGATTCACTTAAACGCATCCGAGCTGGTGATAATGAATGCGAATGTCGTATAAGAGTCGCCAGGGCGATCGAGACAAAGGGTGGCTACGCCGTCAGTCTGGAATTAACAATTCAAATCATCAGTCGCACTTTTAAATTTTGCTACTCGTGTATATTACTGAGATCGCGATAGTATAAAATTTTTTGAAAGAATCCTAGGTCTTAGTCTTTTATTTGAAATTACTACATACGGAGTTTAAATTTAAAACTTTGGATTTGAATTTCAGCAAGATATATCTATAACTCAGTTAAGTAATTGTGCAGCCGATCGACTATACCGTTATTCGCTAAGTAATATTTCATTCTTTGAAAAGTAGACCTTAATTTCTCTTTGTATTTTAGTAAGAATATGTATAGTCTCTCGCCTGTTGCTTCATATTAGTGCGGATCTTCACATATACATAGTAGCATCCTGCATAAATTCTGTCGTTAAAATTTTGTTATTATCTAATTTTGCTTCGCGCGAAGAATATATTCTTATACGTTTATCGTTGTAATAGTCGAAACGAGAATCACCTAAATATTTAGTTGCTGTCTCTCACTGCACTGCGGCAATAAATCAATTGCACCATGAATCATTCATTGCTATTGCTGGCTACGGCCTTTCTTGGGTTTCTTTTACTTTTCGTAGTAGCTGATGAAATAGGTGCGTATTTTATGCTTATAATTAATTATAAAATAGGAAAACCAAATTATCGCTACATATTTATCCGTGAACACATAATATTTTTTAGGCGACGGACACTGCGAGTGCGCTAAACGAACTTGTGGCTGCTGCGCCAATGTGCGAGTAAAACGTATAGTTGACGGAAATGGTGTGTTATGTGTTTGTTATTTATATAATATAGTCGTAGCATTATGAAAAACATTGTCAGTAAGTAATAATAATAATGTTTACTCTTTCAGTGTGTGCAAACTTTACATATTTGCCAGAACAGCTTGGTATATCTGTAACAATAACTTACAATGACAAAACTATACTCAATGATACAGTGTCAGGTAAGAATTTAATATTTCTACAATACTTATTACCCTAATCAAAGACTACGCACAGTAAGAATTGAAAAAGTAATGCCGTTTTTTACAGCTCACAATCCACCGCCACTATGCGTGGTGCATGTTGACCAATTGCATATGAACATTTGTGTGCGATTTTACGATCTTGCTGTCAAAGACAGGTGTCTTTCTGGTTGTTCTGCACTTGAAGTATCTTTCTCCAAATTCATTCCAAATCAGAAAATTAAACTTGGTTGCTTTAGACTGGATACTCTGCAAGGTTCGAGCACCAAAACTGTTGATTATTTAAACAGCCAATCAAAACATAACGAAATAGAGCCAAAGGTCGAATCGATATAAATGCCGCAGACGTTTCTACCGCTCATTATTATTATATATATACTTCATATTTTATCAGACTGAAAAAAGTTTTGTGCTTAGAAGAGCATTAAAATTTTTACGTACATGTATAACATAATACGTTTTGTAATAATAAAATAAATAAATAACTTTCCATAAATATTATTTAAGAAGGATTATTATTTAATCTTCATATTTATACATTTGATGTGTGATATTTTATTTACGATACTCGTGACCTAAGCAGCCTATTATCAGTGCACGGCGTTTTATCACCCTCGCTGCGCTCGGACGCTAATACACGTCGTGTAATAACGTACTATTATAAGAAAGTCATGCCCATTTATAGCTTACATAATCGACATTTTTATCTTCAGAAGACACGATAAAGTCAAATATAAAAAACACACATTTTTCTATTTTAAATAAATTTGTTGCGTTTATAAATGTTGACTCTAAATTAAATTCAAAATTTAGCTTTTCATTTTTAGCGCCATATTTCAATTCCGACAATTTGGTCAAGCGACATATAGAGTTCGCTACTTTCGTCCTTTTAAAAGTATCCCTTCTCTTTTACCTTCGTACGTTGCTCTATATATATATATATATATATATATATATATATATATATCACACCTAAACACATCGTGCGGCGTCGGTGTGCATTGCATTGTGTATGGGTTAAGTTATTCAGTATACGTTCGAATATTGCTATCTGCACTTCGCGTGGAGAATTTTTGTCCATAAATATTAACTTGTAGTTTCGTTGCATAAAAACGAGCAAATCGTATGAATATTTAGTTTCTGTCTTTAGTGTTTGTTTTCTTGCTAATAGGTACAATAAATCAACCGCATCATGATGAAGCATTCATTAATAGTGCTAGTTACAACCTTTCTTGGTTGTCTATTATTTTGCGTAGCAGCGGAACAAGTAGGTGCGTGTGTACCTTGTATATATGCAATAGAGAAACTAACTAATCTCACTTAATTTTATTTATACGTATATGAGCACATTTTTCCAGATGACAAACACTGCGAGTGCATTGAGTATGATTGTGGCTGCTGCACCAACTTACAAGTGAAAAAAATAATTGACGGAAATCGTAAATATACAATATTACATTTACAATAATATTTTCAGTATATATTATAAATGCGTATGAAAATATTGTTGCGGTAAATAATAATAATAAAAATAATATATAACGTTTACCTTTTCAGTGTGTACAAACTTTTCATATTTGCCAGAAGAGTATGGTATATCTGTTACAATAACTTACAACAATGTGGATATATTCAATGAAACAATATCAGGTAAGAATCTGGTGATAATAATTTTTTATGAACAAGACTACACTAAAATTCGGGAAAAAATATTAATTTTTGATAAAATAAAACATAGTTTTTTTAATAATTAATTCTTTGGATTGTTACCACAATTTTTTCGTATATAGCGACACGTAAATTACCAACGAATAATAACTTTTAAAAATTAAAATAATAACTAATTAGTGCAGTCTTAAATGTACAAACATACAATTACAGCTAATTCATTTATAAATCTGTAAAAATAACAAAATAAAAATATTTCAGCCAAGAATCCACCGGCATTATGCGTGATTCATTTTGACAAATTGCACATGGAAATTTGTTTACGATTTTACCATCTGGATGTCAAGAACAAGTGTTTTTCTGGTTGCGCCGAATTTGAAATATCTTTCTTTAAAATTCTGCCCCTCAAGAAAATTAAACTTGGTTGCTTTGGATGCGAGACTCAACAAAGTTTGAGCACTAAGATTCAAAGTGCTTTCAACGAGGCTGTTGATTATTTGAGAGGCCAATCAAAATATAACGAAGAAGAGCCAGAGGTCGTATTGATATAAATGCAGACGTTATATACTTCTTATACTTAATGTTACGATTTGACGTTGTAAATAGTTCGATGAATTTCTCACGAGATTGAGTGTTTATGAAAATAACGACAAATTCAATATTAAGTCATACAATAGAGATTTCATCGATATTTGACAAACGCAATAACGTAAATGTGATAAGAAAATTAAAAATTTTTATAATTTATGAAATTTACGTATTAGCTGCGTGTAAATGCTTTTTATATATGATGCTTGAAGTGCGTGGCTAAAAATAGCTGTTTTCAATCCTGCTGACAGAGGTGAAATCTTGATCCTAATTCAGCATTCCAATCAACATACGTTTCCGCTCTCCGCCAAAATCGCTCTGTAAAAACGTAATATTGGATATCCAAGAAAAATTTACTAAAGTTTATAATCATGAAAAAGGTTTTTTTTTTGTAAAAATGTCTCTAAACAAGATTGAAAGCTAAATTATACTTATATTACTTGACAAAAATTAGTTTTAGAAAATATTTCATATGGGTAGAATATGTCATTATATATACATACAATTGGGGTACGATAATTTGAAAATCATGTAAACTTTTCTTTTGTTTTTAGCGTAACAGTGCGTTTATTGATGAGAAAGAAAAAACGTAAGAATGTATGTGTAAAATTTGTTCGGTTCCATGTACGATTTTGTGTATATATTAGAATGCGATGATAAATAGTCGATAGAACGATGCTCGTTAATCTTGAAAAGGCACGTTAAGGATTAATTCAACAGCGATATCAGGAGCCTTTTGGTTTCACCGCCGCAATCGCTCTGCAAAATATTTTGAAAATAATTTTGATTAACGTTTGTTGATTGTTATGCGTGGAACAAACGTATTTTTCAATTAGCCAATAATTGTTGATTTTTATTCAGTATAGCGAGGGTTATCGAAAGCTATTTTTGGCCCATGCTTGATTACACATTGAGAAAAAGGATGACAAGTTAGTTGTGATAATAAGCCTATGTTTTCAAATTGTGTACTTCTTTATAGCAATATATTATTAAACATTCACTTGTTAAACTGCGCGAATATTTTTTGTAACTCAGATAGTAATGTATGTATGAATTTTCTACGTTTTTGTAACGATAAAATAATGCAATAAAGTTTTTTTCATCAAGTTGTAAAAATTATTGTTCTTCTGAAAAATATATGCTGAATAATAATATAAAATTCATGTTCGTATGATATTGTGAATAAGGTTTCGAGTATAATATGTATGTTTAGGTAGCAAGCTGTATAAGGTCAAAAGTTGTACGAGAAAATAAATAATTAAAAGACAAAATATTTAGAATTTAGAATTTTATGATTACGATAACATTTAGTATACATCATTTTACTTTGCATTTCTCCAAAAATACTATATACGGTGTATAATAATTTAATATTTATATAAAACGTCTCCCTTGCTTTGTACTTTGTAACGCAGAAATACTGGAAATACAACAACCAGAAATCAGATCCAAAAAGAAAAAAATATCCTTTCTAACTAGCGATCATATATTTTAAACAAACGCGATTGTATAACAGAAACGGCGACACACTTTGCTTTAGCGAGAGTATACGAGACGTCGCTGCAGTACAACACGAATACGTATACTTGGAACCCGCATTTTTTCCCCTGAAAGCAAGCTACTGCGCTCGCAGCAATGTCTCTCTCTCGCATATACTTACGAATGCAGCGTGTGTGCGCTCGCGCAAGCTGGCGTCATGTTTATTATTGTACCTCTCGTGCAGCTACATTGAGCGATTCGCATCGGCTGCGCTTTTATCTGCATGTGTTTATCGAGTAAAGGAACTATGCAAAGCTAGATTCTCTATTTTTATTTACAAAAAAAAAACCGCAACAATAATTTATACCTATATAATAATTATGCTATACACGTGTGCATGAGAGATATAAAGAGAAAAACTCCAGAATACCAAAGTGTATGACCGATGCTTGCAATAATTTATATAATATGACAGAGGATGAGTATTATAAATTAACAAAACATGTATAATGATAAAAACAAAAGAAGCAGGAGATTATTGTTCGTTCTTTTTTTTTCTTTTTTTTTTGTTTCTGTTTTTAGGACAATCGCTGCGTGTGGAGGTTTCAGCCGACCAAGGTAAGCAATAGTCTCTTGTAGTCTCCCGAGCAGTCATCCTGAAATCGATCGATATTAGACGACTAATGGTGCTGATTAGGGTGCAACAGGTATGTGTATTAATAATTCATTAGTAATGTGCTGCGTGAGAGGTGAAGGATAATAGAAGAGATAAAAAGTATGGATGAACGACGAAGGAATGGACTACGTCGGACCTGGAAATCACTGAATAAAGATGCCGTGATTTCTTCTCGAACTACCACGGAGAAAAAAAACGTTGGAGAAAAACATGCGCAGTAGACGCGCACTAGATGCGCAGAAGGTTCAAACCTGGCCCTTGACCGCCGGGCCACCGCGACTTCTCTCCCCCCACTCTATCGCTCTTGGACGTGCAGTGCGGAGTTGCAGTGCGAGCCGCAAGGTTCTGTTCAGTTCGGTTAGTTTCAACGGTTTTTTTCTCCGGGTACAGCAGCATTTCAGCCAAAAAAGTTTAAGAACGTTCTGGAAAGTATCGAAATACTCGTGGCAACTCTATCCGCGGTGACGTCCAGTGTCCGGCGGTCGCGTACAAGAAGTCAGGATGTTTATACTCACATCAATGTCAGCAGCGAGCTGAGTTCCGTATTTCTGCTGATAGGCTTCCTTGATGTCACCCAAATCGATTTCCGAACGGGCCACGATTATACGGATGAGAGTCTTGTCGTCGGTTCCCATTCCCTTCATCGAGTGCTTCAGCCTCTTGGCGAAGTAGGTGGTCTTGTCACGAGCGCACCTCACTGCGAACAAATTAAGGTAAGTGTGAGTTCCTTGATATATCGTATTGCTATTCTCGCAAGGTTATATACGTCATAATGCATGTCTGTGTTTTCTCTGCGATATAGACGCAACATACCAACGGCAAGGTAACCGCTCTCGAGGGCACCGGAAAACTCGCTCTTGACTGCGTCCTCGATGCTGTTGCCGGTGATCCTCTCGTACTCGTCGAAGATCTTGCGCAGCTGAGGGAAGCTCTTGGTGATGAGGATGGCATTGAAGGTGCTCTCGTCGGTTCCCCACTGGCCCTCACCGGCCTCGACCAGCCTCTCGGCGTCGGCGGTCGCCTGAGCCTCGTTCACGTCCGGGTCCTCGTTCCTGCTGGCCTGTGGGTGAGTAGAGATTTTTTTTTCACGAACTGCATGATACTTGATATGTTTGGCGAAAGGGGCGTTTGGAGGCGTCGTATACTTACGCAGCAGAGGGAGACGAGCAGTCTTTGAAAGTGGCCGGATGTGTCGCCCTTGATGTCGCTCTCGAGGTCATTGCCGTAAACTGCGTGTGATGAGAGAACATTTGTATAGAATTTTCTAAAGACTCGGAGCTGATTTTCAAGAAAGATAGGAAGCGTCTAAGTAGTTTAGGCGTCACTCGATAAATCCAACAACGATTCTCCCGCCTTTACGTAAGCGCGCGATCAAGATTCATCTCTGAATCAGCATTGAGCATAGTAGATTTCATCGAAAGCGAATATATTTTAGGGTTTATACTAACGATCCTTGTAAACGGCCGAGATGGTCTTAATTCCGTAGTTGCTGAGCGATGCAAGGATCTCAATGATAGTCTCCTCGTCGGTTCCGGCGCCGCTGATGGCGTCGTGCAGCTCCTTGGCGTAAAACTGGGGCAAGGGCGTCATGAGGGCAACAATAGCATCCTCGAAGTTGCCACCGAGCTCGCTCTTGAGCTCGCTGATCAGGTCCTTGCCGTACATGGTCTTGAACTTGTCGGCGATTTCGAGACGCTGGACGACGCCGCGGTGAGCCAGGACGTCGATGATGGTGCGCTCGTCGGTGCCCATGCCCTTCATGGCGTTCCTGAGCATCTCCGCGTCGAGCTCGGGCTCGAACGGGTCGGCCGGGTAGACGGTTGGTGTGCACTGCTTTTCGGGAGAAATAAATAAAAATTAATCGCATAGCTCCTGTTATTCACGCTGTAAGCGAAAGATCGATCGTTCGGATGAGGCGTCATGTATTATATTTGGCGCGGAGCGTCGCGGCTTCGAAGAAGTCCGTAATGAATAAGGCCGAGGTTGCTACACACTGTATAGATGCACACGCTAGCGTAGCGCTCGCTCGCTTGCTAAAGTTCTGCAGAAATACTCGGAAATCTCGTGAGGAACTGTTTACTTTTTTTTTCGTGTTTCCTGGGCGTTTTTGTTTTGAGAAAAAATAAAAGCATTTGTCTAGCGCGAGCAAAGATTGACTAGAAATATGTGTACAATTCATATATACTTTATTATCCTAAAAGATGCTATTTCGAGTAAACCAACGCTACGTGTACTTCTTTTTCGGAGTATTTATTACCCCCAGCTTATAATTGTTATGGTTATTAGAAATAGTAAAAAAGGCCGAGTGACTCTATTGTTTTATAGGCGTTTGTAACTTTAGTATAGTGAAATGTGCAATGTATATAGGAGCATTGCTAATAATTGCTCGGAATTTTATGGCTTCCTCGAAAAGTAATTAGAAAACTACATCACGTAAATAACCACCAAGTTGTTATTAATGATTCATCGTGCTCAATTTTGACCTCGCGCCACCACTAATATCGTATTCGTCGAACGTTGTAATATAATTATAGATGTACATATTGCTGACAGGCACAACATATTATTGAATGATCGATTATTCGACCGCTAGAAAACACAGTCGCAATCGATGAAAGTTTCAGCGATGAGCCGATGGGTTGGTATACATTAGAAAATAATAAGAAATGATTTTTAATCTAATAAAACATTCTTCTCTAGTGTATCGCATCGATGGCTATATGTAAATAGTCGCGTCATAGATTATTCATCGTAATGAGCTTACATCAAATAAGGCTATTTATAAAGCGATTAGAAATTCAAATGCTTTTATTTTTCTCACGAAGGCTACTGAATCTTCCGCATTATGAAAAATCCATTTACTCCCAATGCCAATATTCTTATTTTCTCAAAACGATATATAATCAAGTGCCTCGCAGGTGTCATGAATTATGAGTCATCCGCACCAAAGAATTTCAAACATATTTTATATACACTAGTTAACAATAATTTAATCCGTCTTACTGGTATACTCTCTTCCTTCGAACTTTTTCTCGCGCATGAAGTATTGATTCGCTCGCGAGATATAGAACGGCGCATGTTGCGAAACGAATTTTTCGAATTCCTCTGCATGAGATATACCCCCGTAATGTGTACATCGTGTCTATGTCCGACATCGAAGAAAAAACCCCGTGAGAATTAATCGTTCATATAGCCTTGGGCGAATGACTCAGTGACTATAGAGCGATTGTTTTTCTCAGCGTCTCGGTACCGCCTGTATTGATGATTCTGTAGAGAAAGACTCGAAGACCGTCGCGGTGGCTGCGATCGAACGAGTTTCACCGGCTTGTTTTTTAACAGTATATATAAAAGCGGAAGACGCTTTTTGTAATCGTGAGAGACGATTCGACGAGGGGTCCCTGCAAAAAAAATCTTAATTTTACACACGGGCTCATCATTATGTCGTTGCGTCAGGCGTACAAATATAGCAAGCTCGGTTTCGCAGTACCCGGTGTTAATTAAAATTCATTTTGCGGCTGATGCGCTCTCGCGCGCTATATGGTAAACATTCCGAAATTCCCTGTTATGCTGATGATGATGCAAAGGTGACGCGATTCGTGAATTTAGTATATCTTCCGGACAGGACATTCAATGCCACATCCAACGCGTTAACATTGTGTTGGCGTCTCGTAAAATACATCACGTACACACACACAGGTCAGCGGTAATTGCGCCAAATGACATACTACCCTTTCAATTGCACGCGCGTCGTGAGGTTCGTTCGCATATACACATCGTTATATATCCTAAACTACAGCGGATCGGATGCGGCGGTTTGTGTGATATACTGACCTGCACATGGTAATACTGAGAAGCCGACATGGTTGCTGCTTCTTTATCCTGCAAAAGTAATTGGCTGGATTAACGTGAGAGCTATTATAGATGAGAGTTTAAGAAATATATGGGTCGAGTCGGTTGTTCCCACTCTGTGCGCTCTTTCGGCGAAGTGCATACGCAGTTGCGGATGTAGAGTGATTCGACAAAGCAATTGGTTTTTAATGGTAACCAGCTCTTCGAGTGAATGTAATTTAAAATCTTGAATCAAACGGAAGCGATCACGCGGAGGTATTAAATTCGAAATTGTTGACAACAAAATACGAATACTCTATAATTTTCAAGCAAAATACGTATTGATCGAAAAACGCCGCTCAAAAGTGTTCTCACAATATATCTATAAGAAGCACGTCATTGGATTACGATAACTGGTGTAGCACGAGAGAAATCCGCAACTTTCCAGCTTGTGCAGTACGCCGGCTGCACTGCGCCGGCAAGTTACGCGTTCGCCAATACGTTACCGCTACCAAAACTATCGCAAATACCCTCCGATATACTATTATCCGGACGCGGACCGTTATTACATCGTAAAAATCTTTAAATTCGTTCGAGCAACCAATTAGTTGACAGCCCATGTTCCAAAATATTTACCGTCAGAGTTTCACTAAGATCACAAAGCGAGACAGGCACGTCTTGACGCGGCGATAGTCGAACTATGACTGCAGCTGCGGCGGGAGCCTCGTCGTCGTTTCCACTTGGCTAGCGGCCAGGAAGTATGTGTGCGTTGTCTCGCTTTCGCGTATATGTACACTTCTCTGGGTGTGGCGTAAAGTGGTGTACGTGTATATCTACGTATATACGCGTCGGCGCGCGTCTTTTGGAGAATTGCAAAAGAGGAAGGGAGATGGTATAATAGCCGGTTCTCTCTTTCTCTCTTTCGCTTATACTTATAGCTGTTTCCAAGCGGATTGCCGGCTGCGTCGTGGCAATCGGCAGCTGTTCTACTCTATACCTATATACACTACGTCGTTTCGTATATGTATAAGGACGTCAGATTTTTTCTCGATGACAGCGACTTGTTTTGTTGTTTTTTTTTTCGAGGCGTGAGGTAATGCGGCGCACGGCTGAGCACAGCCGACCGTATCTACTGATTCATAATTTTGTTCACTTTTTCTGGGGGGGAATTAGTCATTGAATGTGTAAAATAGTGCATTGGTGTACTACGATGATGAATAAAAGCAAATCAACCGATTTATTTCTTTTATCAACTTTATGAATCGTGTATACATATTTCCGCAGCTATTTCTATAGCAGTAGTCAATAATACATAGCAAACTGGATAATGATAAAACTTTATTAAAGGCAATGCAATTTAAAAAGAACGAATCCAATAATAAATTCCACCCGCTACAATAACCATATCTCGCGCAACATCATGCGTGCATAACTCGATGAAAGCATCGTAAAAACTACGTGAGCCGCATACAGGACAAACTATTTTCGGCATAATAAAACTTTAGTGGGACACTCTCCCGAGTCCGCGAGCGAAGCCGGCGTTCATCGCGGCCGGCTTCGTACAAGGAAAGAAGTAGACATATATACATATAGACGAATAAGACCACTACGTGGCATTCGATCGCGTGCAGAATCAAGGATAATGCGCGGTGACGACGTCGATGACGAGACGATCGTCGTCTGTGACTGTCCCTCTTGTTCTCGACGATGACGCATTCGCGAATACGCGGGCAAGTGTGATAGGTATAAGTCTATTATAATTTTATAGCTGTGTGTTACGATGTATTTTTACTATTATGAGAAAGGATGGATTTGCTTATGATCCGTTCTATATATGTATACAGCGTTGTTGTCGTATTGGTGCGGCGAAAGGATGATTTTTCTACTCTAGCCACTATATTATATATAAATATCGTAAATGAAGGACATCTGCGTATTTTACTCGAAAATGTCCTGGGGATATGGGGACGCACCCGCGGTCTCGTTTATGCCATCATTATTTGTACATACACGTAGCTATAATGTTGCGTTTTACGCGAGAATCGCGTGACGAACGGGTGACGCGTCACAGCGAAGCGATGATGCATAGCTCATTTGTATAATTAGGAATAGTCGCGGTTGTTGTGACGATCCGATAGTCTAGAAAAGTGTTTGATATCTATTTTAGAGCGTTACACATTGTGCACTCGTTTACTTCGACTTTGCGTTATACTGCATCATAATTGTCGTCTTTTCATAGTCGCGCTCAATTTCACCGAGTTTTTTCGCTGATGAATGCTTGATAAATTTCAAAATTGCAAAACCAACCCAAGTTATTGATATGTGGCAGTAAAAAAAGTTCAGTAATTTTTGAAGCTAGCGAATTAGTCACCGTCTTGCACATTATCTAATTTGCAACGCTGTGTTTATGAAAGAATGTGTGACGTGTTACGCGGACCAAGAAACAAGTGTATGCTCTCATTATTTCATCATACTGCAAACCATTTTACGTTCTCTACACAGAAAAACTTCCTAACACATAATATAGGGATTTCCTGCAGTATACACAGTACGTGATGCATCGTCAGCACTATTTTTTTCTCTATTATGACACATTATTTATCAAAAGAAAAACCCACAAACACCAACTAGATCAAAGAGGCCGGAAGGACTAGACACGCAGAGACGTCTCAAAACGACCAACAGCCGGAAGGGAATATCCCACGAAACAGATAGAAGGAGCCCATCAGGTTTTCCAAAACGACCTCGAGGCGATAATTACGGCTGGCGTGAGCTGCCTCGTGCACTCTAATAAATTGAATCTTACGCGAATGCCTCGACGCGTAAAGCGCAATGGAATCTCGTCTCGTTTCAGAACTCTAGCGATGCCATAGTGATGGTAGTCTGTATACAGTCTCTGTGTGCAGTTATTAAAAGGGAGCTGCTTGAAATTTCAACGAAGGACTTAATTGAGATAAACCATTAAAGATCCATTATCGTCGAATTTCTCATTTGCAGCTTTTCCTCCGTGTAAAAGCTGACTGCTCTCGTTTTAACATTATACGTGATATTGTAATGGTGTCAGGTGGCTGATGTGATTTGCTGATGAGACGTTACGAATTGCATTTGAAAAGTTTTAATGGTTTTATTACGAGACGCAAAAATGCCGGCTGCAGCTATGAAGGAAGAATAAAGGATAATACATGTGAAATCGATGAAAACTGGGAATGCCTGACACTGCTCATCGTCATGCATGAACTTTATATGACAAATGATAACCGGCGGTGAAACGCTGCTGAATCGTTGATGTTCGCATTTGATGAGCAATTTTGATGCGTTGAATGATATATAAATAAAAAAATTATCTAGTACAACGGTGTGCGTATGAACGCGCTACCTTGTATACCTATATACATTAACGGAGAGTTCATTGCGCTTCGAAGCTTTGAATGATACTTTCACCTTGCCATAATAATACAATAGCCATTGATTAGACTTTGAATTTTTCATTTCATCGATCGATGACTCATCGCACAGCTATGGCGTATAACTTAAAGATCTAACGTCTGATATATCTGATGAATTGAGTTTTTTTAGTTAACCATATATTTTATTTTTAATTAAATAATTGATTCTTGAATTGTTTTTGCATTACATATTGTTTGTGTTCTGAAAATTGAGCTATTGTCGTCGATTAAAAAAATGTCGGTAAAAAAACGAAAGGCGACTCATCTGTATACGGGATAATTCTGTTTTATGACCACGTTCGACATTTGAATTGCCGCGCTAAGAAATACAGTATGTGCATTCTCCCCCAGAGGGCGTCAACCCGATAAACCACGTGGTCTGCTTGTATACAATCACACGTGTTTTCGTCAACTTTCATGGTTTTAGGTTAGAAAGTTGTGTTTTGCGACAGCCGAATGAGCTGAGAAACGTTATGTTGACAACAATTTATCCTCAAAAGTCTAATTCATCATGAGTTTATTCGTTGTAAATAGGTAAATTATTTCTTCAATGAATTATCGGAAACATTGACAAGGTCGTTCTTTTCTAACATTTTGTAACTTATCAGGTACGAGGATGAGGAGTGGAAGAAAGATAATGACGATTCTCAAAATCATCTTTCGGATTTATTGAAACGAATTGCTGAAAGAAAACGGGAGAGAGAAGCTGCTGCAAAGGCTGCAGCAGAATCAAAAGTAGAAACTGCTAAGAGAGAGCCTGAGAAAGTAACCAAATCAGAGACTGTTCAAGAAAAAACCACAGAACCTACCGATGAGGCAACCAAAAGGAAAGGAAAGAAGAAAAAGGGAAAGAAAAGAAAGCTTGATCCACCAAACGAACAAGTACCTGTAACTCAGGATGTCGAAAGCATTACTGAAAATGGTGTGGAAAGTAAAAAAGATGCAACTCAGTTTACACATGAAGATTTTACAATCTTAGGAAGCAAAAAGCGATTAAAAACTCAAGTTGCAAAGAGAGTTTTGCCACATTGGTTAACACATCCAGAAATCGTGCACTCGGATTTGAGCAAAGGACCTACTTTAGATGATATACAGAATGTTTTGGATTCTAAATTATTGGAAAAACTCAAGGCAGATGGCTTTGACAAATTATTTCCAGTTCAAGCAAGGGTCTTGTCTTGGCTCGTAAAATGTGACCAGGATTATAAAACTGGAAAGTGGGTTCGTGATACGTGTGTTTCTATGCCAACTGGAAGCGGTGAGTCTTTTTCTTTCAACACTTTATGGAGAAAATTATAATTGTGTTATTTCTGTTGTCACGATACTCCTATAATTATAGGCAAAACCCTGGCTTATGCTCTACCAATCATTCAGTTACTTCAGCATAATTTTGTGCGACTGGTACGCTGTTTGATTGTCTTACCAGTTCAGGAGCTTGCAACACAGGTTTATGAAGTTATTTCAAAATATTCCACTGGCACACCTCTTAGGATAGCACTGATCACTGGAGCCTCGTCGTTCAAAGAGGAACAGGAAAGACTTGTTCAAAAAAGTATATTTTTTCCAATTGATGATTAAATGTTTGATGCTTTCTCAATATAAGATTGATACATTATCTTCGCTTTTTTTTATCTTAGCTGAAAAAGACGACTATATTAGCAGAGTGGACATAGTGATTGCAACACCTGGTCGGCTGATAGATCACATTAGAAAGACTGAAGGTTTTTCACTTTCCGCTTTGAGGTTTTTAGTTATTGACGAGGCTGATAGAGCAACAGAATGGTTACAGTACATCCCTTTTCCTCATTCGAAAGCTCCTCCTCTTTCTGTTGCAAACGTTCGTTCTAGGTAATTATTTGACGACAACTTTGATTTAACATAGATTTTATTGTTACTACATTGAATATCTGTTCTACAGTTGGAATACACCCGCTCAAAAACTATTACTGAGTGCGACATTGTCACAAGATCCTGAAAAATTAAGTAGGCTCGGTCTGTTTCGGCCCATACTATTTACTTCAGCAGTCGTTGATTTAGAGAAAACGGACAAAGACATAAACCTTGACGAAGATTTGAATGTTCCAAGTCGCTACGGAAATCCCAGTGAATTAACCGAGAGAATCGTCGAATGTTCAATTCAACATAAACCACTCGCTTTGTATCAGCAACTCATAAAAGATGAAGTTATTGAAAAAACGTTGGTCTTTACGAATTCCGCCGAAGCAGCTCACAGGTTGGCAATCCTTCTACAGTCTTTGCTTAAAAGTAAAGATGTAACTGTTGGTGAACTATCTGCGCAATTGGGTTCGAAACAGCGAGAAGAAACTCTTGAAAAGTTCATTCAAGGAACATTGAGGGTGTAAGTTGAATATTCAGTTTCGTTCTTTCATATTTTTAAATGCTTAACTTTCTTTAAAAACATTTATACTTTTAGACTCGTAAGTTCAGACGCGTTGGCTAGAGGACTCGACATTCCGGGAATCAAACTTGTCGTGTCTTACGATCTTCCAAAACATGTAAAGGGTTACATACACAGAGCCGGTAGGACGGGTAGAGGAGGCCATCCCGGAACCGCCATTTCTTTGCTCTTACCAAATCAAATAGCGATGTTCAGTAAGATGTTAAACAAAGTTGGAAAATCAGTACCAACTCCGGAAAAGGAAAGTTTGGACGAAGTCGCTGAATCTGTAAATTACGAAAGTCATTTGGAAAATCTGCAAACAACGTTAGCGAAAGAGCAGGAGCAAAGCATTCGTCGAGTGAAATCCCATAAACGTGTAATTAAGACGTAACTGAATTTCAAATGTAAGTTAATTAGTCTGTAAGGGAAGATAAATTGTATAGTTTTGTTGAATAACATCGATAATAACATTTTATTGTCTGAAGTTAATAGTATTATACATAGTACACTCCTCTCTTTTTCTCTTACAAATATGTACCACGTCGTTCGATATAGTCTCTTAAAACTGGATTCAGCAAACTCTATATTAACTCTTGTATCGTTCCAGTCACACTTGTCTCGACCAAGGCAATGATTCATAATTCAATCAACATACAAAAGATAAATATCGCAATGACTTGGCGAGAACGCTTCTAACTTTTCCATCTGTATTATTGCTGCGAGCAATCCTCTCTTTTTCAATAATACCGTAACGTTCAACAAAAACAAGCTTTCATTCTGCGCGCGAATTTCAAGCTGCTCAATTCTGCTTTTTTGTTATTCGTTGTATCGAGAGAGTGTCTAAACCTCGAAAGAACGTAGCAGTAATCGACTCCATACGAATGATAAATTCATCGGTTAAATTTATGGTATTTTACAAAATTAGTCAAAAGCTAACAATTTACGTGTTACGTAACGTTCTTTCGAAAAGACAGTTTATTAAATGAGTAACGCAACAATTTCGGAATCTCTTTGACGTGTAAATTCTAGCAAGCATTAGCCAAAACCCGTAGACTCATACGCTAATTTTGAATGATAATCACCTTAGGTATTCTCTTCTATTCCATATTTACATCATTAGCTTGACAAATTTCCTTGACTTTCAGTTTAAACAAAGTCGATGGTATAATATAAGATGAGAAAAAAACGAAGTTAATTATGATATAGGTTTTCAATTTGATTCTACTTCGCTCAAAGAACATACGTGAAAACCAGAACCTTCATCTTTAGCGGATGTTGCAATCTAATTGATTAAATCAAGATTGCGATAGTAGCAGAATATAAGTCTTGATTATTTTTATACATATTTTGTTTTATCTGATACGTAATATAATTATATTTTTATGTCGTCCTAACGTACTCTATTCTTCCGTATCATTTATAGCTTAGATATATCGTACAATATCTTTTTTAATAATAACATTCTATATAAAATTGCACTAAATAATATCGCAGCGACACTATAGTTGTTGCATTAATCTTTATGTATATAGGCATTATATGATTCTATTTACAACGAGCTTTATCTCGGCAATATTTGATTACAAGCCTTCATTATGTGAATTTCAGTTTAATCCGCCGCATCTACAGCCAATCTATGTATGATTGTCCATACAAAAAATCCTGAATCTTGAACAAAATTTTCAATCTCTCTAGTTGCAAGTATCTTTGGCGCAAAACATAAAAAAGTATTGTTTTTGATATTCTGCTACATATATATCCAACTATATTTCTTATTATTATGCAACGAGATCAATTCTAACGGTTAACAAAATAACATTTTTCGACTATTTCATTCATTATATGCACAAAAGATATATAGGTATATATCGAACCAGTTTCAATTTTGTACACGCGCACATATACATTAGGTATATTGCTCATTCGATCACTACTATTTAAACTGAAAGTCAAAGTTGCTCACAATCGATTAGTTATGCGATTTTTTTTTTTAAAGATTTGACTGAAGTATACTTTTTTCCTTCTATAGCTTGCTCATGAAAATTAAGGCCCGTAACACCATTGCAGCGCATATACGGCTATATAGTTGCACGTGGAAAAATATAAAAAAGACTGTGTGTCGAACTTCGCTTTTTCCATTTTGCAAAACTCGCCTATTGCTTCGTTTTAATTTTATTGCCTTGTTTAAAACTCAGGAGTGCGCCAATGACGTGTTTATCCCGCGCTCTTCGAGCACAATAAGGTGCATCGCAAAAACAATTCCTTCCGCATGTTCCATCGCATAACGAAGCAATCCAAATCAACAGTATAGCGTCTTGAGATATGCATTTTTCAGTTTTTTTTTTTTTTTTCACTTACACAATTATATAATCGCGGCTCTCATTACAAAGTAATAAAAAAAGTCCACGTGTATAGTCTGATCGAGTTTATTACGATACAAGTATTTATTGTCGTGATATATCGCTCTTGCTGGCGAAAATTATTTCGTAACATGCGAATCAATAAGTAAAGCACCTCGTGAGTTATTCTTGATCGCACGGTACTGATACATTTTATATATATATACTTTATTCATTTATTTATACATTCTTAATTACAGGGGTTGACGCTATCGTCGAACCGTTTCCGAACGCAAATTGCCAATCAACAAGAATAAACAATTTCGACTAAGTATATAAGTAATACAAGGGGAAAAAAAAATAATTTCGCGATTAACAAAACCATTCGACATATCAGAATATAATATAAGCGTGGCGCGCTATACATCAAGCGCAGCATCAGCGCCGGCTGACGCGAAAAGAAGAGCATATATAAGAATACGGAGAAGAAAGCTCCGCGAAAATCGGGCGTGTGTCGCGATTCGGCGAAAATTTCCTTATCCGCAGGCCAGACACCTGGTGCTGACCGACCAGCTGTCGCGTCTTGGCGCAGTATAGTATTGGGCTCCCTCCTCTCACACCCCCTTGAAAACTATATCGCTGCGCTTGAATCTCTGCGGCTCCTCCGCATCTTGGTCGATACCTATACAGCGCGGCCGGCGCGCTTACGCTGTGCGGGTGTGTGTGTATACATATATATATATAGCCGCGACTCTCTGTTTCGCACTGACCACCGACGCCCTCGGATTAATTAACATAGCGCGTCGCGCGCGCGGTAATCCGTGCTCTCTCTCTCTCTCTCCCTCTGCAGTTCAAAGGAGAGGATGGGGGAGTATATAGATGTATAGATGTCTCTTTGCGAAAAAATGTTCCCTTGCCTCGTAGAAGGCAAATAAATACCGGATTTTTAATCATGCACTCGCTGGCTGCGGCCTCGTTAGCGCGTATGGGGGGTATATGCCGGTTTTAATGATATTAACGAAGCCGGGCAGATAATTCAGGATTTAGACGTTCTGGCGGCGGTATATATATACGTGTCTTTAAATGGAGCACGCGTAATCCGGCGCGGCCACAAGATCCGCCTTTATAAATTTGTGCGTCGTTCCGCCACCAGGACCCGTGAAATATGATGCGCAAAGTGCGCTGCAAAGCGCAAAGGGTCAGCGCGTTGCGGCTAAAACGAAAGCGCGTCGAAGATACAACAACGCAACAAATATAACGCGAGAGAGATGATTAAACGCGTTTACGCGCGAAAGAAACTCAATATAAAGGGTTCTTATATATTTCGATATTTCAAACCGCCAGATCGCTCATTATTGGCACTCGTTATCTCATGACGCTCCTTATAATTATATTAAGTGTCAGCTAGAACAGCACTAAAGAATTCGTAAATCGTTTCGCAACCTGCACGGCGTGTATCCTATTATAAATATACTTTTATATGTATAGTATTTACAGCCTCCTTTTGTCGCTCACTTTTCTCTCGGCGCGCTGGCCCGACAAAACTCGATGAATCATCGTCTCGCCTCCGACTCGTGACTTTGGATTTCGGATCGAGAAATCGCGTTATTTTTCGCCTTTCCCGCCTTCTCACCTCGTCAGATGTAAATTTATCGTTATACCATTGTCTCGAGATTCAAAATATATCACATTATATTGCATAATGTAGCCGTACTTACACTCGCGTTTATAATCTTCATATTCACATAATTGCCTGCAAGCAGTATACCAATGATGCTTATATAAGTATGTAGAAAGTGTAACATTGCGGCTTATCCAAAAAGTCGGTACATCATCAACGCGAGCGACGAGAACCACGATCAGCAGTTTTTTTTTTTAATTAAAAAATCCATGCACGCACATAAAGCGCGACACGCTGCACGTATATACCGATGATGATCCTCTGAGTGATTAAAGCGCCGCGTGAAACACAAACGTAGTTCTCATAAATAATGCAAATAATCTAAATGTATTGTAGCTCATCGCGTACCGACTATAAATATCGTGATATATATTTCTTCGAACACGTACCGGGTCGCGCATATTATCGTCGCTCTACGCACGAGTTGCCGATAAATCTGTCTATATTTACAAGTGTCCGGCGTGCGCAATAACGCCCGATATAACAATCGAACGAAACGCGCAGTTGCTTAAACATATCCATGTTTATGCACGTGTATATATAGAGTTTATATTATAGAGATGGAGAGAGAGAGAGAGAGCCCGCCGCGTCGTTTTATCATCAATAAGCGAGTTCATAACCCGTCACCAAATTGGTGTGTTCCATTCGATTGCGATGCGTGCGTGCCCAGCAATGCCTCGACTTATAAATACAAAAGGATAAGACCCTCCCGCGACTCGAGCGCTATGTAGGTACGTGGTTTTCGCGTCTTCTTGATAGTGCAGAGGGAGAGAGAGAGAGAGAGAGAGCACACATAACAGCTATATAGAGCGCAGCGAATCTGGTTGTTCCGTTCCACTGTGCTGACGCCGCTATGCCGCTGCTGGTGACTGGATGCTTGAAATATCGCCGCGTGTTTCGGGATGGGACGCGCCGTAGTTCCGGCAAATTTATTATGCGACTCCGCGAGCACGATCGATCCCGCGCACATAGTATACACGCGTAACGCAGCCGCGATGATTCGACGCGCGATCATCTCGTTGGATATTTACACACTCGATCCTCGATACGAGTAGACTCTGGCCTAGTGCAGATCCCTCTGAGTGAAAAGTGCGACAGCGCAGAGGCTCAGAGCAAGCAGCGTCGAGTCGTGATTCCGGGTCACACCTGCGCTCACGTTGATCCAAGGCGGCGAGGCGGAGGGCAGCGCGTTCGGTCGTTCGGTACGCTGCTGGCCGCGCGTCGACTGTTGCCCACCGCCAAGGGTCTGAGTAGTGATACCGACGCCGTTACCGGCATCCTCGTGGCCCGACGGTTCTAGGTCGTCCGACGAGCCGGTGAAGTCGTCGTGGTGATTACCGCGTTGCTCGTACTTGCGATTGCGGCCGGGTTTGCTCTGCTTCTTGCGACCGGGTCGCAGATCGTTTGGTCGGGACTGTGCTGGCGTCGTCGTTGGGAACAGATCGCGGAGCTCTGTAACGAGAAATGTGAAAAATTCTTCAAAGGGTAGAATTGTTGGGAATTTTTTGAAATATTCGAGAAAAATCAGTCATTTTATTCGAAAAAGTAGTACTTCTCGCTTTATTACATTTTTTTTTCCACGTATATATATTCCGCTCGCTTTGCGCTGGTGCGAGCGTGTCGAATTCTCGTTTAAATATGATACGTCGTTCAATTATACAAAGCTTTGAACGTAATAATTTTCGGAAAGCTCGAACGTACCTTGCAGTCTCACGGCGCCCTCGGCCTTTCCCAGCGCGTTTTCTGACGTGCAGATGTAGCCGAGAAAGTCATCCTTCTTCAGCGAACGTATCGTCAGGTTCATCTCCCACGAGTAGTCGTTCGTCTGGCGTTCTGTCATCAGGTACTTTTCACTCGGCAGCAATTTGTCGCCTGCAACACGCGCGTTAGCGACAATGACGTGGAATTATAAAGAATTTGATATTTGAAAAATTCATAGAAACACTGAAATATACGCTACCTTTATCCGTGAACCATGTGTTCATCGCTTGGGGCGAGGCCTCGACGGTGCACTGAAGCACGACGTCCTTGTTGACAGGTACACCGACGACGTGGTTCGTCACTTTTATCGATGGTTGAACTGCGAGCGAGAGTAGAAAAACCGTGGGACATGTATAAAATTGCGTATAAATACATTTACGCAAAGACACAAGACTCACATTGGACGTGGACCGAGTACCGCTTGCTGACTGTCGGGGGTATGCCGTTACTGGCTATGCAGAGATAAGTGCCCATTTCTTGCCGCAGCACGCCGGTTAGCTCGAGCGTCTCGCCTTCGTACTTGGCCAGCACTGCAACGAGGCATAGTATATGCGTTATAACAAATGCAGAACTTGCTATTCTCGCGCGCCTGATTTGTCCATCAGCTCTTTTTTTCCGCTCTCTCGCGGCGACGGAGAAGAGCTTTCGTCGAGCGGGGATTTTGAAAGTCAAATGAGAGCTATAGTCGTCGCGTATACGTTTATTTATTTGATGCGTGCTCCGCGGCGAGAAGGTGGAACTCGACTCGTTGTGCGTATAATGTAGACGACACGCGATGCGTGAAATTGCAAAAGGGCCTCTCTTACTCTCGAGAGAGCGTATATTCTGCGGACTTTATAAATAGAGCTATCTCGAAAACGGATTTAAAAATTGGAGAGCTGTCGACGTTAACTGTGCCGGCTTTTCAAACACACGAATCGTATGTGTGCTATAAAAATAATCAAGTTGACATTACGGGAAATCCAATTCGAAAACTTTTCAGGCAATATATGAAACGTATGCTTGATTTTTTAAATTAAAATTTATTTGCCCGTATAGCTGTGAGAACACTTTTTCCACAAGTTGACGCAAAGCGAATATTTTTCGAAAAATTTTCGACGGTTTGAATTTTGATTCACGCGAAAAACTCTCCTCGGAATTCTTCCATCCATCCGAGGGAATTTCACTGTTTGGTTATCAATAAAATCGCTTTCCGGAATTTCAAGAGCATCCATCATCAATTTTCTATCCCCGCGTCGAATTTCAACTAGTCCTTCTCCGCAAGCTCTCGCAAGTTTGCTAAACGCGTATATCGCTCCGAAGCTGCAAGAACAAGACACGCGCGAAAATTCAATTTCCAATTCCAAAAGGCTATATACTAAGACAGGCGCGCATAGATATATATATATATATATATATATATATATAAGAGGAAAGCTGCGTGCGCTCAAAACGTTATATTACATTTCTTCTGTCCATTCTCGCGCAGTACGATGGACCGTCCGTCTTCGCGCTTCCAGGTGACGTTCGGCTCGGGCGAGCCCGTCGCCACGCAGCGCAACTTGATATTGCCGCCTTCGTGCGCCACCAGGCCCTCTGACGTTTCATCCAGGATATCGGGTGGAATGACAACAGTCATGTAACCCATCTGCATTCGCACATGAAAAATAAAAGGTTGTTTTGTATTATCGAGTATGGTACGCCGCATCGTACTCAAACTCGTTTATATAAGTGACGATGTAAAAACGAGAGGTGCAGGAGAGCTTTTCCACGAAACTCGCGATCGGCTAATTTTTCACGTTACAACCATCAGTCATATCGCTCTCACCTGGCTGAGCATCGGCTCGGTATTGACTTGGCACATGTAAGTGCCGGAGTCGTTTTTCTGAACGTTCGACACGTGAAGCTTCCAAGTGTTGTGGCCGTTGTGGGTGACTGATAGCCTTGGATTGTGCGCCACCAGGTGCGTGTGTATCGCGAGGATGGCGCGCGAATCCGACTTGATCCAGGCAACCTGAAAACGAGATGTAATGAGCTGTAGCATCGATTTTAAAATCAAAGAAAGGGAGGAAAATACTTTTCCTTCCTTTTTCGGAGCGCGAAGCATTCTTCCCTCCTCCTAGCTCGCTGGTGTTTAATCTCCGAAAACAATGGGTTGCGCGGGAAGAGGAAGAAGGGAAAGCGCCGTAACACGCGCGTATATAAAGCTCGCGATGCCGAAATCGATTAATCTTACCCTGTAGGTCTGCAGATGATTGACGACGCAGGTAAAGGACACGTCGCGTCCCTGTATGACCGTGTGGTTCTCCAGCGGCGCCAAGAATTCCGGCATAATCTCCGGCGTTATTTGACCTGTCAACAAAAGCACCCGCGTCATTATAATATTTTACGTAATGTGCGATCTTGTAATCCGAGTAGAGCTAGTATGAGAAAAAGTCTCAAAGTCTGCATGGCGCACACTTGTCCCTCGGCTTTCGATCTCGCATGACGCGACAACGATGGATGTACCTATATGCACGAGGAGGGGAAAGGGATCTCGGTCGAATTTCTCGCATGCGCTCGTGCAAGAGAAGCGATAAATGGAAAAATTCTTGAGTCTCGCAATCGTAATCCAGCGTGAAGAGCGGGAGCTTTTCCTATATATAGCGGCAGCAGCACCGCCTCGAGCGAGAGGAGAGCTGCAGTTTTACAGTCCCCGGTGGAATTCTAATTTCGCATTTAATTCTTTATTCGACTGCCGCGAACACGCCGTAAGCCACTTTGAGCTGCTGAGAGCCGGCGTCTGTCTTCTGCTTTTCTCCGCCGAGCGGTGGCATAGTCCTCCTCTATTTTGTTCTCCGCGAACGAGAGCCGTGCTGATGATGAGCTTTTCGCGAATCCCTGCTCTCTATATTTTCTCTTCTTTCGTCCTTCCTTCCATCCTTCCTTCTTTCTTCTTTTTAAATCCAGCCCTGCGGTCGTGTCTATATATCTATATGTGCGAGTATGCGCACCTTATACAGTGGCTGGTAATTGAGATTTTTACTTTTTCCCTCCTCTGAATGAGTATAACAGAGTAGCCGTTTGAAAAGGCGATTTTGAGTTGAATTTTGAGCCGATTCTCGACTGTCGAGGAGCTTTATAGCCGTACGCATTATTTCCCTCTCAGGAGTTTGTAGCTTTTTCCTAGACCGGATTATTCGTATCTACTCCGGATTGAATTAGAGACGATGAAGTGTGGTATTTTCAACTACTCGGAAAACGGATTTTCCGTTCCCGCTTCTCGTCAAAAATCAAAGCCCCTTACTTCTCGGGAGCATGATCCCCTTATAGACCGTGTGCGCGAGGGGATGAGGGATTAGGCAAACGTGATACCCCCCCCCCCTTGACTAACTCCTCTCTTCGAAAACTTCCGCGTAATCGGCTTCGGATACACGAGTCGGCCCTACGGCACACATACATACACACGGAGAGTGATTTTACGCTCGAAAAGAAGCGCAACGACGAACGGAAGAAAACCGGAAGCGAGCCGGTCGCAATCAGCCGCGTGACTGTAGGTATATATACCTACACAGCGCAAACTCCCTCTTTCAACGGCGGCCGAGTTTACGTCCAAGTTTCTCGGTAAACGTATCCCCTCTCGGTCTTTGTCTTGCCGCTCGCTCGTCAGCACGGGGAGGAAAAAAATGATGGACGATATATGTATACACAACGATAACTCAAACTCTAAGGTTCAGCGAGAGAGGGGGGAGAGGAAAGAAGAGCTAGCAGAGAGCTCGAGAGGAGAAAAAGGAGTGAAAGTCTACGCCGGAGATCGAGGGAATCAGCAAAGGATCGCGACCCCGTGAAAAGCGGAAGAATCTCCGCGGAGGATATGGAGTTAGACGAGTGGGTTTGTCTCGTTAGCATAATCTCGAGCGACGCGCGAGAATCGGACGACGATTCTCTCCCTCGCTCCGTATGTATGTATATATATATATATATACACACACACACTTCACACAACGCATATCTCCCGCTCGTGCCACGTCGCGTACAGACGATCCGTCCTCGCGCGGTCTATATATCTCGTTTTCGCGCTTCTCTGGCCACGTCCCTTCTCGAGCGCGCGATTTTTAAAGCTTCGATTTCTATACGTATATAGCTAGCATAGATATCAGCTGGATTTTGCTGGCGGCGAGAGAGAGTGAGAGATGGATATTTCTTATTCCGTCAGCGCTGGTATTCGCGCGTTTCGTTATATACTTCTTTCTCGTGGAATAATGCCGATTTCGAAATTTAATTTCACCCCACCTCGCACCCGCTGCTGTGTGTGTATATCGAGGGGCTGATTTCGTTTTTCGCACCTTTCGAGAGCGAAGGCAAGAAAATTTACATTTATATGGAAAAACAAAATACCCGAGACTCGACACACACACTATCTGGTATATACAACTGTATTTCATGTTATATTTTTACAGTATACTCGGTGAATTTTAACCACCTCGCAGCTCGGTTCAAAAATCCCATCCCCCCCGTATACCTTCATGGCTTGACATTACCCTCTCGGCCGCAATTTTCGCAAAATCTGGTAATCGCGCGGCCGCTCGTATATAGCTTCTTGTTTAGAAGCTGTGTATAGGTACGTATATATATATACAGCCCCGCCGCTGTCGTTCCTCGAAAAAAAGAGCGAGCGGGAGAGTCAATTTCAGGCTTGCGTGTCGTGCCGTCTCCGTCTCTCTCTTGTTATCTCTTGCACGCACGAAGGAGCGTCGTCTCCGTGGGACTCTTCCACTGGCTGCGCTCCTTCGACGACTCGATTCCTTAGCTATATTTTTTTTTTTTTTTTTCGTTCCCTCGCGGAGAGCAGTTTACAAAACAGCTATCAATTCTCGAATCCTTCGCGTATAAATCTTCCTTCGGCTCGGGCTTGTATTTTCGCTTTGTTTTCGCGATGCTCCTCGTTTCCGCGCGCGCAGCGAGAGAAACGCGAGACACCGGCGAATTATTATACGCCGGATATGGGTTCCTCCTGAGGATGAGAGAGAGAGAGAGAGAGAGAGACTCGATCGCGTCAGTTTTTGGTCTGGCAGACGCAGCGTCTAGCTTCGTTTTTACTCGAGTGAACGATCAAGGATTAATGCCTTTGTCGCTGCGTGTATCGCTTCTTTTCGCAGTAGGAAACGCGTAAATCTTCGTTCGGGGAATGCGCGCTGAATAATGGAACACACTGCCAATTATTGCCATGTACATCTCTGTGTACATCCAGTTTTGGGTATTATCCTTTTCATCGTCGAAATCGCGTACAAGCTATTAGGCGTCCTGCACAAATGACCGAGAGCCAATCAGAGTGAGATCAGTCATTTCGTCTATATACTTAGCTCTGCAGCAGAGTAAAGTTTCCCCGTTGACAGCAACAAAGCGACTCGCCTGAGGCGAGAAAGAAGCCAGATTCATCAAAGGTTTTACTTTTCACTTAGCCGCTCTGTCGTCATTGAGCTTTCGCTCGCTGCTTCTTCTTCGTCCTCTTCTTCTTCTGGGGTAGGACGATGGACGCGAGGATATACTTTTTACCGTCACGAGAGGATGTCGTACACACTGCGATCAATTGTCGAGTCGAGGTGGAAAGGATAGAGAACACGATCTCGTTGTTGTTTTATAACGTCGATTCTAATAATTTGAAATCCGCGTGCAAAATTATTTATATTTTCGGCAGTTTAATTAATAATTTATAACATTCCAACAGCGCGAACTTCAAATTGATACGCTACGAAAATTATCTTTCGAGAGCCGGAAATTCGTTAATACCCGCGCATTCTCCCAAAAAATCATCGGGGTATTTCATTACTTAAATTCCGCGTGCGCGCTAATTTGAAAAATCACTTTTTAATCACGATCCGGCCATTTAATTATCCGCGCAGCTGCGCTGTAGCGCTGGCCAATTAGAAGAGCCGCGCGCGGCGCAAACATTGATCACAGATACATCGTTCGTCATGCACACGGACAACCGCTTATATTGTTATACGCAGGCAAAAACGGCGCAGTAACCATAACGAAGGAACTAATCCTTTTTCGCGTACGATTTACCGTCGGAAAAATCGCAAGGGTAAACATTGGCGATCGCGCGTTGACGTCGTTTATCGGCAATCGCGCGGACGAACTGTGCGTCGGCGAGGCCATAACACGCGCTGCTATACCGAGGGCTATATACGTGGAATTTTTCTACACAACGTTATACACATATAGCAGTTGCGGATATGGCGTTATATCCCGAGCGCCCGAGCCGGCGAAATGTACGTTACGCGCATTAACTGCATCATTCCGGATAATAACAATAATTCATCCCAATCTAATGGCATTAAAACGGATTTTAATAAAATATGTCCCGGCCGTTCGTTCGAGCTCGCCGCCGCGGTGCACTAATTCTCTCTCGTGCGCTGCTCAGGCTCGTTATATATACCGTCCAGAACGCGGCCATCAGCTAGCGGATATTATTGTCGCGCCTCGCGAGGTTCGGATTTCCCGCCCCCGATTTTTCCCTTGAACTGCTTGCGATGAGTGGAAAATAAACTTTTCCTCATTTGTATATAATATAACCCACCCCGTGCAAAGTAACACACAGCGCTGACACAAAGGAGACGTCGTCGCGTTATACGCGAATATTACTCGCGCGCGTATATACGTGCATCGGGCAACAGGTCTCTCTCTCTCCCTCTCGGTACTTCTCCTCGGCAGACACCGCTTGCATAAGTATATACGCTTGCTGGCAGGCTGGCAAAAACATGTATATTTACGCACCGAGCGAGCACGCGACTGGTATATGCGAAGGGGGATATATAGAGACAGCGTCGGAACACACTTTGTCTATATGTATTTACATGTATATATATATATAGGCGAATGTAATGCACTCACACAAGCATAGCTGAAGGAGCACAGGGGTGGCGGCGAGAAGGGCGCCGAGCTTGCGCGCAGCCATCGGGGCCGCTTCTGTGTGCGGCAGTTACCCGTCGCCCTGTGTATATGTGCGTATAGTCGCGCGAACTTCCAGTCAGCAATCTGAAACAGAAATCTTGCTTAAGTACCGTCAGGCTTGGCTATATATACACGCTACATTTCTCTCGCTCTCTTCTCTCGCTCCATTCCCGAGAGTTGCCGAGACGTTGAGTAAATCACGCTGGGAAGAGTGTATAGACATATATATATGCTCCGGCCTTCTTTGAAGCGCCTACCCGCGCCTAGGCTTTTTATATAACTATATATCTGTGTACTGTGAGAGAGTCTACGGATAACGCTGGGCTTCACATTGACTGACTAGCTGCGCCTGAATTTTGCTACGCAACGATTGTTATCGAGAGAACTGTGTGCAGCAGCAGCCTTCTCTTATTTTATTGATTCATTGATTTCCGCGATGCGTCGCCGTTTTGTTTCGTTGAGAAATGTTTACATCCACACAGAGATTCAGAATATCGGAAATCCAATCAATCGTATATAATGAATATACGAATGCATCCAAGCGTATAAGCTTTTCAGCTGAGAAATCATTTTCAACGGTTACTTCATACCGCGAAATTTAATATCACATTATATCTCGTGTACAAAAGTGGTCGAAAAAATAATTGCCTCAAAAGCAATTACTCGCTCCATAACGTGATATCCGTACGCGCGTATGCATTCCATTGAAAAACCGTGAAATTCACTTTCCCCCGCAATCGCATCACGAAAAGCTAATAAAATCATCGTCCGCATTAATATCGTCACGCCATACACACGAGAGCGAAAAAATAAAATGTGATTGCGCCGTCCACCCTCATAAATCTCCTCTGGCCGAAAGACGACACGCGTATATGGATGAAAAAAAAAAAAAAATCATAAATAACAACCGGCGCCGCGCATTAACGAGAGGTTTAGAAATTCACTGTGACTGCTCGCTCTCGCGTCATTTATCAAGAGTCGCGATCGATCATGCGAAACTATATATATATAAGTATACATGTATATAGACTTTGATATACGCACTACTCATAAACGTCAGAGTATACGGAGGGGTGCCGAATATGCAACTGTGTATAATACGCGTTATATCTCCTCTCGGCCGTATACGTACAACAAAAGATTGAAAAATCTATGAATTATCGAGTGATGCGAGATATATATACGCAACGCGCCACTATCACGGTATAATTGAGCGATTTTTCAGACTAGCGGCGGTCTGATCGGCAAAATGGATTTACCCCGCGTACCCACATATACAGAGAAAATAGAATTTCTCGACATTCGTCCTATCGCGGAGAGTATAGCTCTTCCTCATCCCTCCTCGCGAAACCTGCGCGTATATCTGCACGCGCGGCGCTTTCGTCATACGTGCGCACAGTATGCGCCTCAGTCAACCGTCGGCGATTTCGATACTCTCTCTCTCTCTAGCGCGAGCGCGAACAAGAGTACAGCTAGAGAGGCAGAGGGAACCGCAGCTGCCATAAGTTATGACTCTCGCAGTATGAATTTATGCATGAGATACGAACTTTATGCTTTATGCATTGGACGCAGCGGGCGATAAGGAGCACTGCTGCTGCTGCTGCTGCTGCTACAGCGAGTATAGAGGGAGACGCTTTTCACGGAGTCCGAAAGCGCGCGAGACGCATTTCATCATTTAATCGAAGAATGTGCAGCCGAGTAGCCTTTTATAATCGTATACGATCAGCGCGCGATTCCTTTCAATTTACCTTCCCGCACGGGATTTCGTCGAGCCAGTCACGTACGTCACGCGTCGCGACTGAGAATTTCCAAGGAGACTATATGGTTACCTATATATGTATAATGGAACGTATACGGAGAGAGGATCAAAGAGCGAAAATTATGATTGAGCTGGAAAGGAGATTTTTATTCTTAATTTTTCAAAAGCCGCGCGTGAGTGTGATGAAATTTTTTCCACGTGGCAGAGAGTGTGATAGCTAATCTCGTCGCTATACTATGAGCTGGTATTATTTCATGAATGCGAAATAAGCTGGATGTTGATTAAGTGCACGCGCCGGTGTGCGGGTCGGGGAAAGGCTGAATCAGGTTTGTGGTTTTCAGTAGTACGAGTTGAGTTCGCCGAGACGGATGTGTAATAAACACGATCTTATCCCTGGCCTCCCTCGGCTTCGAGATTTAATTTACGCGTCGGAGCAACAAAACACAGTGTATATATCTACGCGATTGCGATAGAAAAACTCGACTTTATCGATTTCGCTGCGTATATATATATATATATATAGACGCGCAACGCGTAGATTTGTCTTGCTCTTCGCGGACTTTATTAACTTTCCTTTATTGCGCGCGGCTGTTTTGCGCGCGAGCACCGATAGTCGCCGTGGCGAATAATAAATTTCTAAAGCACACAGGCGGGAAAAGTGATGCGCCGACGATATAAAACGGCTCGCGCGCGCGCGATATTTATCGCCGCGGGCGAGCGCAAGTTTTTCAGTCCTGGGATATGATGTGCCGTGGTCGCTGCCGCCGCCGCCGCCGCGGGAAAAGTATTTCGTTATGCATTGCCTGCATTTTTCATTGGGAATTTAAACTTGGCGAAAAATGATCGTGTAATAGGCCAGGCGAACGATGTTGTACAATTAAACGTGATATCGTGCAGAGTTTCTTATAGGTTTGTGGAATAATCGAGATATGTATATACCGTTGTGTATAATTGAGCTGAATCATTGTTGGATTATTAGATACTTTATACATTTTGATATGTATATAATTGGAATTATTATATTTGTGTACGAAACGCTTGCAGCTTGACGTGCATGCCGACCGATAAATCCGAACAATCGATAAAATTCGAAACTTTTCATCCCTTCTGCAATATTGCACAGAAGCACAGAGAAAATTTAGCCCCTCTTGTCGTCGCATACATCGTATGTATAGTTCCTTTTGATTTAAGCCCTAGAGCACTCAAGTCGTCATCGCGTTCGAAAAGTGACAGCGCAGCGCAAAGCAGGACACTTTGTATGCACGCCGTCGGTCTGGCCAACACGTTTCCCCTATCAGCCGGCCATCGCGCGAAAATGGACCCAGCGCTGCCTGCGCGGAGAAAGAGCTGAACTCTATATATTTCATAATATTCTCCGACTATAGCTGTTCCACCTCCGAACACCGAGCAAGCTATTAATCCTTGGTGTGGGAGCGCATACGAACTGGCTCCTTCTTCTGCGATCGCCTCATTCGTCCCGGGTATACCCGTATCTATATATATAGGTATATATGTGGGTGAGAAAGATGAGTGCAGCGCGATTCAGGCTGTTTTTCCATTGGAAAGCGCGTCGCCGAAGGCCAGCACGTATAAGACGCGAGCGATTTATTGGCCGCGTAATTTCCGCGGGCGCGTGGTGCGCCATAAAACTCGCGGAACGATCGAGTTTGAGAATTCGAGCTGACGATGCTACCAGCGCAGAGGTATCGGGAACTTTGACGTTTTTAACGTCGAAGCGCGTTAAAGCGTCGTGGTTTAATTAATAATTCCTCGAGAGCTAGCTCTGTTCGCGAACTTTCAACAAGAGATCGCGCGATCCTTCTGCTCCTTACATTATAGATTCGTCGTTTAATTTTTCGACGCGATTTATCGCGCTGCGCGCGCTCTCTCTCTCTCTCTCTCTTTTGCGACGGAATTTATGCCCCGCGAAATATACATCGTTTGCATTTATCTCCGATATGCAGATCCGCGTAGTGTGCCACTGCGTTTATCAGATGATAAATGTGTAACGCCGAGAGAGGGCTCTTTCTCGCTCGACCATGCAAATATTGTAGAAACTTTTTCGAGGGCCAGAGAAAAAGAGTTACTAACTATAATACACGTGAAACGTCGTTGCGCAAATAAATCCGTCGACGTTAATACACGTGCGCTTCGCGTATCTCAAATATTTATACGCGTTTGAAAGAATTCAATTTTTCCCCGCCCGAAAAAAAAAATTTATTAAAACGTTTCCTCGTTGCGAGAGCCATCTCGGATTACTCCGGCTTTCAAAAAAAAAAAAAAAAAAAAAAAAAAAAGCGCGTTCGATCTGCACTACTATACTGCTCCGCAAACGAATCACGAGCGCGCTTATACTCTTCTTGCGCTCTCGTCAAAACAAAAGCAAAGACCCTGATCTGCATTTTCCCGCTGCGCTGTATAGCTCAAAACAAGAGGACGAGAGGCAAGACGACGAGAAAAGGAGAAGGAGAGAAAGAGAGAGAGAGAGAAATAGCAAAGACGGGGCAGTAGCAGCCGCGAATGCAAATTATCACGAGAGGCCGTTATAGCGTGTCCGGGAACGTAATTTACATCCGTAAGGCTGTGAGTGCACGCGTAAAATCTTGTAGACCACGGAGCGGCTTGCGATTGTCATTGGCCTCGTAAAATCTGCAGGCGAAACTTTTCGCGTCACGTGCAAACTATCCCTTTGAGAGAATTGGACTTTATACGCTTCGGTTTTTGACGTGAGCTTTTTTTCACGAACATATGTAGCGTGCTTTTTCCATCGGTTTGCAATATCCATCCCTTTTCCAACTGAAATCGCGCAAAACCAGTGGATATAACGAAAGTTCGACTATAGCGACTCAAAATATTCATATAATATGCTCATCCACGCACTCCTAGTAGTTTTCTCGATAATCAAACAAGCCTGGCGTGCGGCGAAACGAAAAAAAAAAAAATCGCTTGGAAAGAATGCGCCGCCCTCGAAATTCCAAGCTCTAAATACCTGAAATCCCAGCCGTATACCCGTGCGCCTCATTATTACAAAATCTTATAAACTCTCTTGGAGGAGAGTAGAGAGCGAGCGAGAGAGAGAGAGAGAGAGAGAGAGAGGCGTTCCAGAGCGCGCACGAGCGCTTCCGCAACTTCTCCGGCGGCGCAATTCTCTCGAGAATTTCAACCGAGTATATATAGCGTCTTGCTGTAGCAGAAGCAGCCACGATACACAAGGAAAACACGCGCGCGCGCGCGCGCGCTCGCGTGGCTGTACGCCGCTGAAGCAGGGAAAACTTAATTCGGCCCGACGTCACTGTTTCTGGCATTTTACCGCTAGTGCTGTTCTGCTGCCTCGACGTCCTCCAAATCTCTCGCTTATAACACAGGTACATACGCAGTTCTCGCGCGCGACATTTCTATTACCGCGCCAAGCCGCGGTGCAGTCGATTCTGCGTATAAGAGCTGAGAATCCTTGGGATTTTACTCGGAGCTTGACTGACACTGACGCGATCTCTTCTCTCTCACTCGTCTTTTTTTTTTTTTTTTTTGCACGTCGCTTGAATTATTTTTCAAACTCCTCGCTGCTGAGACGACGGACAGCTGATGTAAATTATGCGAGCGTTGGTTCGATTCGCGATGAAAAAATCGAGAACGACAAAAAGAGGTCGAGAGAACAATGCTACGGTGCCCGAGGGAAAATGAGAAGCGAAGATCAAAGGGTTATCGTGCTACTACTTCGTAAAGACGCTATACAGCAAAGATCGGCCGTATAGTCGAAGATCTATTGGGGGATCGGCGTAGCGCTCTTGGTCTCGGGATTACGGAAATACGGCGGCGGCGCTCTCTCCTTAACGCTTCGTGCGCGGCGCGCTGATGCTGAGTTACGCCGGACGCTATATCCCTGGGACCCATTACCTTCCTGAGAGCGGCAGCGTCGGCGTCGGGACTGACCTGTAAATACACTCTCGCTCCTGTGTAGACCGGAGAGGAGATCACTGCTGTAGCTGCGCAGTGATTTTTTCGCTGTCTCATCTTTACCCTCTCGTGTAGCTAGGTTTTTTTTTTCCTCGCGCCACGGGAGGAAGAGCCCTTTTCCGCTGGGATAACCCTTTTCTGCTCTGAGATTTGTCGTGTCTCGGGCTTAATAAGCTACCGGTCGCGCGCGAAGGGATCAGTTCGGCTCGTCGGATGCGGATTTTCGGCAGAGAAGTACTTTGTTAGTATATAGCGTATATACGAGATCAGAATGCGCGCTCTTTGACCCAAATGTCATCGGACTCTGCTGGATAGTGGACGTGTGCAGCTATATAGCGAAAGAAGAGATGGATCTCTCGTTTATTCGCATTTGATTCGGTCTGCAGCACGTATATTTATAAAACGAATCGCGAATTTCGACGTTTCGTTTTACGCGATATTTCCGGCATTGTACAACTCCACTGTACTCGTATACAAGCTTCCGCTCATGTATCGAGCTAAAGCGCGTTATAATTGAATGATTTGTCGATGAAGTCGAGCAATATTGACGAATTTCCCGCCACTCGATATTTATCGTTACGATATATTTTAAACTCGCGCGCTTCTCGTGGAATATAAATACGAGTCGTGTGAAAAATATGAATTTATATAACAAGTGCGCTGATGATGAAAAAAAAAAAAAAAAATACCGATTCACTCAAAATCGGAGGCGACAAAACACGCCTCCTGATTCCAGCGCAGCCCGAATTAACCCCCTTGAATTTACTCCGGCCTTGAAAAAAAGCTCGACGCAATGAAAAAACAAACGAAAATAACACACACAGTGACAGCGCGTGGAAAAACAGAGCCGTCGCGCACGTCCTCGAGGTGCAATTTTCGGACTGACACGCCGGAGCGCGACGAAGCTATGCCGGTAATGACCATTGTATGGCCAGTTCGTTCGTTCGCGCGCCACGTGTGCGTTTGCCAGCTACAGGAACGCGAGGGGGAGTGAGTGGGGAGAGAGCGAGTGGGTTCGCGCGTATTTATGGTTATAGGGCGTTTATAGCAGTTTCGAGTGCGAGCGCGCGGCCCGGCTGCCTCGTAAGTTGGGATGCCGCGCTGTCAAGCTGTTTTCGGAGCTTGATTAATTAGCCCGTCGCGGCCGGGCTCTCAACGCCGCAAGCTGCTGCTGCAGCCGCTGTTACTAAATCCGCTGGCTCGCTGTGTGTTTGTGTATGTGTGCGGCGTTTGTGTACTCGGTACAGCTCTCCCTCCCTCTTTTTCCGCGCGAGGATCGTTAACCCTCTCTTGATGTTTCGGAAAATCAGCCTTGTGCTTACTCCGGACTCTGGAACGAAATGATGCTCGTGTTGCCGCGAGTATATATATATGTGAAATTACAAATTACGTATTCCGCGCGTAGCTCGAGTCATCCCTCCTAGTTGAGCGAACCATCAGCGCTGCAGTTTATAAACTTAAAAAACGTCACGGAATTCCTCGTCAACTGGAGCACTTTTAAAATCTCCATCGTTAGCTTTATTCCCCGACGACTTTCGTTAACGTAAACACAGTTCATCTCGCGTTGCGCGCATCTCAATTTGTGCCAACGTACACGGGCCGACAAAGTAATTGTAAACGTCGACGTTTTTTTGTTGCAGCGCGATTAGCGCGATACCACCTCTCCACTGCGTCGTTCAACTTTCCGTAAAAGAACTGGAAAGTTCGTTAGCGCGCTATCCTAGAATGAAATTCCTAGTTTTTTGCCTGCACACCCTCTGTTCTCCTTTTTCGCGAGCGAGGCAGCCCCTTTGACGTTGCAGCACGGGGAAAGGAATTTTTGTAAAAACAGATTGGAAAATAGTTTCGAAACATGACAAAAAATATTCATGGCTATTCTAAAAAGATGTTTTGAACAAAAAATCGACAACTGTATAGAATGCTGGTTGAAGAAGTGATCCAACTTGGAGTTTACTACTGATATGCAGCGTCGGGTTTGATACAGAAATTGTAATTGATTGCAATTAGCATGATTGGAAAGGGTCGGAGATTCAGGTACAAACGAACCACTCCGGTATAGCGGCTGGTATAATACTTGAATGAGTGCGATCTTGCTTCTTCGAAGACTCGAGCGGAGACTAGTTGACTTGATCAGAAGCGAATATTCGAATAATACGATGCTTTTCAGAGACATGAAGATTACTAGATTCTAATTAATTTGTTCAACTGATCCTTAATAAAAATTGAGCGAGTGATCTAGAGAGAGCGTCAGGCTTATGACATTCAGCCGTAGATTCACCCTCCCATAAGAATAGTTATCACTTCAAAAACCTTTTAACAGTTTTTTTATGATTGAAGGGCCGTATATAATTATTCATAAAAACTGATTCAACCCTGGTGAATAAAATTCTTTGATAACGCTCTATAGTTGTCTTTTGTAGCTTCAATTCGAGACTAAAAGGAGGCTTGGGCGTTTGGTGCCGTATCAAGCGAGGGGCCCCGTGGGTGCACGTATTCTCATAGCTGCTAATTTTTTTTTAAATTGTATGTATTAAAGTCATATCCAAATAGAGAAGTAATAAAACGCGAAAAAGTTACAAAAAAGTTGTCAGAAAATTGCAAAAGGTATGCGTATTAACGGTAGCTGTGACAACATAACCTCACATTTTATACATTTTTACACTTTTCTTTTGATTAAAGTCGTCAACCCTATATTTTTATGAAACGAATAGATTTCTCGCAATCAAAAGTATTAGTATATATTGACTCATTGGAACCCCTCGCTTACTTGCAGAGTATTATTCGATTTTGACGAGGAGTCCCATAAGACTACGTGTTAAAGTGGCAATTTTTCGGTAGCGATTATTTTGAAAATGAGGTCGTCAACCATGGTTTTTCTTTTTTTTTCAAACAACTTTGGCATACTTTATTGAGATAATCCTCAAGTTTCAGAGCATTCTGTCGTTTTTCTCATAAACGCCAATAATAAGAACAAACGCTCAATTTAAGCCGCGCCATTCTTCGCTTCTCGTTTCGCCTTTCATCTTCTTTATTTCACTTATATATCCGTTCGTGCTAAGTATTTCATTGTATTAAATTCAAAGAACCAATGAACTGCGATACCGTAACGAAATGAGAATGGAGAGTCACGGTGTGCATTTGCGGGTAGAGCCAATTTAACCATTCATAGAAGGACTGAAAAAATAATTTTTTGCAAATAAAACTTGTTTATGTTTTTATTTAAAAAATGTGACAATTTTTTAATGATATTATGTATAAACGTAACCAGGGTTCATGGATTCCAGTAAAATTTTGGACACACAAAATATTTATTAGCCAAGAACAAACATTATTTTAATAATTTTTATTCATTAATTTTCTTTATTAGTTTTAAAAGCAATGTTGCTACGTATAATTCAAGTATACAAAGGTTAAAGTAAAACAAAAAAAATTATTTAGTTTGAACGTCAGAGGCGAGAATCGAACCGTGGGACTGCCAGTTATACGAGCCCGTCGGTATAGCAGACATTGCACTGCTCTCTCTTACTCGGGCAGTACCAATGTGCCCAGTAGGTGGCGAACGCCAATTTCCTGACTAACACTTTACTCGCAAGTGGTCAAATAAGCACCTGATTCGTATATATACGGACGCCTGCAGTCGATATGCCAGTAGTCCGAAGTTGCTCTGGGATTAAAATGCTCTCGAGCAGAGGAAACCGACATTTTCACCACTCCCATATTCTGAAATAGTGCTGCGAAAAACCATATAAAAATGCAATAGAACTAAGTGTTTCCTTTGATCGAAAGTAACCGTAGCAACGACGACGATTACTGTTTTGTTTTTTTTTTGTTTTTTTTTTTTCAATTATGTCGTATTTTTGTTGCTATCATTTTAACAATTTTTTGTCGATGCGCATGTATAAACAACAAATACTGTTCCAAAAACGAAAAAGTGATAATCCTATTCCTCTTGTGATTGGTTGTTCGACTGACCAATCAGAACAGTTATGCGCGAATCATTTTCGTAGACAGGACAAGCCCATACGTGTATATTTCCTTCTTATACTCGTGACTATAACGCTCAATTTTTGAGTGAAGTACAAACTGGTTAATTGTGACAAAGCCGCAGGAAAATTCTATTAAATATTATGTATTCTAGACGCCTTTTTGTATTAAAAAAAGGCCTGTACAAGCAAACACGTTTATCGTCAATAAAAAAAAATTCGTCGATACACGTCCACATAAATATCCCATTCCCCCTAGTCTCACCTTTATTCCCCGTTGCCCTGGAGGGAATAGTGCCGAAGTTAAACAAGTATCAACTGCATCGCGAGCATAGTCCTCTCGCAACCTCCATTTTTACGGGACAAAACCCGCAGCAGCAGTCCATTCCTCCCTTGTGTACTCCCTCTCGCATAAAATCCGCAAACTTTGGTCGAACATCAGTTTCCATATGCTGCCGAACTTTCTCAAATGTAAAACACACCACCGCCGCCACTGTCGCACAAAGCGGCCAGATTTCCATCGCGACACGACGACGTCGAGCAGAACACAACGCGCGGAGAGCAACTTGGGCCGTGCTCTATTATAAGACGCGGCTACACTGGCCGACGTTTGTAATGAAGTTTTGTATGGGTTTCTTTTCAAGAAAAGCTTTTTTTCTGTCGCAAGTATGAATTATGAGAGGACTGATGGCGTTCGATGGGAATTGCCGTGTGAAACATTAATGAACAGAGTCTTTTGTATTAGCGTCGATTTTTCGAGAAAAGCTATACTCATGATGCTTAATAGCAGTAATGAGCGAGAGCCTGTTTTAATGGTCGTATTACATTCGATACTCTTATTACTTCTACTTGCTTTGGGAAATTTTCTCGGAATATAATTATATTGATAAAAGCTCAGTATTTAACAAGAATATATTAAAAAGATTATATAATACGTTTTGAAACCGGTGTAAAAAGTGATTATACTTAAAGTTTTTATAGTCATCGCTGAATAAAAATATTTAGCCTATCATTTACAGTTGTAGGTATAGTTATCGTTGTCAATCTCAACACGGCGTGTGTATTATTATAGAATTAGACAAAAAAGTTAAAATATGATCGCTGATTAAATCTGCAACGAAAAAAAAAACACCCCTTCGCATTAGATATACAGTTTCACTTGTGGCAAAGATCTGCCGCATTGGCGCGCAGAACTAACCTCTGCTTTAAATTGTCTGCAAAGTTCGCGGCTTCGAATTCAGCCTAGCGTACGGCTGATTGCGGCCAAGCGTTTGTGTGTGTGTGGGTGTGTGTATATACATATAGGTATACACACTCATATAAGGCACAGCATATAGCCATCTGCACGGCAGAACGCCTCGCGTACTTAGAGAGTAGTTGACTTCTCGAAGCGCGCCCTCGCGTCTACTGTTGACTCGTGCGAGGCGCGATGCATCCGCAAACTCTGAGAACGGGATCGACCGCGCGATTTCCGGCGGCTTTGCGTCGAGTATATATAGTAGGCTGCACACTGCGCTGCCGCTTATATATACACTCGGGTTTGGAGTTTCTGCGCTCTTTCGTTCGCATGCGCCATTGCCTTTTTGAAGTTGCTATATATAATGTGATTTGATGTGTTTCGTCGTCGAAATGATTCGCTTGATTCACCGATTGTACAATATGTTATATATATGTGGAAGTGAGCGACGAGAAACTTTCGTCGTTGCATATGCGTATGTATGTTATACTATAAGTGGAATTATATAGGTGTTATGAGTGATTGCAGAGTCGAATCGCGTCTGATTTAGTCGGTTTGCGTATATTAACGGATGTATGTTATTTATATCGAGCGCTATATTTGTTCCAATATTTAAATTATGTCTGCACGATGTTCAATTGCAGCCGCGTCACTGGTATTTACGCGTAATTGTTATATATATATATATTTGTGCGTTGGTTTATGATATCATCCGATTAAATTGTAATAGTTTACACTCGCGGCTTCAGTTGTATAGCAGCCGTTAAATCGATAGAGCAATAGAAATCTGCATTACACCGCGAGATTTCATTGCAAAACTCCACTGCGATTCTCCCGAGTTTAATCAAAACATACTGCGCAAAACAGCAAACAAAAAATGAACCATTTTCCGATCTTCAATAAATACGTAGAGGCAAACATCCCACTGTATCCTATAATGCGCACATATATATATATACTCCAAGTGCGCATCGAAGCTCAGACTCGCGGCTCTAAGAACAAATTGAACAACTAATTCCCTGACAAAGGCGTTAGCGCGCGGCGATCGAGCAAGCGCTGTAGCACACGCGCTCGAGAGCTGTAGAAACAATGCCGCGGTTGAGCGCCGACAAAAGTCTCTCTCCCCCGATATTCATTCCAAATACAATAACTCCCTTATCAATAAGCCGCACACACGTAGACCTTTTCGAGAGAACGAGAGAGCAAGAGACGCCTATACAGAGTCACATACACACACACGCAAGATCGTGCGGTAGCTTTGGAGTTAGCTGTTCGCCTTGCCGTATGACTTAGAGATAGATAGAGAGGTAGCTAGGATGCCGGGAAGTTTCGATCCTCTCTCGGTATAGTCTGCATTGTCGGGAGTAAACTCATTACGAAGCCCCGTGTGCAGGGTTAAGCAGACTCTCGGTACTGTATCTTTCGCCGAGGCGAATTTAAGCCTCTATATATGGACTACTATACTATACTGCGCGTGCCGAGGTATAGCTGGTGTATACATTCTTCTTTCGAGGAAAGACTAAGGAGAGAGTGGCTGAAAGAGAGATGAGCACTAGTAGTGCGACCGTTTAATCGGTCAGCCGGAGGGACTTCATTATAGATATAGCCGATGCTATTCGAGACGCGCAGCTATAGCTTCAACTGTAGATGCAGCGAGAGGAGATTTATAAGCGTTTTAAGAGCTCGATAGGCGACTTTGAGTGCGGGAAATTTTTAATGACCGAAGCTGAATTCTTTTTTGTCTCAGCTATAAACGTGAAATCAACATTTACATGCACGCGCCACGTATTCCAATTGATTTTACGCTCGAGATTTTATTTGAAAAAAAAAACGCGCTCTTCTACGAACGATCAGCTTCGCGAAAAGCTTCTTTTTTTCGTCCCCGACCTATCTCTCTACTATACGCGTCGATAATATTCCGATGCGGCGTGGAGAGCGTTGCTGCTGCAGAGCAGCAGTAGGGAAGGACGCCGTCGCGGCAGCATTAAATCAGGAGATTACGGTCGACACAACGGATTTTGTAGTGGCGCAGAGCGAGCGAGAGAGAGAGAGAGAGAGAGAGAGAGACAGACTTGTGCTCCACGGCATCCGGAAGAGGCTTAAACCGGCGAGTCTCTGTCGCGTGTCGCTCTTTCTCTCTCCGCCTTCGTAGTAGATTTTTATCTCTCCTTGCTTACTGCGAATCTCGCCCTCTTTATTTTTTTTTATTTCCTTCCCTCGAGTGCTGGATATCGGATAGCCGCAGGGAGATTTAATTAGATCGTCCTCACGGAATCCTTTTGTTTGTCGGGCGCGTCGAGACTTATATTTCCCGCAAAACGCGGGTGAATCGGGACGATATTTGAAAAAATAAAAATGCTTTTCCTATAGATCATGTAACTCTTTCCATCTTTTTATTTAATTTGAATAGACAAGAAAAAAACGAGCAACAACAATAACTCGCGTTCGGTGATGAAATGACGGGGAGGCAGACATACATACGCGCACGAGTCTCTATTTGCCTCTCTCGTAATAAGTGCGCAAGCGAGGGACAAAGTGTGGAAAGCTCTGCCGAGGGAAGAAGAGCGCGCGAATTTTCGCGTACACTCACTTTGCCGTACTTACGCACTACTGCAGAAAGAGAGAGACAGGGAGAATTCTCGGGCTTTTATCCACGCCCCACATCCTCGCATGCTCGTCTCTTTTCCGGGGGAAGGGTACGGAGAGAGGCTGGAGAGAGAGAGAGGGGGAGGGGGAGAGGCATTACTGGCGCTGCGACGCATTCACCATCGCATTTCCATCTGCTTAGCGGCGAAATCCGCTTTATGTTACGACTCTGCAGAGCTAGTGCGGGATATAGGCAGCGCGCGAGTGCCGTCGACACTGATTGCGAGAGACACACGTGCGCGCGCGCGTTGTGCGAGTAAACCTCTGTTTTTTACCTTCTCTTTTTTTTCGGATATATAGGCTCTTTCTTTTTCTCCGATCGACGGGACACAACCCCCTCGATAATTCGACGGGCTTGAAAGAGAGGGACGGAAGAGGATTAAGTGGACTCGAGAGTCGAGGGTGTCGAGTATGTATACGGTGTATAAAAGCTGCTCTTTTTGCGCACTCGAGCTATATACATGCCGCGCATTCGATTGTTGCTTCGAAATCAATTTAATAATTTAATGTTGTTCGGATGCTTGATTCCTATTATATACTTCAAGCTATACCTATGCAGTATACATATGGGTGATTCTAGGTATTCGAAAAATTTATGAACGATCACTAATCAGTTAAATAAAACCGATCAAAATGGTCGCACGACATTAAAGTATACGGAACCACAATTGATCGACTATTTTACGCTATACTCGGCTGCACCAAGTATATAATGTTGTAAAGAAAGTAGAGCGTAGAAACGATAAATCCATGAACATCCAAAGAACCATCTCCCAGCAGGTATACGTCAAAGAAGAAAGAGAGAGCCATTAAATTTCGAGCGAGCGCGCGATTTTTGCTCGGTTTCTGAAATTATTGGCCCGCGTCAGACACACACACACATATATATAGGCACACATATACGCGCGCTTCTGAACAAATTTGCACGACTCGTTTCATCCGCTTTGATCGGTGAACCTTTGCGTGATGCTTTAAAATGCCGCCGCTGAGGTCCGGCCAAAGTATTTTCATTAAACTCTCATTATCGAGAGCTGCCGCCGGCTGCGCGTCCCGCGCTCGTATTCTCTCTCGTATATATACACAACCTGATGGCGTATAAGGGCTGTGGAATATGGCGCGGGCGCGCGCGCGCGCGCTTGTGCATCCATCTGTAACGACGCATGAAAATAAAACGCCGACGAGGACGCGACGACAAAGTGACACGGTGTGTTTTTCGATTTTCGACGCAGACGTATATCGATACGCCCGGCCAGCTGTTACTCGTCACACGATATGGTTATTGCGATCACTGCGAGTGTTTATTATAGAGAGGCTGAAAAATCGCGTCTATATAAAAATGAGCAACAATCAGTGTACTTACTTCTTCCATATTGAGCGTTAACTTTTTCGCGCCTATATGCGACTCTTGACGGCGGTGCGAAAGAAAAAAACGAGCTCAATTTCCAAGCTTCAATCGTGCCTGTAAAGCGTCCTGCTTTTTTCCGAAACGATAAGCCAGCGCGTGAAGAGAATAACGAGAGATAGACGCAGCCCGAGGCACGGATTATACGCATCAAGATCTCTCGCATCGTAGCGAGAGAGAGAAAGAGAGAGAGAGAGAGAGAGAGAGAGTCATTCCGTCTGCTCTTTTTTCCGGCGCTGCCGCAGTGTTTTCCGGCTTCTTGCCCAGAAAGTTGAATTGTCGCGAGACAGAGAAGAGGCTCGCGTTATTAAAACTGACGGGCAGGAGAGAGAGAGAGAGAGAAAAAGACGGCGCAGCAATGCGAGACAATGCGCTGCCGATTGTTGAGCGGGCAAGTTCCCTCTCTCTCTCTCTCGCTCTTCTCTAACCACCTGCATTTACCAACTTGCCTCTGTCCGTGTTTCGCTCAGGGCGCAGTCCCTCCTCTCCTTCTTTTTATTCGCGCAGCAGCAGCAGCAGCAGCAGCAGCGAGAGGAGTCGGAGAACGACGAGGGCGTCGCGTCGCCCGTTGCAGCGGAGGATTTGAATAATCGTGAATGCAGGGCCTCGCGCAGGAAGCTCATTAGGCATGGCCCGAGGTTGTGTCTTTCTCTCTCCCTCTCGCTATATCCGTACGCCGAGCCGACGGGCTCCCTCACTTTTCTCTGCTTATTTTTCTGCGGCTTTCTTTTTCACGCCTTTCAACGAGCCGAGAGCCGAGAAAATCTAGATCCCACGCGTGCGAGCGAACTGTGCGCGCGTTATACGGAATTCCAAAGGTCGAAGGACAATAGCTCAACTCGATGCTATATGGATCAGATAATCGCGCGGGCTCATTGGTAATTACACGATAGTGTTACAAGGGTCTCGTTGCGATCAATTTTCATTAAATTTTGACGCATAACGCGCATCATAAGTCGTCTTCCGAATAGACGCGTTCGCACACAAAAGTCGCTTTTCAATTTTCGCGCTCCGTGCCGGACAGATGAGATAGCGGCGCGGAGACTTCCTTCGCGTCCTGCTGAGAAAAAATTGAATCGTTCGGGCAAGCTGTGACCGTACGTCGCGCATAAAAGCTCGCGGGCAAAGGGGAAAAAGATCGCTAAGCGCTGCTGACTCGGCCGTTCGCGCGCGATTTTTTTTTATTCTCGTCATGCGCGCGAATCGGGCGAAAACGCGTTCGTGGACGAGGAATAAATTTCTCTCCCATACGCCAGGTAGCCTTATACCACTGACATACCTTATATATCGCGTGCCTGCTCTCATGCGAGATAAATCTGCCCCGCGAGAAAAGGGAATATTCACCTATTTTTGGCCAAGACTGCGGGCAGTGGTTTGCCGCAAAGTTAATATACGCGCGGCGTATATATAGAGTGTTACGCCGTGCGATTTTTCCAGAACTCGATATTTATCTCGTATATAGCGACGCTAAAGTTGCGGATATTCGACGAGCCAGAGGGCAGACTTGATTAACGGATTTCAGTGAAATCGGCGAGCAATCAATCTCGAATTAAATCAACTATCGTTTACCGATACACCGCGCGGACTATGCGGCCGCGTTAAAACCGGCAACGTTTTTATTATATATATATATATACGTATAGGCCGTTTTTACGTGAAATCGATCGCTCGCTTCGGAACAAATAATGTGCGAGTGTGTGTATATACCGACGACGAAAAAAATGCTCCACCGTATTTTATAACGGTATAGCTTAAATTTCTTCAAAAAGCCCGAGCTTTAAACATGTAAGCAGCGGCGCGGCGTAAAATTAATCGCATCCGCGCATAGTTTAGAGAACAATAAAGCAGGAAAATGAGAGCGAGACGCGGTGGAAGGGACGCGCGAACAGAAGAAGTGCGTGGCTTGTCGTCCACTCTACGGTTCTCTCTCTCTCTCTCTTGCTCTCTCCCTGTAGGCCAGTAAAAGCTATGCCGGCACTGCAGGGCCCAGGCATAAAATTATGCCGACACCGGTTAACTCATGACCCGAGCGAATCTTAACGGGCGTTCTATAGTCGTTGTCCGGCACCAGCGCAGCTCCGCGCGCGAGTGCGCATAAAATTACGCAGCTTTACGACGTCGCTGTAGCCTCTGCTCTCCTCCTCCCCCATTGTGTATACGTTTTCACCTTGTATATATAGAGCCGCGCGCACATGTCCGCGGCGCTATTGTGCGTGTGCAGCGCGAGTGAATTGTCGCTTTTGGCGGAGGTGATCTAGCGCGGCTCTTCATTTGAACTCTCGATTCTTCGTGTGGTATACGCATTTATTTATACAATATAATTATATTACATGATGGAGACATCCCGTGATTACGGAAAATTCACATTCCCAACAGCGTCAGCAGTTTTTCCTTTGGCTATGTAGGTACATACAAGCTCATCCATCTCCTGCGAGAGCGCGCTAATCCATTATATACCAAGTTTCCGACGTACCTACATCGGCCCCGGCGTCGCGATTTTCGGCTTATAGCGGCGGCGACGTTCGGGATAAAGTTCGGCGGATAGCCCGCGGCAGTTCTATACCCGAAGAAGCCGCACCAGCGAATTCTCACTCGTCCGCGAAGCCTCAGCCAAGTTTACGATAGCGCAGTCGGATACAAGGGAACAGAAGCTCTTTTTCTTCTCTCAAGCTCTGGCGAATTTTAGTTACTCTAAAAAAAAGAGATGCATACTATATATATGAACAATCGTTGCACGCGTGAATTTAACGTTTTGGGAGATACTGTTAGCTATCACTGTACTGCTGTAGTGATTTTCACAATAGAGTGTGATAATTTTTATGAGACAGTTTTTGAACTGAAGAAAAAAGGCTGTACCCCGCGGCCAGCAGATTCTTAAGGATTATTATTTTAAAATCAAATTATTCAATTTGTATGACGTCTTGTTAAATTTATTCTACATGCATATATATACATGAAAAATTTGTCAACAAGATAAATGGTATAACAATTTGTTTCAGTACTTTTTTAGTCCAGGACACACGATTATACTTTTTATTAAAAAAATATATACATTTATATAGCTACGCGACGCTTTCACTCCGCGTAATTTTCTGGAAAATGAAATCCCTGTTATATAATAAGATGGTACCTCTTTTCAATTTAAAATTAAACACGCAATGGGATTACTCGACAAAACATCATTGTGCAGATTCTGAATCCCTGAAACGACTTATACAGAGCCGAATTTAATTTGGCACTGTCAGAAATGGTCTTAATGCAATACTTTTTGAAAGCAGAGACGAGGCTCACTTTGAGACTGCACAGAATTGCTCAATCTGGGCGGAGAGTAAAAAAAAAAAGCGTGCGCGCGCAAATATGAAATTAAGAGCGAGGAATATTAAATCGTCTCGGCTGTGATGAGAGAAGCGAGAAATGAGCTGCCGAGACAAGTGCGAGGCTTTCTGTATAATATCCTCGTAATTACTTATAATCTTGAAGAGTAGGATTGAGTAGGCGTTTGTCGGACGATGACGCGCGCATCGAATAGTCGAGAGGAAAAACGTCCGATATCAACTGCAAACATCCTGATAATTGAAGGCAAACGATAGACCTGCACCGTCATGATTGAATTCTTATCCACACAAGCGAAAATCTCTGATGGGTATAATCAAACTAGTTTACGTATATACATATATAGCAATTCCGCGCGACGCCCGTATAAGTATTCTAATCGGCGTGCAGAACTCCATGATAAAGTGACTTCTGCAGCCGTGAGGCTTGTCTATCACTCTCGAGTGCAAGCAGCAGAGTCTGCTTATATACGTATACCTACTAATACACTAGTCAAAATCGGTGCATTCTTTTACTTTTCGTTTATTTTTAAATATGCACTGTTAAAGAAGCTGTAACCGTAAACCTACAACAAATAACGATTTTTCGAGTAAATTTAACAATCATATTTGTCCTGATTAAGAATAAAAATTTTCCCGTAGAAACTGATTTGACTAATTTTGCATTCCGTAATTTTTTTTTTATTAGTTAGAGGTATCCAATGATATTTTTTAAGGGCTCTAATTATTTATCAGATATTTTTCTTATAGTACAATTTTTTTCAATAAAAACTTGGCGTTAAATCTTTAGCAATACATAAATGAGTACGACGAAATTGCGATTTCCCATAAGAGCCCGTGTTAGACAGTAAAAAATAAAAACATTGATTTCTCGACTTGTAGGTATCCTAGCTTTCTGAAAATTTATGTAGATAATTTTGAGGCATATGCGAACCTGTATACAAAATTTCAGAATTATCTTGGCGTTATTTCTATTTAGTATAGAACCTCCTTAATCTCCTCCCTCTCTCTCTCTCTCTCTCTCTCTCTCTCTCTCTCTCTCTCTTGAGTGCGTGCCCCCGCGCGCGAACGTGTGCACTGCTGCAGCGCGCATCAAGTTTCGAGCGCGTTTTTTATCAAACTTTAATTTGTTTCGGCTCTTTCGCCCCATTATACGCGTAAATATAATTTTGTTTGCCCCGGCTCGGCGGCGGCTCCAGCATCATTCATTGCGCTTTAATTTGACACGTGAGGTTTGCAGCGTTTGCGCGCTCGACGACTTTCTCCGCCGAGGACTATTTTCTCTGCTGGTGTGTTTGTATTATATATATATACTATGTGAAACTGATACTCACCGAAAATTATAAGTCGTATACGCCGCTCGGGATATTATCTCCGCTGGCGTCGAGTCATCCTGAAAGCAATAGAAAATAGCACGAAATCAATTAAGATGCATCAGGAGTGTATATTATTTTATGTATTTTCAAGCTGATCATCGTAAAAACTGCGACGGACTATAATGAGTTCTCGTCGATCCGACTGAACAGCGTGCTGTATCAGTCACAATAGGACGTTTCTCAATGAGCGCGAATTCTTTGGGACAGCGCCGCTGGCTATACACACCGAAGTGTACTTGGAGACGATCTGCCGCGCTAACGAACATCCCGCCGCGTCGTTTGCTCGCGAGCGAGATATCAGTCGCTATATAGTCTTGATTATTGCGAGCAATTATATAATACTTGAAAAATAATAATATTCATTCCTTCCTGATCCTTCTCCGAAGAAAGCAGAGGAAGAAGAGATGCAGAGCACTCTAGTACAGCTATTGCAAATGTACAGGTCATACGGCTCGTATTTCTCGAAATTTTCGAACAATAACCCCAGCACGTCTGAATAAACAAAACAATGCGCTCTCTCGCGAGCGCGCGCGCGATTCATAATTCAGTCGTAAACTCGCTCTCTTCCTCTCCGACTCGAACAAAACTGTTTCCCCCGTAAACTTTGCAGCTTCGTTCCTTTAATTCGGGGACTGCGGCGGCGGCGTCTGTAGGGAGATCCTCGCGCTCAAAAGTTAAAGCTTGTCACTTTCCATACGCGCAGATAGCAGAGCTTAGATGAGAAATTTATGAAGCACGTCGCAAAATTTTCGACTTCGCGCCTTCGGGTATTATATACATAATTATGCGCGCGCTATTTTCTTCGAATAAAATTCCTACAGTCGCGTGAGCTCCAAAATACCCTGGGCTCATCCAGCCGTGCAGCGGTAGGGAATTCTCGCGCAGGTGTATGCACATTTCATCATACTTCTAGGACTATCGCTGCAGCTGCTGCGAGACTCGAGGAGTTTGAGGGAAAGCGTTATCGGTTGCGCATACCGTCGAGTATTGCCGCGTCGATGCTTTATCTTCTTTTTGGAGGCAAATTCGTGCAGCGGTGACCTGTTCCGCCTCGGGGAGAGAAATCTCGATTTTTTTCTATCTATTATTATTATTATCATCATCATTGTTATGTCTGAGAACAAACACATCGTCGTGCGCGGCATTAGGCCTCGAGTTTAACGAATTCTACTACGGCGCGGAATAAGGAACAGCAGTCGACGCGATTATTTGGTCAACGCGTTCATCCGAATGCAAACTCTCGCCGCGAGTCACTTTGTAATTCCGTTTTTGCGAAGCTCCACAAACGGAGCCAAGCACGTTTGATGCCTTATGCGAGCACGCGTTTCCTCATTTTCCGCCGCAGTAGCAATGCACAGTCGTTGCCGGGCTTTACATCTCGAATCAGCATCAATTATACATGCGATTCCCGGGAACCTTTTTTTTTTCCGTATCATACGGAACCTTGATTTTCGAGGAGGAGAAAACCGACGCGCGTTAAAGCGTATCAGAACCAATACGAGCTTGCGAAGTTTAGCAGAGGAAGTTTATTTCGCTCGTCTGATTTAAATTTCAAAACTACACGAGTGATTTTTGCAAAAGTTAGTCCACAGCACTCTCGATGTCGTTTTTGAATACGAAGTTCAAACTGTAAAATTCAATGTGCCGGCCTCTCTCTCTCTCTCCCTCCTCTCGATATATATATGTCAGCGTGCATATAAAGTTAGTTTCGAACTATTTTATTATACGGGCTTTCGACGTCATCCTATTTTATCGTATCGACGAGCTGATATGATAGAGAAAAAATCTGCCTTCGATGCTAACGGCGAAATTTTCCGATACGCGCCACAATGAAAAAGAAGCACACAATTATCTATCCAATTCAGCATACGCAATGTACGCTCGAGAGGAGAAAAGAATGCCGGGCTCCTGAGAACTTGCGACACCTTCCGTAGCGAAGAATTTTCTCGCATAGCGTTCGCGCGTTAATTTAAATAATGGCTGCACCTGCCAGCTCGTAATCGGTCGCTCGCAGCCGCGCAAAGTGAATTGAATTTCTTTCCGCGATCCTGAATATCGCTTATACGGCAACTACTCGCACGTCTATCCGAATTAGATTGCCGCGTGCTCGGCGTTCTTTCCTGAAATTTCTCCTTTTGAAACACGTATGTTCTCTCCATTGAGATAAACCTCTTCGACTATACCGAACAACGATAGCCGCGTATAATTGATATATCGAGAGTGAGGAGGAAGCTCCGTGTATCTATAATACGGAGAGCTTGGCACGCGCCGCTGGGACCAAGAAAGAAAACGAAAGAGAGACGATATGAAAAAGCCGATAAGTCCGGAGGGATGAAGAGAAAGATGGAAACGCCGAGCGGTAGCCGCGTCCCCCGAGAGAGTATCATCCAGGAGAAAGAACGTCGCAGCGTCGAGATTCGAGCCAAGCCTTTGCCTGTCCGTCCGTGTGTCTCTCTTAGCGAAGTTTATGTATTATCATTACTCGAGTCCGGTGAAAAAGTGGACGTATACACTCACGAGCTGTCGCTGTACGTGTGTCTCTTCCCCCCGCTCGCTCCTTGAGAGGAAAAGCTCGCGCTTGTCCCCTTTGATATCAGATAATCCTGGGCCGTCTTTCTGTCCCACCCCTTCTTTTCCTGGGCATCAAAGTGCCTCTATCTCTCTTTCTGCAGTGAGTTTTCTTCGTCGTCGTGTTTTACTCGCCAAACAGCTATAGCGATCTCATTTTTGCGCGACTTTAAGATTTTTCTGTTTCGTTTCGTTTTTTTTTTTTGTCGAATAAACGAGAGCCTTCTTGCTCTGTCCTTTGTCCACGCGTGAATAGCTATCGCGAACGAATGAATTCTTCAGTTTTTACATTGACGAACGCGCTCTGATAAATTTCACGAATGTTCCAATGAAAACGGAAACATGAATAGCAGCAGAGGTTGATTGGATTTAAATTTCATCGACGGCGGCAGCGAATTCGCATCAAAGCATTCTTTCGTTGATTGGCTTACACATTCGATTGAAGAATCCGAGGAATTCGTCGGCTTTCCGACTCTCTGATCAACTTGCGTACGTACATGGAGCTTTGATTTTGAATGATAAATCAATTTTTCGAGCACATTAGTAGCAGCAACAGCAGCGATTTCGGCCTAATAGCTCGCGCGCTGTCATCAGAAGCTACTGTATCTTTAACGTGCAGTCGTGACGAGAACGGTCCTATAAAGTACGCTGACGAAGCCTTAGTATAACCGCCGGCAGGCAAAGTCATCGCTATACTCTACGTATATATATATATATATATATATATATACCTGTGTCTCGTCGTCCCGTGACTTAATTAATAATAACTAATATAATGGCGCGCGTGTCTCCCCGGCACTTCAAAGCTTCATTACTATTACGAGGGAGCTTGCAGCCAACTTTCAAAGGTAAACGTCCTTGGCAACGCACTTCTCTCTCTCTCTCTCTCTCTCTCTCTCTCTCTCTCGAGGAACGTCATTTCGACAAGTGTGTGCGCAGCGTACGCAAAGAGGAGGAGGACGACCGTTTGACGAGCGCAAGAGAGACGGAGAAAGAGAGCTAGCAAGCGAGATTACGAGCAAGAGGGATTTGAATTAGGACTCGGCCTACGCTAGTACAGCGTAAACGTCCGCGCGTTGTTCTCGTTTATATAATATATGCATACGTTCGCGCGGGTAAAAAGAGCCGCGCTCGCAGTTGTGAGAAAAATTGAATTGCTCTCTTTGCAGTCGCGACGCCTCTTGTTGCGATCTTTGCAGCGAGAATTACTGCAGAACACTGATGCAATTTTTCGCAATATTTATGTTTTTTTTTTTTTTTTTTTTTAATTAGAGAGAAAAAAAGCGTTTAAAAAAGATGTGTCTCTCGTTCTACTTGGGCAAGTATAGTTCGCCGCGCAGCCGGATTAACATCGCCCTCGCTCTTTCTCAGCGCGCACAGTACACACTGTGTATACTTACAGAGAGAACCGAGAGAGAGAGAGAGAGAGAGAAGAAAGCTCAGAGGCTTCGACGGAAGTACGACCCGCGGCGTAGAGGCTCTCTGACGTACTGCCGGTATTTCAGGCTGTGTACACTGTTTATTCTACTTTTCGTCACCGAGGCTGCGCAGTTTCGTGTATAAACAAGGACGCGCTGCTCGTCATTTTGCACTAGACGCTGACAAAGGCTCTGTCGTATACGTACATTGTTTATGTATTATACTTTTGTACGCGCGCTTGTTGCTCTACGACTCTCTTAATGTCTTTTTCGCGTAATATATAATATATTTGGACGCGAGCGATTTGAACGTATAACGTTATTTGCACCATCAGGTAGTATATATAACACACGCGCACACACAGTGAGAGGATGCCAGAGCGTTATATAATCGGGAGAAGGTCGTCGTCGCTGCAGCGAGACAGTCTGGAAAACACAAAGACATTTTCATACATATAGGAAAGCCACCGTGCGCGAGGGATATAAAATAAAGTGAGAGCTAGGAAAGAATGTATGTTTATAGCCGAGGTGAAGATTCCCGCACGAGCGAGAAAATACTCGCGCGTTCAACGTAAATTTCGGGTTCAATCTGCTGCGATTGTTTCGCGCTCGCGCGCGCGTTAGCAAGCTCGTATAGGTATCGCATATACACGTATACACGAGGACGGAATAGAGAGAAGTAGAGAGAGAGAGCAAAGATGCCGAGACAGACTGTCTGCGTGCACGAGCAAATCGAATTCGAGACTCGATGGATTCCTGCATCAGACGTCAGATGGATCGTTCTTTCTTCCTTCCTTCCATCCTTCCATTCCCTCTCGTGCTTGTAGCTATATATACGCGTGTACCCATAAAATAGATCAGCCAGTCGTGGAATAGCGTCGATTCGCTGCGATCGAGATTCGCTTCGCGCGAGCAAATACATGGAATTTTTGTATATATATAGTTTTGGACAAAATTAACAAGCTTTCGATAATAGTGCACGTGTATATAGTTGAGAGTGTGCTCTCGAGATGCCCGCGATGGAAATTCCGAACAACTATACATAACGAGGCGCGCTGCATGCGCGCAGCGAAATCAAGCGGAAAACTGTAGACCGACGAGAGTAGGAGGAGCGAGGCAGAGCTTTGAAAGGCTTCAAAACTTGTCGCATTCTTTTTGCCTTCTCTCGCGCTGGGGGAAGCTGGTGCATTCTAGGCGCGCGTTATTGCTGTTTTTTCTCCCCCCCCCCTCCCTCTCTCTCTCTCTCTCTCGCAGAAACGGAAAATTTTTGCGGAATTCAAGAGCACTCAATGGTCGTGCGCCAGAAAATTCCAAACACATCCGCCGCCGCGTAGTTGCAAAACTTTATTCGTTCTTCCGCTATTTTTGCGATATTTGCAGAAAACGGGTATACAGCTGCGTGTCCATTGTGCGCATTGGGAGGAGAAATTCATGGCTCGTCCTTTAAGAGTACCTCCGACGATGTACACAATATAAGGGGCTTCGTTAAGTTTCTTCTGCCGCGCAGCAGCACGAGTCTATATGTACGAACGATGAGTAGAACGAGTCAAGCTTCGGTCAGACATTCGCGCATATTAAAAAGTAATCTTCGTTTAGCAAATAAACTCGTTTGGAAAAAAATAATTTCTTTGTGTATATACAAACTTGCCAAATTAATCTCGAGAGTCAGCGCGTAATAAGCGCAGTGTAGGAGAGGCGAACAAAGGCTCGCGGTCATTTGACCGGTAGCGCAGCTGAGAGAAGAGCGGGATGGGACGGTCGGCCGTTGCGAGAAAGTGGCGCATCGCGAGCTGCCGAAGAAAAGCCCGGCGGTCGAGCGACACCGCGAGTTGGCAGTGCGCCTCTCGAGATAACGGAGGGAGAGTATAGAGAAATGCAAGAAAACAGAGTGTATATAGAAGGGAAGAAGAGGTACGCGCGCGAGGAAAATGGAACAGCCGGAGGTGAGAATTGTTGCGGCCGGCCTCCTTTTGCCTATGCAGTGTATATAGCTTTTATAGTATATCCTTGCATTATTTTTCGCAGTTGAGAATAGTATACACGTCATTATCGAAATTTCAATATCTATACATATGCGTTTTCCTTATTGTTATTTTGCATTCCAGTGATGTGTGTCGCAGAATAAACAATAAATGTGCGTAAACAACAAGGCTCCATCCAGAAATCTCCGAGAAAGGAAGACCGACGTGTCACGCGCGCGCGCGCGCAGATTATACGCACACACAGTATGAAAAAGCCAGTTTTCCTCTTCCTTCTCAAGCGCATACACATAGACAGAGGGTGGAAAGGCTCTTGACGGCGTCCGTTGAGGTAGCATGAGAGCAAGACAGAGCCACGGCGTATATACGTATATAGAGCGAAGGAGAACTGGCAGGCAGAGTGCGCACAAGGGGTATCCCAAGAATGACACGGACAGAGTGCGGCAATTTCGTGCAATACCCCTCGGCATACCGGGCGTTCCAGGAATGTGGCTTAGCATTTTCCAGCTGCCGCCGGTAGTAGTAGCTCTCGGACCGGTGCTTGTGCGCGTTTTAACCCCACGGCGGCGGCGGCGGCGGCGGTAGCCTTCCTTCTATTTCCCCTCGAGTTTATATATTTCACAGCCAGCCGAGCTGTCCGTCTTTGTCACCGGGCGCCCGATTCAATCTTACCTTCGCATTAATTCGTTCGGCTGCGAGCGAGGGATGTGTGTGTGTGTATATATATAGGGTCGACGTGGGATGCGTGTAAGCAGGAAATTAAAAGTGCCGAGTGCTGGTCGGATGATCGTTTCTCGGCCCGCAGCTCTTATACGCTCTTCTCCCTTTTTTCAGGGATACGCTGACTTGCGCTCTGGGTATCCCGTATACATACTTTTTCTATTTTCTTCCGGCCGTGCACACTGCGCGCACTGTCTAAATAAATTATACCGAAAACGATCGCGAACTCGAACGCCTTTAAATTGCGTTTCTTTCTCGTTCAAATATATAAGAGCCGATGTCGTTGCTCCAGACACTTTGTACTTTTTTTTTTTTTAATTTCCTCTACTGCACGTCACAAAGCTCAGTCAGATTCAATGAGAGCCAAAGTGTTACTTGGCGACGCGGATCTTAATTTGGCTTTTCAATTCCGTCTGAACTCGCGCTTCCTCGAAGCCTCGATAAGTTTTCAATGCGAGCTTTACACACACCCGCGTATATATATACCTATACTCAGCGCGCGAAAGGGCGAAATTAAAATGCCCGACTCGTTCGCTCGACGTAGGATGAATTTTCAAAACGTTCGAAAATAAGCGCGCACGTTTCCTCCCGGGGGAGAGGCGATAAAGGGAGGGAGAGCGAGAGCAGTGTTTAAAACGCATTCGGCCACAAAACGCGATAGAGCCAGGGGCGCGAGAGAACGAAGAGAGAGAGAGAGAGAGAGGGTTCAGTCGCCGGAAAGGAAGGAAAAAGAAGCATATATATATATATAGAGGCCGGGGAGAGAGAGAGAGAGAAGCAGAGTGCAGGGGATGGAGCGTCTGCTCAGGATATCGCACTCCAGTCGAGGGCACTGGGAATACGAGTGCCTTACGAGCTAGCGCGCGGCTGCGGCGAGATATCGGAAGATTCGAGCTCGTCTCGAAACTGGCTTCTCGGCTCAAGGTTTCTACGCTCGTAGTGATGTGTATGCCTTTATATAGATACGCGCAGCGCGAACGCCGAGGAAATGAAAAAACAGACAGAGAGATGCGCGGGGTATAAAGCAATGAGAGGGAGCGACAAAAAGCAGCGAGTAATATGATAACGAAGACCGTGAGAAGGCTAAAATTAAAAACTTTCTCTCGGGACGCCTCAATACCTCCCAAGTCCTCCGGGAGCACTGAGACGCGCTTTCAAAAATTCTATTGCAGTGAAGAGTGGCGATGTGCACCTTTACTATATCCCTCGGCCCTCTCTTTCTTTTTTCGATCGCGCGCAGCGGTCGTTGGCTGCCGTAAATCGCGATTTTCCAATCAAATATTTACGTCGCCGATATAACAATTCACGCGGCTTAACGCCGGGCTTCCTGCTTTTTATCGCGCGGCGACGTCCCTTTTTCGGGCCGCCTATACTCTGCAGCGGCGCCGTAAACAGCGGGCTCTCGCAGCGAGGACTAAATGGCGCGCGAGAACGAAGTCGACTCGTAAAAGGGACACCGAGTGGCCCGCCGCGCGAAGATCGAGTGTATTATGTCGAGTACGAGGCATAAAGTCGAGGCTGGGTTGGAGCTGATGGGATTTATATTACAAGAGTGCGCAATTTGTTTTTTATTTTCAACTATTCGGAGATTCGATGAAAAATAACAAACAAACAAACAAAAAAAAAGGAACAATCGCGAAAGTTGTCATGTTTGCGGAGTATACAGAGAGATCGGACAATCAGAGGAAATCACGGCCCATCAAACTCCGAAAACTCGCCTCAATCACACAAGAGCGCGAATCAGAGTGGCAATTTACGAGCCCGCGAACAGAACAAGGGAAATACAAAAAAAAAACTGCCTCCATCAACAAGGCTGATTGTTACATACTGCGGCGCGTGCTCTCCATACGAAGCGACCGCAGTGTGTACAGAGAGTGAAAGAGGGAGGAAAAAAAAAGAACAACGACGAACTTAGCGCGAGCCGTATTCTTTTTCACTTTCAGCGCTCATTTCCTGCCTCTCAGTTTCCTCGCCACGTCCTCGTCGTCGCGCGCGAAGTGTCCCCGTGGGAATTTCTCTCACGACCGAGTGATTTTTACGGCTAAACCGCTCGAAACGCACTTTATAAATCTCCGCTATACGTGAGAGAGTGAGAGAGCGACGTTATTTGTCCCATGGGAAGACTGAGTTATGTGTATTATACCCGCGTATACGCTTGACTCTTTAATCTTTTTCCGGGCGCGGCCTCTCGTTTAGCGCGTTATCAACTTTCAAAACTCGCGCGGTTGAAGACGAAAATTATACGTGCAACAACACGGTATATGTGCTGCGCGGGAAAAAATTTATCGACGCTGTTTATACTCTCACACTGGACTAGACAAGAAAAAAATTTAATATCGCGCTTAGATCTCTGCGCATACATCAAGCATTGCGAGAACCTGCAGAAGAGCGCGTCAATGGGACTGCGAGTTAATTGCGCGTTTATGAGACTTTGACGCTCGTTCGTCGTTTGATGTGACACGGTATTTTCACTCCCACGGATGCGCGAGCTTTTTAATATTGGCAGTAAAAACAGTTGTTCCAACTGAGAGTTTCGCGCACACAGTTTATAGTTGCGCGCGAAATCACGAACGCGCGGTCCATATTGTATAGAGACTACCGAACAAATCGCTGGCAAAACGACGACACGCGGCGCATACTTGGGTGTCTCGCGCTCATCCCCGGGGCATAATAATCTCTCTCCTGCCGGCCTGCAAACACCGCGAACGAGCCTCGCCTCCCTCGAGAGAGAGAGAGAGAGAGAGAGAGAGAGGGAGAGGGATAGGAGGACCAGCGACGACAGCAGCAGTAGAAGACGAACTATCCCGTATAACACACAGACGCGCAGTGTATAGAGCGCATAGCGATCGAGCCGGTGCGCGTGGCATAAAGCCATATCCTAACTCCGGAAGCGGCAGCGAGGTCGAACCCTTTCGCAGCCGCTGCCGAGCTTACGGGATTATCTCTCTCGATAAGTATAGACGCAGTGTATATAGATCCTCCATAAACGCGCGGGAGAGGCGACCGCAGTATCCCTCTTATAACCGAGAGCTTGCAACCCTTCTCTACACGACTCAGCGACGTCTCTATATAACCCGCTACTGCTGCTCAGACCAACAATGCCGGAATGATTGGCTCGCCGTCTGGCCTCTCACGCGCAGCCCACCTCTTTATACTATACATATATCTATACAGTATATACAGAGAACTCTCTCGCGCATTCAGCCGAGTACTTACAATGCGCGCGCCGCGCTATCGCGAGCTTGCAAGCGCGCAGCGCCGCCGCCCGGAAGCACGTGCTTTCAAACTCCGCTCTCTAATAGTTCGCGCGCGCGCGCGCGTTCGTTCGTTGGCGTTAAGAGACTCGAAAGCCACGGATTCCTCGCGTGTACGTGTTTGCTTTTCTCTTTCTCGCCGATATTTTCCGACTTTGCCGCGGCGCGTGGGACCACAAGGGACCCACTGATTGCGCCTGGCTTTTTTCTTCTCTTTCGCATCGCGTTACGGCTGTACGATAATATTTTTAATCTGCGCCGAATGCTATTTTATTCTGAATATTTCGCGCGCGTGCTCGTTGTAAAAAATATTTCGAAAGTATCGAATTCTCCGCCACCGCGGATTCCAGCGACGGCTTTTATATAATATTAAACTTGCGAGCTGTTTGCTATAGTTAATCTAATTAAATACCTGCGGTGGCGTGTCCGGCTGAATTTAATTAAAACACGGCCCAGGCACGGCCGCGAGGCAGCCATTAACGCCCCCAGGCACACACGTGAATTATTCTCGAAATTTTTTCACCAAACCCGACAAAAGAACGATAGGCGATACTCATCGATCCCTATATACATATATCTCGTCTTTAATTTACCCGGAGCCTTTGTGGCATTATTCTTTTCCCTAGCGGCGGTGTACGTCGCTCAGCTCGGAAAGCGAGCCGCCCTTTTTTCCAGTCCGCAATGGAATATCATATATCGATACTGGGCTGCATGCGCACAAAGCCGCGCACGTATACAGCAATACTCGGCACTCGTGGTTAGCTCGGTTATAGCCGAGGAGAGATATCAGACAGAATTGGCGAAAAATTCCCTTCCGCCGACTGCAGGCACATTCTTCGCTTCGGGTCATTGTAAGCTATGCTCTCTGTATACAAGTATACACTCACGGCTGTGTATGTGTACGAGTGTAAAGCGTATCGCTGCTGGGGAGGAATAAAATCTGCAGTGTCGCGGTCCGCGGACTGTACGCAAGATAAATCTTTGCCAATGAGAAAAAGAGGGCTGTGAAATGATGGCCGTTCTCCCTCTCGGCGAGCTTATTGAAAAAAGTTGTCGGAGACGCTGTCCCGTTTACAAGTAGCGAGTTAATACACTTTGCTTCGCGGGTATTATTCTCTCTTCCGATGTAATTTTCTTCTTTTTTTCTCTCTCTCTCTCTCTCAGCGGTATATTCCTTGTACACTATAGAATAACGAAACTTTCCGAGATGCTCTCGTTGCAGTAGCCTCGTAGTTTATAAGTGTATTATTTTTTTCGATGCGAGCTATATATCAAGACTCGTTATATAATCATCATTCACTCTGTAAAATTTCCTTGTCAATAAAGCACGAATTTACGGGAATATAATTATAAGCTCTTGTTATATTTACGCTCGCGAGAGCCGTAATTAATCGCTGTAAATTAATGCACTCGTATATATACCTATCGTAGAGCGGGAGAGTTTAATTTATGCGCGCGCTTAAGGGAAAATGTTGACAAATATTTGTGCATTTTACACGGTCCTATGTATAATAGCGATATTTTCAGTTTCTTCGATCGCCCCCCGCGCCCGTTCGAACTTTTGATCGAACTTTTAATCCGTATTAATCCGCGTGCTGTTTGCGCAGCTCGTGTATTCGAATCGACGAAATCAATTACAATTGTAAGAACATAATTTGCTCGATTCGTATGCGAACACGGGGGATCCAATAGGGTAGAAAGTCATTCCTCGATGTTACGCACACACGCGCCTGACGGAAACGAGCAGTCAGCTCGAAGAGAACAGAGCGCGACAGGTTCGTTCGCATATTATATATAAACGTATAATGTAGATACGGCCGCGTATATGTGCGCGAAATCTCGTCGCCGGCGGCTAATCCTCGACTGCCATCGTGTTTTGTACGCCTGAAATCCGGCTCGTTGCCTTGACTATTATTTTCGTAATCTGCTGTTATTATGCGTCTGCTCTGCTCTCTGTCCTGGGGAGAAAAATGTTGCACGGAGCATTACCTCTCCACTCAGTATATTATGCGCGATTTTATATACAGTTTTAATTGGCCAAGAGTTATATAGAGGAGATATGTATACCGTGGCGAGAGGTTTGAGCTCTTTGAAAGAACGTTTGAAATTCAATGGATTTTTAATTGAAAACTTTAATTATTTTCAATCGATCGATCCAAAAAGACTATATAGGCACACCATACGCGCATTGGTCTCTATACGCAATTCCCTTTATATGTCGTACATCGACTCTACAGCGAAACCATCGATCCGCACCTATGCGCGCACGTTAAATCCTGCTTCAAAGAAAATGTGTCATTATAGAGTCGCTAATAAAATGATTCGGTTTAATGGCGCAGGCGCAACAAATCCCGGAACCGATCGATCGCTCTCGTAAAAGGAATTCACTTTGAGCGCTGATCCAAGCCGCCACAGGGATTAATAGCTCTTGATTCGATTAGCTGCGCGACTCGCGTATAGATACTATATTATATGAACGTACGTTAGTTGTATGAACTGCAGTTACATCAGCGACGAATTTTTCGGTGTGATCCATTTGATTATATCCCGAGCGCGTCATCGTTTGAGTTTCTTTTGTATTATATAGACGTAGAGAAAGCAAGCTCGCAAGCGGAACGTCTTAATCTCCCAATTAAAGTTTCACGCACGGAGCTCAGCTCGGCTGCGGCTGAATCGAGCCCCGAGAAACTTTTATCCTTTCATCCGTCCGTGTATACACTGCGCTCCGACGGGGAGAAACGAACGAGATGCGCAGCTCGCTTAACGGCGCTCGGATTATTCTTTTGTGATTGCCTATATCTCTCCGTAGCGAGAAATCTCTTCGGAGATATCGCGTTTGCGACAGCTGGACCGAGTGTTTTTTAATCGCCGCGAGAATATCGAAATGTAATCCGGGTTTATAATCGGGAGTATTATGTGGCATATATATATACGCATAGAAGAGAGAGATAGAGAGGGAGAGAGAGAGAGAGAGAGAGAGAGCGTGATACGTGCGCTACTGAACAGCACTCGGCGGCGACGCTTGCGGCATCAAGGATTCCAATGGCGAACGGCATCCATAATTTAAAGGGCTTTTGACGTGACCCCGCGCATCGAGTATATTAGTGATAGTATATAGGTATATGTATGTATAGTCGACGTTGATCCTTTCATCGTTGGCGGCGCGCGAACAGAATCAGCAGTCCTCGCGTGGATCGATACGCCGTTTATACGTTTCAATGGGCCGTCTTGACCATCAGTGATGGCCCCTCTGCCGCGCGCGCGCATCACTGATCGCCCGGATTATTCGATTTTGCGTCCAAGCAGATTTCGTCTATAGGCTAACGGTTTCACGCGTATTATAACCATACGTGTATTATGTATAATAGGAAACGCCGTATCATCGTCTCAGCGAAGAATTTATACTCGGAGGTATCGCGCGCGCAAACAATACCGCTGATTGACCGACGAGAAAGAGAGAAAGAAAGTTGGCTCGCGACAGCGAAGGCTTTCCCCCCTAATGAAATCTTCGATTTGTCTAAGGACGTTGGCATCGTCGCACTAGCGACGGCTATACAGCTCAGGGTATACATGTATATAGCGGCAACCCCAAATCAGCCAATCAGCCTAACGAATCGGCAAATCGAATCACGCGGAGAAAGTCTGGAAAAAGAGGATCATTCGGCTCTCGTGTATACGTATAGCTATACCTTTAAGCCCGCGAGTGTATATATAGAGAGAAAGAGAAAGAGAGAGAGAGAGAGAATACAAGAGTCTTTTTTCCGCTGTTCCTTTTTGCGCCGTGATCTGCGCGCGCGCGCGCGACGAGGGTGGCATTGATTACACGCCGGAAAGAGTCAACGACGCTGAATTTTTCAGCGGAAATTCGCAGCTTGCAGGCACGCCTCTCCGCTTTGACAAATTAACCGTTCGCCACTTGCGGTATGGCCTTGCCGCTCTCCTACTCTCTCCCTCTCTCTCTCTGCACCACTGGCTTTTTCACTAATTCACCAAGAGGACATGTCCGCGTGACATTCTTCATCCGATTCAATCTACCCTCTGCGGTGCATACACAACAGCGAAAATAAAAGGGCGAAATAACAAAAAGCGACGCATCGCCTGAAAAATGCAAAGGCAAACGACGCTTCTGTATAATACGTGTAACAACAGACACAGCCGCGTGAGTATAATAGCGCCTTAAGTGCGCTCACCTTATTAGCTTTCCGTCAAAGTCAAAGCAAACGCGATATGCAGCTATATACGCTGCGTTGCTCTAATGTACCTCGGGGGGATTGCCCGCGATGTTAAGACAATGACGGCGCTCGCGCGGTTAATCACGAAATTGATAGCTTTAAGGGCTGAGCGTTCACTGCTATTCGTCAAGCGCGTCACTCCATACTATGACTCTGCTCCTTCGCACGCGGATTCATATATACACCATATAATGGGAGAGAGGACCTCGTCGGTGAGGTTTGTTTATATTACTGATTGAGATGCGCTACTCAAGACTCTGACAACGGCGTCCGTAAGACACAGTCGGATCAAGATGCCCTGATGCACACGGTATAACTGCGATGATTGATTGTACAATGAGCTAATATATACTGCAAAAGAGCCTCAATTATAACAAGCCCTTTTAATAATACTCAATAAAACAACGCGAATAACGTGGCGTCAAGCATATTATTATTATTCGAGCGGCAGGAAGCGTAAAACTCATTTTACTCGCTCGACACACGGCGAAGGAAATGACGAGGCCAGGAAGTAGTGCACTATATACTGTCCCGACGTTAGCCGCGGGTAATTAGAATCCTCGGACCTCGTGTGAACGCGTCCTCTTTCTCGCTTTATATATGTGAATAACCTAGCATCACAGCAGCAGTGGAAAGAGCCGTATTGCGGCCCAGGCAAGTGTACACAGTCATAAATCTGCAAGCTCTGCCGGCGTTGAATGGCGCTATTCGAATTCGGTGGGACGAAGATTAGGGAGACGGAGAGAAAGAGAGCGAACGAGTGCGTTACTGAATACCGCGGACATATTCGAGGCTCGCGTGTACGTTTTGTTCATCTGAAAAAGCGCGGATTTTATGGTAATTCTTCGAGGCTCCGATATTTGTTGAGCGCGGTTATATAGGAGTTTTTTCGCCTGATGCTGCTATATGAGAATGAGCTTTTTTGATCGGCGGTGCGCCGTTATTTTTTCGAAGCTCGAGAGAGAGACGAATCAGTATTTCGTTCGGAGCCAATATCACCGAATAGCTGGAATATATGTCATGCGTTTCAGTGAACCGGTGCGCGCAGCATACCGATGATATTTTGCAAATTTAATTACTTCTCGTTAATTTCTGCTGGATACATTGTCGGTATAATATACACGGATATGCGGAATAACCGCGTGCACCTAGCTCTTCCGCTTTGTGTTATACGCGCGTCTATATACGTATCACAGCATCGAAGGCTACTCGACGGTCAATCCAGTATCACTCATGGCAATTTATCGATCGAATGAACTCACCTGCAGTATAGGATATGAGGTCCGATAGTGATTGGTCGAGTAGTTTTGTACGTATAAATCGATTGAGTAAGTGACGCCAATTTGAATAGCTGCTGATCCGACTATGCCGGGTTCGAATACACAAAGGAACTTTTTCCGAGTTGGTCACCCGGTACGCGAAGAGAGCTTTAGATTTTGTTTATTAAAAGGCATATGATAGTTTAAATCACATGCACACTAACTCTGTAGAGATGATTTACAACAAATACATATAAATAAAAAATATCTGTAAAAATGACGAAAAGAAGAAAAAAATAGCATGACGAGTAAGATTGTACGTGCTTCGCAGAATTACATGTATTATGCGCGAAAATAAATTGAGAGAGGCAGAAAGAGAGAAAGAGGGAAATAATGATGCTGAAACGCACGTTGATGGTACCACTTTTAGAACGTCAGTAATCAAGCTCTACTTTTATTACTTTTTCAATTGTGATGCTATTTAACAAAATATACCTACCTAATGGCCATCCTTTTTAATATTTGTTACAATACAGTAGACAATACAATTTTTGAAATTTCTAGCTTACTATTGCAGCACGAATCATAGAATAATTTATTCGTACCTGCACAATCGCCGCGTACGCGAAATCGTATGAGCAATAAAATATACGCGAAATTGAATCACAAGCTTAAACGTATAGCGTCAAATACGCTCGCCAGAGCGATAAGTATAATAGTATACTAAACGAAAACGACAACGTGGCGTATAGTGCGATTATTTATCAATTATATAACCGCAGGTTTTGTTGTCCGCCTGTACGACGAATCTCATAAAAGCATGCCGGCAAATAAATCGAGCTCGCTTGTGCGGACTATTTGTCAATAGCTTTTTCTCCTCGTAGCATAATAATAAGGAACTTTCGCATCTTATCGTCGTTGCTCAAAATGACTAATCACTCTTGTCAAAGCGTATAATCTTGCGCATAACTCCCCCTCAATAAGAAAATCCTGTCGACCCTCGTGCGGGATGAATTCCGCAGAAGCGCACGTGATTAGAGACGAGCATACGTGCGGACAGTCGCGAGCAAAGGCCCTGTACATCGTATACGTATACACTCCAGAATCACAAGCCACGGAAGCCAAAGAGCAGGCATTTATATAGTCGAGATGTTCCCTGCATACATACGACTAATCCCCTATTATGCAGATATTCAGGACCAGCCTGCCGGATGTCTGGCAAACTATCCATATATAGGTATACACTAACTTTTTCAGCCTAATAACATCCGAGGATGTTGATAATCGCGCGAGCCCGCGCGCGTAAAACGCGACTGATTTCCCTCCGGCTATATACTCATATTCAAAGTTGTAGTACGCGCGAGATTTTACGGTGCATTATTCACACACCTGCATGGAGCCGTTAAAGCTTCTGTATACAGGTATAGATGCCGCGCTCTGCTTCCACAGCCTAGTTTTACGCGCACCAATAAAAAACTGAAAACACCAGATTTGCGCCGTAAAACTCGCGCACGCGCGCGCGGCCCATAAGTATATAGGTATAAAGTGCTGGAGGCGCGCGCGCGAAAAACGCGCGATCATCGTCGGGAGTGAAAAAAAAAAAAATGAGAGCCTGGCTTAGATGGAGTCTTTTCTCGCGAAGAATATTGCTCGAACTCGATGAACGGCCTACGTATAAGTATATATCTGTACGTTGTACATTATATGATCGAGAAGCGCACAGCGGAATGAGCGGAAAGAATAAGAGCCGTCGAGATAGAAAAAAAAGCGTCGGCGCGGGCATAAACTCGAGCGAACTAATTTCGGGAATGTTCTCGAACTTTTATCCCCCCTAGTATAGCACACGTATAACCCAGTGAAAAAAACATCAGCGGCGTTTTACGAGCTCTCCCCCGCCAGCTTATCCCATACGCTTTATCTGACGCACTTTACACAGCGGCTCGCGAAAAAAAAGATCGGCTCATCTCCTTCGTATCGAACCGCGTTGAAGCTTCTTTTTTTTCTCTCTGTCTCTTTCTCTCAAGCTCTGAAGGGTTATAGCCCGCGCGATTATCGCAACAGTCTTGTGATTAAATCTCACCGCGTATACACTGATGCGCCGGTGTAAAGCAGCTCGAGAAGCGATAAAAGCAACGTAGTCTCGTGATGCGGCGCACATTTATACAGGTACACGATGCGAGAATCGTGGCTGTCCATTCGCGCGTTTCAATATCGCACGTGTATTATATCGTCCTCGAATTTTCCAGCCGATCCGCACCGTATAGAGAGTCGCGAGAGCTTTATAGTTCCACGCGCGCGCGCGCTTAAAATCCCGGCGGCAGTTTCGAATCGCGCGCAATTGCGCGGCTCTGCATAAATTCGCGTGAGAGTGAGAGAGAGAGAGAGAGAGAGAGAGAGAGAGAAAGTGCAATAAAAGCGACTCTCTATACCGTACACACGACGCGCGCGCGGCTTTATATACGTGCATAAAGCTCGAGCGAGAACTGCGCCGTCGTCGATCCTTCTCGTATAATTTGCTTTATCTCTTTCTCCGTTTCGCTTCTCTTTTTCTCCTTCTCTCGAGATAGAGAGCGGATAAAGTTAACCAATAAAGCGTCGCCAGCGACCGTTTGCAAATTAATCCCGACCCGCCGATAGTAGAGAATCGAGCTTTGAATTCCGACATGCTGCTATACTGATATACATCGAGCCAATGCACACCTGTATGCGCAAGTAGTATAGTCTTTGATCACGGAGTTCTTGACGATCGTCGTCCGAATCTGATATTATGAGCGTCGAAAGAAGAAGGACGATAATTAGAGGGGAAATAAGGAAAGTATATTTTGTAAGAAAGTTTTTAATTGGCTCCGCAGTCGTCTTGCGCTCGCGCGATAATTAAATCTACAAACGAACCAATTATACTCGAACGACTTTATTCCTCTTTTATACTCGCGACGCGCTGCAGTATGACTACGCCATAGTAGTCCGTATAATACACGCGCATACTTATACCTATATACACTTGCGCGTAGTATATATATAGTTATAGCACGATTATAGTACACGTTCGAATTATACTCGTGGAAACAATTCGGCCAACTGTCCTAAAGCCCCCGAGGGTTAATAATCGTCGAAGAATCGTCGTCGCCGTCGTCGTGCTACTGCTGCTGCTGCTGCTGTAATTGAAATTATTCCGATTCGAGATCATCGGCTGATAAAACGTTAAAACTTCGGGCCGGGGAATTGTCTCCGCGAGAAAATGACACGAACTCCCCGCTTCGTTAGCATAGCCGTCAAAATCTTTCTGCTCCTCTCTCTCTCTTTCTCTCTTGTCTTTTTCGACCTTTATCGGTATTATCTAATTACACGCTGAATGGAGATTATCGGTTTTTCCATTCTTTTTCTTCGCAACTTGTGTGCTGCCGGGACCCTCGTCTTTCCCTCTCTATATCTCCGAGAAATTTTTTCGCTTGGACTCTCGCTTGTGGTATATACATGTAAATAGCTCGCAAGTGCATAGCTATAGAGAGAGAAAGAAAGAGGCTAATTAAGGACTTTCTCCGGGTTCTTCGGTCTTCTATGCGCGACGACATCGCAAGAGGGAGGAGAGCACACGGCTGCCGAGATGATAAAAGTTTTGAAGCCGCCCGCGGAGAGCATGACTGTGTGTGTGTGCGGCGACGAGATGGAAGCCGATGCTAGACGAAAGTTGCTGTAAGTATACAGGATTTTCGTTTTTAACGTCAACTTTTCCCGCTGAGTCTGGTGAATCGGAACGCAATGATTCATTCGGCCAACTTGGAGGATTTCGCCAGTTCCCCCGTGCGCTATTATCTATGATGCGCTCGCTCGACAAATTTTCTCCGTCGCTAAGATATCAGCTATATATAGTATTATTATAGCTGCTGTCTGACGAGACGACGGCAACGATAAGTAATAATGATAGTCGTTCTCGTCGTTTTATTATTCCGCGTGTAAGCGACGCGCGCCACTGAACCCTTTCTTCGCTTTAGACACTGCAGAGAGCAACGAAGCCGAAGTGGAAAGAGCGTATTCGAAAAATCTCGGCTGCTATCACGCTGGTGAGAAATTCGTCAGATTTTTTACATGAGCCCTATCCCCCACAGCTTCCGAGGCAATTTCGACCACGTCTTACCTCCTAACACATACCTACCGCATTCCGAATGTCCCATCGAAGTGACCAGCAGCAGCAGCAGTATATAGCGATCTTTGCGGCGCTCTCTCTCTCTCTCTTTTTCTCTGGATATATTTTTATATACGTGCGTTGACGCGGGTTCGAATCGCTCGGCTGTGTGATCGCCCTCTTTCTCTCTTTCTCTCTGTGAGCGACGGGTGCGCTCTGCCGTGAAATAAAATGATTCATTCCGGGGTGAAAGTTCGGACTGTATACGCCCGCCGCTGCACGCTTATATATATCTATACACACAAGGTATATATGTGCTGCGTTCTGCGCACGTTGTATACACAAAAGAAGCGAGACAACAATTTGTCTCGATTATTTTTTCTCTTTTCGTTATAGCTGGGTCTTTATATGAAGGCTGCCTCTGATATTTCTCCTACACTACGATACGACGTATACTATAATGAGGTTCGATCGCTCGGTTAATCTTTTACGAGGGGATTTTTCCGACTAGAAATTTTCGGAAGCCGCTTAATTGACGTGGCTCTGGTGTGCTGATGCTCGCATTCTACGCATACATAGAATACACGGGGCCGAGATCGTTAAAACTCGCGCACCTATGTACGCGAGGCTCTGCAGTGAGAGAAAAATACGCGCTGCAGTGGAACGAGTATCGGAATTAATGACGGATTTAGATTTTAGTTGTATACTTTAGAAAAAAAATTCCCTTTTTCTCTCCAAGTAATTGGCGAAAAAGTTGTTGGAAAAACGAGTTCCGAAAAGCAATTATATTTACGCAATTTTTTTTCGTCACCAAAGGTTACACTCCGATTTCCAACAATCAAGCGGTGTTCGTTTTCGTATACACGCTAGGCGAAAGATTGAAATAGAGTGTATAATGTCAGCTGTGTGTACATAGAGGTACAGGTACAAGAAAAACTCCTACAGCCGTGAGCGTATATTGAAGGGAAGAAATCTACGTTTAACTTGATATCTCTCTATATAATATATTCCAGCGTCAGCCATACACAGGTACTTCGTCTCTCGAATTTCCCCTTGGCTTATAGTTAGACGCTCGGGCGTATCACTGCGCGCTCTTTTTTCGACTTTTGCGCGACGAGCAGCAATGCAATTTTCAACGAGCAGCCGCCGACTACAACTAAACTGATTTCATGCTCTACCTTTGGCTTCTTCTTCTTCTTCTTCGAGAGCACGTGCTGTCTCTCTCTCTATCTCGAGTTCGTCAGAAGTCACTGCAGCCCCCCGTTTCTATATGTGATTTGTGTTTGCCGACGCGAAGCAGCGCAAGTGAGCGGGAGAGGTAAATCCGAACAAGTTCAGCAGTTCGCTTATATCTGTATACGTTTGCTCGTTGTAAGAGACACTTTTTTTTAACGATAAACAAAATAAACTCTCCGGAGTGATTGCTATGGTAATGTAATATCTCAGGGGACGTATGAAGAGCAAAATCAGGCGCGACGGCGTTAAAAAGCCGAGGATCACTAACGAACTCTCACGCTGGCAGGTCCGTCGGATTGAATCGTCGGTCACGACGTCATCCGCGCATGACACGATTTATAAAGCGATTACGCCAAGTCGAGGCGGCTAAGACCCTCTGAAATTCGAGACGATCTATGAGGCGCAAAATGTACGAGAACTGCGTCGAAGGAGGATAATGGCGTCGATGAAAAGTTTTAAATTGCGCACAGCGATGAAAGGTAAGCCCGCGGGGGAGGGGGGGGGGCGATTAGCGGATTATAAACATGCCGGCTATGAGGCAAACTTTCGATGAGTTATAAGCCTGGAAAGATTTTCGGCCCGGGAGAGTGCGAGAGAGGCGATATTACTCCTCCGAAAGTCATCGAGTTAGTGCATCATTTAATTCGAGGATTTTATTCTACATTTATTCTACTGTAATTTTAAATGTAAAAAAAGGCGGGATCCACGCCGAGCTATCGCGAAAAATCTGTTATCTTGCGAGAGGAAAAATGAGCTGGAAATTTTTCTAAAGTTTTTCCTCTAATAAAAAAGGAAATTATCGGTAGAATTCGAGGCGTGGTTATAGCGGCGTGTACACGCTTAGGAATTCCAAGCGCGTTCTATTCTATTCTCCCTCGCTCTCTCTCTCTCTCTCTCTCTCTCTCTATCTCCCTCTGTCTCTCTCTGTGCTTTTGTTCCATCCAATTTCGTACGTCCTTACATGTATCTCCCGGCTGTACGTTCTCGCAAAAATGTTTGCCAAAAAGCGCTGCAAACAATTTCAATTTTTTGTACGAAGGCAACAAATTCCTCTGGAAAGTCTATATAGTAGCCATGGAGCTATGTCTACTATATACGCCTCGCTGCATAAAATCACAGTCTTAAATAATTATCGTCCTCTCCATCTTCGAAAAGACAGCAAAGCCAAGAAAAATCCCGGGCATTTTCTTTCCTCCGCACAGCCAGTGTGGGTATCCTCCCCCTTAGTCTACTCGCTCTCTCTCTCTCTCTTTCTCTCTCAAAAGTAGCTCCGGCTGTAATCATTTCCCCGGCGACGCCGATGTAATCTCCGTAACGGAGAGCTCTCATTTCGCCGGCGAGAAAGACAAGTCGAGCGCGAGGAAGGAAGGAGCTTTTTCTTTCAATCGCGCGAAAACTCACCGACTCTACGTGCCCGAGCCCTATAATTCCTTGTTTATGAGACGAACGTGTGGCTTGGAGCAAACGAATCAATTTGAGCCATACGCGACTTGGCTTTGAATTTATAAAAACACAATGTCAACTTATACGTATCGCTGTGTCCCGCATAGTACGACAATGACGCGACAATAGCCCCCTCCGACAACTGTCGTTGCATTAGGCTGCACGTATACATATACGACTAATGGCGACAATTGCGTCCTCTTCAGAAGGCTTGCTCCAACACAAAAACAGCAGCTATACAGCATAGTGTCGATTTCGCGCGCAGCCAGCCGACCCAAAGACCTTTACTTCTCTCTTCTCTGCTCTCGCAATAATAGCCAGATGTATAAAAATCGATTGGGCTGCCCCGAGCGCTGCGCACTCGAGAAAAAAAAGCAGCAGCAGCAGCAGCAGCAGCGCGAAGCATTGTCTCGGCTCATCGAGCAGAGTACACAGCAAGCGGGCCGAGAGGGCTACGGCACAAAAGCCACTCGAGCGCAGTGTGTGCGCTGCAGTTATAGTCGTCGTCGTCGTCGGCCACTTCGCGCTCTTATACCAAAAATGCACTTCGCGCTCGCGATGATCTTTTCTGCGCTTGTTTTTCTCCTTTCGCTTATGCTCTGTATACGTATACTAAGTATATACACGAGCGAGTTTTCCCTCGCAACTATACATACGCCGGATAACGCGTGTTTACGCTCATCGCGTCCGGGAAATATTACTCTTTAATCTGGTTTAGCTGATGCGTTAAATAATTTGCTGGCTCTGTTTTTTCAAGACTTCGTTGCGACGCATCTGAATAATCCAAGTGTTTCGCCGCTACCGCTTTTTTTTTTTTTTTATTCCAAACACACACGCTTGTCCACAGTGGCCAATACAAAACAAACGCCGGCTTTTTCGGCCTATTATCCCGAGGCGCGTATGTTTTTCCAAACAGAACTGCAGCGCGCGTTTAACCGTCAACCGAGCGACTCTCCCTTCAAAAATAGAGAGGCGTATAGCCAGGTTGAAAACAAAAAAAATAAACGCAAGCTCGCGCACGTTGGTTTGACTTTTTCCGCATATAACGCATGCAGATAGGCTATATGTGTGTGTGTGTGTATCGCAGAGTCGAATCTTAATGACTTATAGCCCGCGGACTTTGCAAGGGCTTGTCTATCTCTATCGCGTCTCTCATTAATTACCGAGGCTGTGATACGGTACGCGGCTGCACTATATATGCTCCCGCGCATTGACAGGGCCACACCACGCGTCCGCTTTATTTCAGGCTAAAAAGCGTCGAGTGCTCTGCGGCGTGTCGCACGTGTATATACGAAGTGAGCTCTCCCTTCGTTATCGGGCGCTGACGAATTAGTGGCGTTCGCTTTGTGCTATGCAGCGCTCTCTTTTTTTTTTCTTTCCCGCAGCCCATTTAAGGGAGAATGTCGTTTGGGATTTAATTTTTGTCGTCGCATTTTTATATCTGATGATGTGCTTTGAGGCTAATTAACGGTTGCGTTTGATTGGAGATCCTTTCCTCGTTGATATGTATTAATTCATTATCGGACGAGCGCTTGTGCCGGCCGGGACACTCATATCACGCGACGCGAAGAGTATAGTATAATTTATTACGAGGATTAACTCGTTCGAAATAAAAGCTTCTATACTAATTATATTATGAAGTGGTATAATGCCCGTACGTGAACCGAGGTTTACAATTACGACTCTGTCTCTTTCATACACCTCGACTCGATACTCGATACAGCCCACAAAACTTACGCCCGCCTGGCGTATATGAATTTAGTGGCTACCACTACCGCGAGCCACGCGCTATAAAACAATCTATAAAACCTCGTTTCAACAACTGATCCGCACAGATTGACCCTAAACAAGCGTTGCGACACTCCCTCTTTCTCTATTTCCACAAGCATATATATATATACACACACACACACACACAGTTCGCGGGATTTGAAAGACAATAAATAAAAAAAAAAGACACACACGCGCACAATGACAGGGAGAACAGGCCGAGAACAACAGCAACGAGAACGAAGTAGCCACGCAGCGTAGGGTTCGATATAGAAATTCGGAGCGTCCGAGATTTACCGGGGGCGAAAAAATCGCGTTATACGGCACAGCCGGCAGCTGTCTCGCTCTGGTTTTTGCGGAGGCTGCAGGCGTGATAAATTTGCCGCGCGCGGCTCGCGCGAAACCTATCGCAATAAATACAGGGCAGCATCCGCACCGCCGCCCTACGCTCTCCCCGTGTTATACTCTAATGCAGTGCATATGGAACAATTTATAACGCGTTCTCTGCCTCTCCGAGAGCTATGTATGTGTGTGTGTGTGTGTGTGTGTGGAAGCGGTTCGGATAAACGAGGTGGCTAAAGCTTTTCCGGATAAACTTGCGCGAAAAGTGCGCGAGAGCTTTTTCCGCGAGTCTGTCGCGTTTATCGGGCGATAAACGCGACTCCGGACGTCTATATCGCTTCACGCGCGCGCTCGCTGGACGACGAATGCACACGAGGGCAGAATTCTGTGAACGTTTTTATTCTACTGCGGTGAAATATTTAAAGCTCGTTTAATCGATTGTGTAATATACGGTGTAATCTTTATATATTTTTGTTCTCGTGAGCGAGTATCGAGTAACGATTAAAAAACAATCCCGCAAATTCAGTACTCGTATAGACAGTATATAGTTGCACAATGAGACAAAGCCGAGTTAAATCGCAGCAAGAAGGGACACTAGGTATAATGGATCAGCCGCGTTAATGCAGAGCGATTTTCGAATGCTCTCGCAGTCGATGCTTACTCTGTCTCTCTCTCTCTCTCTCTCCGGTTTCAGGCGCGAACAGTGTCGTTATCGCGGATTGGCATCTGAGTGGTTTTGTCGCGGCCGGACGATTTATGGCGTTCTTACGAGCGCCGCGCGCTGCTCTCGCTGCGAGGAAAGGAAATGACAAGTGCCGCGGGAGCATCTGATAGCGACCGCCTCGAGGAGCTGCGACGTATATACACACACACACGCTCCCGATCGTTATTTCCTGTCGACTCGCATAGCGAGCTATAGGATGCGGCTTCGGTTACACTGCATCGATGCGCCTATTTGATTTAATTGCACCGGCTGCCGGCTATATACAAGTGATATTCTTCTTCTTTTGAGGGCTGCTGTTACGCAAGAAGAAGAAGAAGAAGAAGAAGAAGAGGACGGCTGGAGATAAGAATGCGGGGCTTTTATAACGACGCAGACGTAACGGCGGAGGAGAAAACAGAGAAACATCTCTTGTCCCGTGCACCGGGACGGGGGTGGAATTCTATTAGGAAGAGATATCCTATACAGCTCGTCTAATATAGGTATATATATATACACAGAGATGGTCACGGTGGCAAATTGCGAAATAAAATTTTACAAACGCGTCGCGAGCGAGCTGCGCGCGGAAGCTTGCGTACTCGGACGCGATAAAAATCGATTCCCAGTTCGTTTTTGTTAGGATCGCCGAAATATCGACGAGGACATTTTGGTATTGCTCGTAAAGCGAGGACGCTGCAGTGCGGCATATCCGTCGCGCGTTCTTTTTGCAATAAAGCTCGCTCGCGCAATAAGGAATCGTCCTGTATATACACTGCAGCGTGTTTTGTCAGCGGGATGAAATCGTCGTTTGCATAATTCATGTATTATATAATAATATGAACGGGTCTTCGCTCGTATTACCAAAGTACTTGCTGTCGTCGACGAGAGATCGATTGATTCGCGTTCTAAAAATCGGGCGTGCACGCCGATGGAACGATAACCCAATCGCGTACCCGCACTTTCCTCTCTCAGCTCTCTCTCTCTCTCTCTCTCTCTAAGCTATCTGCTAAAAATAGAGCCGAAGCAGCTCTTCCCAAAAATTAAATATACTCGCTCCCGTCGGCGGCGAAAGCTTTTATACCGCCATTATCCCCTCGAGCGACGCGTGCGTATATATATATATATATATATATATATATCCATCTATATTCTCGAAAAAGCGGAATAACGAGCTTCCATCGGCAAAACGGCTCGGTCGCACGTATACAGCTACACACGAAAATCCAATCGAGCTGTTAAGATGCAGTGAAGCATCAAGCGCGATAAGGCGAACTGCGCGCCAGACACCTTTTTCTATATCTACGTCGTGCGCGAGCGAAGAGGCTGACCCTATACTTCGGATACATCATACACGCGCCATCAACAGGTCGCCTATAGACTCAGAGACTAGCTCGTCGTCCCCTCCGGCGCTTAAGCATTCATTGGCAATCATCCAACGCGACTATGTAAGAAGGCGCGCGCGCGCGCGCGAACGTTATGTATATAAGCCTGCAGTTAGAGTGTATATAAGCGAGTTTGCCACGCGCCGCGAAAGAGCCTTATTATTTTGCAAAGCCTACTGAACTATGAATAGTAGTGGCTCTCACTTGGACTACTATACTGCGCCGTTTGAATATGCAATTCTATCCGCGAGCTACCCGCAAATGAATATGGAAATTCGCTGCCGTGCGTCTTTTCCGGATATTTTTTATACTTGGTGCGCGTATACTAATGGATCGTGCTTTACACGCCTCTTACAACTTCGGGCTCTGAAAAGAGAGATTACTCGTTTCCGCTTGTTTTTATCCTCATCCCAGCGGTGAACCAACGCGTCTTTGAGTTATAAGCAGCTTCGCATATGCAGATTGCCACGAAGCAGTTTTTGCGCTTCGTTATTTGAGGGCTGGGTCGTTGTTATACCGATACTCCTGATGATTGTTCTCGCAGGTGCGAAAGTGTAGAACGTAATGGGCGAGTTCGAACTTTTATTGCTGGCTTTAAAATTCAAAGTCGCACTCGATAATCATCTACATAGTTGCAATGCAGAATGCACGCGAACAAGTCACTCTGTCGTTATCGAAGCTGATAAATAGAAGGATATCGCGCGATATACAAATCGCGATCAGAAAACTGCTCATTGATTAGCCAGTCGATCGACACGCGCGAACGCTCTGTCCGTCCGCTAAACGTTCCATTTACACGAAACAATTATCCCACCTCTCGATCCGCTCTTCCGGAAATCCCCGAGGCTGTCGCGCCGATATAGGCTCGTAAACTTGCGCGCTCTATAGTCCCCGAGAGCGCGGCGTGTGTCGTCGCTACTGCCGCCGCCGCTTGTTCATATAGCTGGGAAATTGGCTGGACGACACGGGTTCGCCTCTGTGTGTGTGTTATATTATGTGCTTGCGTATATGTTTGGGTGCACGGTCGGCGAAAAAGTGCGCGAAGCCGGTGTATGGCTTGTTGTCGTGCGCGCGAGGCAAGATTTAGAGGGCGATTCTCTTCTTTTTTTGCGCTTTTTCGGCAGCTCTTCGCGCTCCTATAGGTATATATACGCTGTGCACGCTTTTCGATACGACGGTATTGTACGTATAGGAGTTGTCTCCGGCTATTATATGCAGTGTGCAGCTGATGCCGGGTGAATTTCGGGATCAGACGCGGTTTTTTTTTTTTTAAATTTGGAGTTATGCTATATTATGATGTTGTTTCGGGTTTGAATCGATACACTATATTATGATCATATCGAAGCTCGTTCATCGTTTAAACTCGCATCGCAGTTGTTGGTTCAACGCAGGTGAAAATATTTTCTCATTATAATATTGCAGCAGGAATTTCTGGAAATACTTTTCTTAATTAAATTCCCCGCGCGCGCAACGATGTTGCGGCTGTTGTGATTCCGCACGTCCGCGTATTATACATTTAAAATTTGAATTACGAGATGCCGAGAGGAAAAAATCCAATGCGCGCAAAACGTTCACACCGTCGATACATAAACAATGATAATCGCATCGAAAATGATCAGATCTATATAGAGCAGCGTCCACTTCAACTGAAAGCCGTTATATCGGTTCGAGCTCATAAAATCCTTCTCGCTCTTCCGGCATCATATCGGATATCGAAATAGAATATCGAAATTATTTATAATAACCGCTCATTCTCGAGATCTCATGATTCTCATGGAAATATGTTCGGAAATACGCTGGTGCTCTCATCCCCTCTCGATATTATGTCCTCCAGTAGTCGACAACTGCTCGCCGTGTGAGAGGGAGAGAGAATTATGCCCAATAAAATGAACTGCGCGCTGCTCGCCGGTTGTAAAAAAGAATTCCTCCGGTGCCTACAAGCGCTTCAATAACGTGAAAATTGCCTCAGGCGAAGAGCAGCGGCAGCGGGCCGTTTGAAAAAAAAAAAAAGGAGTAGTAGAACGTCGGAGAAAGAGAATCGAGGGTCGGCCGAGCAAAAAGTGGAATCTTCTTCTGGCTCGCAGCGAAATCGATCAGAGCAGAGCTCGCGCGCGCGGCTCTCTTACGCGCGATTAATCCGACGTCAGCTGACGCCGCCGCTGGCTCGCAATCGAAAAGCTGCACGTTTCTCTCGATTCTCCGCGTAAAGTCGCGCAAGCTTGTACTATATACACGGGACATACACTTACTCTCTGGCGCGAAAAAGGATCGCAATGCCATAGTGTATACCTGTTGCGAGTTTATCGACAGTCTGCAGCCGCACGAGTGTATACGCGCACAGAGCCGGTTCACAAATTTACCGAAGGATCTGTCAAGAGGTCGCGTCGTCGACGGGCGAACGAGAGGTTTTCCACAACCGCGATCGTCTGGTTTAAGAGGTGAAGAAGTTTGCAGAATGCTCGTTATTGCCACTTCTGGACGATTTTCGTTTCTCGAAAGAAGAAAGAATTTCGCGGTACCATCTGCACCGAGGCTATTAATTAGCGTTATAAAAAAGCCGAATCGTTACACGTATACGAAGACCAGCTGTGCTATATGGAGTATACATGGCGCAAGATGCATTATGAATCAAGCGGAGATACGGGGGATGCTAGCTGAAAATACTTTTCGAGGAAAAAAGTGTGGTGGTTATCTTGATTAACACCGCGACTCATGCGGCGCGCCATATGTATACAAGTATATACACGAGCGCACAATGTAGCAGTGCAGGGGCAAGTGCGAGGGAAAAAAAATTCCTTCGAAACTTTTTCTCGCAGCCCGGCGGGCCGTTAGTTTTTAACCCACGGAGATGCATCAGCGGAAAAACGTCGCTGTATGAATGGCATGCCGGCGCTGCGCGTTGAAAAACTCTTCGCGTATATAATGTACGTCGTATATGCATAAACTGCTTTTTTTTTTTTTTTTTTTTTTGTTAGATTTAAATCGTCAGTTTCAAGTGATGCTCGAGGTAACGTAGGTAAACTTTTTTTGCGAGTTAGTTGAACGATGAATAAAACAGAAGGGAAATATTATGCGCCGTAATTTAGTTATACGCTTGAAGCGCGAAAACTGCATTTCGTAATCCCCTTTATGCGTATCCACCCAGCGAGAACGTGCGCAGGGATTAAGTTTTAGATAATAAATAACGTTTAACCGGTTCGGGTGCAAGCGTTGGTTGTTTTTGCCTCGTGAGATCTTGCGCATTTTAGTCTTTATCGTCGCGCGTATATAGGCGAGGCCAGCCTGTTTACCCTGATGAAAGTAAAAAGTTAATCCTTGTAACGTATAATCCCTCGCAGTAGTAGTGTATATACTTGTATATACGCGGGGCAACAAAAGTGGCCCAACTTTTAGTCGGTTTCAGCCTTCTCCCATTCTTCTACGTTAATTAAAAATACTTTTAAAAAGCTGCCGTTGCTGCGCCTCGAATAGCACTACTGTATTGTACGGCCACAACTTTGTTTTTATCAGATTTATATATAAAATTCGAACAATCTCTTTGCGCAGCCTGTATCGGCTTTTAGTTTTGAGTTTACTGTTTATTTTGACCCGCCAAATCAATATTGTGCTTCCACCATCATCTCCCGCGACAAANGTTTTTTTTTTTTTTTTTTTTTTTTTTTTTTTTTTTGTTCTCAAGTCGAATGAAAAATTCGCGAAAAATGTCCATATTAACGTCCGAAATGCTCGCTAGAAGGATGCCAGGCGATAAATAAGGCGGGCAGTCGACGAAGTGAGCATCGCTCGAAAACCAGCCTCGCGCAAATGAGACTGCTCTGTGACGAGAGGGAAAAATCGTTTCTCCCTGCACAGAGAGGAAAACGCAGCTCTTATCGCGGCGCGCGCTCGGCTGGGGCGCGAGCATTTTATTAATTACTCGTCCCCGCCCACCTGCTATATACTCACTTTCTCACGTTATACGAGGACTTGACTTTTGGATGGCACTCGCGCGGGTAAGGGAAGGCTTTCACAGAGCGTCTTGTAGGCCGGGGCTCAAAGTCGCACCGCGACGAGAGGCTGTCGACGCCTTCATCAACAGGTTCTTCCCGAGTAACTGAGCTAGCGAATGTATAGTCATTTACGGGCGGCAAAAGTTATGCTGTAAGCGCCTTATTCGCCTGCTTGGAGTAGCTTTATTTGAGGGTGCGCAGCTGAGAATTCAAGCGGTGCAAGTAGCTTTTCTGCGCAAGCTTGATTATAGCTGTACGATATCTATACTCGCATACAACTTTGATTTAACAACGAAATCGGCAACATTTCGTAGCAATCAGTCAGGCCGGCAATTTCACGCTACTTTAACCGAGCTCGTTGAATCTGACAAGCACGTGCTCGGGGGGCGCGCGCGCGGCGGCCTAGAGCCGGTTGGAAAAGTAAAAACAACGAGAGCCTATACTCACCAGAACTGCTACTGGTCCAGAAATACCCTTTTCTCTCACTTGACTGCCTCGATTTTTCAGCCCCGAGAGCTTCGCTCTCTTTCAGTCCGCACAATACAACAACAACAACAACAACAACAACAACAGCAGCACCAACCAACAGTATAGCAGCAGCGGCAGCGAGAGCAAGAATCTGCACGCGAGCAGCGCGAAACTATGCAAGGCCCGCGCGTAGGTGCAAAAGCGCAGCTCTCTTTCTCTTTCTCTCTTATTCGGTCTCTCTGTGCGCGCGGTTTCGCTCTGCGGGGGTGTCGCGGTGCGACTGTAGCGCGCGGACCAACTCTCTGGCACACAATCGTCGCTCCTCTCTCTCTCTCTCTCTCTCTCTCTCTCTCTCTCTCTCTCTCTCTTACCCCGTCTTTGTCCCGCCGCGCTACTGGCGTTTCGGCGCGCTCACCCCCCGCCACGAGATCGCGCGCGCGCTACCCTATATCCCCTCTCTCTGAGAGGACTCCCACCATCGCAGCCGGATGTTTCCGTGCTATACCTCGGAGAGTCCTTTGGCTCCCTGTATATATATATATGGCGCACGGGTACCTCGTGATCCTGTGTTCGCCGAGGGAGGGGGAAAGGGCCGCCCCGCGCTGTATGCTACTGCTTCTTGCACTTTTTCTCTTTTTCACTCTCTTCGCGATCGACTCCGCGAGATGCACTTATGCTCGACTCGAGAGACGTATTATTATGCGATTATTATTCCCAAGTGCGCGCGCGGGGGGATGTGGCTTATACTGTTTTCTATATACGCGCGCAGAATCAGCAAGGACTCAAGGCTCAACGATCCTTTGAAGATATCGCGGACGAAGAAGCCTTTGTTTTCTTGAGCTCACCTTTGCTCTATTTTCTTCTCTTGATCCTTTTTGTCCTTTCCACCCGTTCGCGGCCCGCAACGGGATATCGGTCGTCGACGCTCCAGCGACTTTCGCTCGGCTAAATGAAGAAGGCCAGTGATTACGATTCGATTGTTTTTTCTCTTTCTCATTCTATACTATAGCACACACCTACATACACACAGAGCAGTGAGGAATAAGGCTTCTTCCAAGCGTTTTCCGTCCCTTTGTGTCTCGCCTCTCATTTAAAAAAACCTCGCGTTTATATACGTTTCTCCGCCGTAGCTTGTTTTCTCTTCTCTTCGTCTTTCGTTATTATTATGGATCACGACGAGCGTTTGTTCGTATATTGCATTGCACAAAGAAAATAACGAGGAACGCGAGCGGGCGAAATTTTTAAATTACATACACTCACCTCGGAATTCGACTCTGGCGGTAATTACACGGCATATACTCGTTCAATCCGATCGATAGTCAACTTTCGTTTCTATAAACTCTTGCGTCTGACAACTTTGTCATGCTCAAAGGCAATTTGAAACTTCTGTACGAGAATCATTTGAGCTGATGCGGATTCCGCGCATTTACTCGGGCGCATAATATAGTTTGTCAAAAGCTAATCACTGTAGTATATAGCAGCGTAAAATAAAGCGAAAAAGAGCCGCGGCGATACGCTTGCGAATTCGATCGCTCACAGACTGCGCTGACACTTTTTCAACGCATAACGGCATGATTGACGCAAAGTGACGCTGGCATCGATCAATTATACGGCTTCTCTCTCTCTCTCTCACTCTTTCGCGCCGAGTGCGTGTGTATAGAGTCTCGCGGTCGACCGCAGCAGCAGCAGCAGCAGTTCCTTTCTCAGCTCCCTTTATATATATATTCCTCGCAGCAGCGCGGCCTACTGTAGTCCCTTCTTTCCGTCTCGTCTCCGCTCCTCCTCCGCGCTTTTTGTTCTCCCGGCGCTGCCGCACGCGCGCCGTTGGTTCTTATATTTAAAAGCCTCGTATATCTTGCGCCACTTTTTCATTCCGCGTAAATTCTTGTTATATGACTGCCGGTTAATTCTTGACGAGGGAAAATGGCTATGGTCTGCTATATTAGTCATTTAATATGCTTTTTTTTTCTTTTCCGCTGCGCGTCGAGCTGATGGAAAGAGCGATGGGTCAAGATCTAATTGTTACCGGATAAAAGTGCGCAAATGGCTTTGATGAATTCCGTGAAAAGAACATTAACTAGTCAGACAATCTTGTTTAAAATCAGCACGTTTTACTCAAAAAGTATACAGGTAAGATGTGTACACAATCTTCTGCTATGACAAACAGCCAGATGCACTCTCGCGAAAATTGACACTCGTCGCGACCCAGCTATATCCCCGTCTCATATTTTCCATACTTCGTATATTAGCCAGTGCAAATTTCGCACTCAAACAATCGCCCGTGCTCTAACAAGACATTCACGAGCTGACAGTTAAATTTATTTTCTCTCCAGCTTCTCGGCTGCTGCTTCTGCTCCTTCTTCTTTTTCCTCGCGCAAGACTTTCGGCCTGGCAGGCAGCTTTTAGCGCGTAAAATAAAAGCGTCGCAGAGAGAGAGAGAGAGAGAGAGAGAGTGTGTTGTAGTATATAAGTAGTAGTAGTAGTGGAAGCGTGTCAAAAGCCGAGAAAAAAACGTGCCCTCGTGAGGACGAAAGGAGTTTCTTGCGCTCCGAGTCTTCCAAATGCTAAACGCGCTGTAGCACTGACGAAGCCCGACAATGACGCGCTACTGCAATTGTGTATTTTTGTCTCCTATACATACACACATACGCGTGTGCGCTCACACTCGTAGAGTAGTGAGAGAGAGAGAGAGAGAGAGAGAGAGCGACAAAAGACGCGCGAGAGCATTTTGCGCCAGCGACTTTCAACTCCTATTATTGAACAATACAGTCGGAGAGAGGAAGGGAGAGAGAAAGTGCATGCGTGCGTGCGCTACTATCGGCGAGGCAGATCTTTTTTTATATCCATTATCGCGAGAGATGCATCACGCGAGATGAGAAAGCTCGCGCTCATATGTAGCTTGGCTTTCTTCGCCGGTATATACGAGTGATGAAAAAAGCTCCGCCTCCCCCCTCGACACCCTTGTACGTACTGATTTCCCTCGTATCGCTAATATCTCTTTCCAACTATACACATACGCGCAAACTTTTAACAGGCTCTGGTGTTCCTCTGATGCGCAATGCATAGGAAATCGCTGCCGAGAGACGAAACTGCACGCGCTCGTAATGTAGGTATAGCATTGCGTAATCGGGCACTTTAAAATTCCATTCTGTTGTTCAAACGAAACTCACAAACACACGATATATACCTTGCGTTATATAGGAACGGGGAATTCTCAATTCGTCCACATAGCAGCCAGTGACGAGAGACAAGGGCGTCGGAGTCGAGAGCCAAGATTGACCCAGTGTCGTGTCCTTGTACGTGTGTAAGTATACACCATCAGCCTCGGGCTATCCATCCAGGCCTCGAATTGTTTGCCAATATATATCCAGTGAAAATTGAGACGACGCCGTGGATGTACTGTGTGTGTGTGTGCGCGCGAGCGCGTCTTTCGAGAGAAAGACGAGAACGCTAAGTGAATGAAGAGCAGTGGAGACGGAAAAAGCGAAGGAGTCGATGACTCTGTGTGGCGGTGTGTGTCTTGGTTAAAACAAATACTCGAAGAAGAAAGCCGAGTGCCGGCCGATGGGAGGAGAAACGACGGGAGAGAGAGAGAGAGAGAGAGCAGTGGTAGCGTTACACCGAGAGGCGTTCGAGCGAAAGAGAGAAAGAGAACTTGCCTTTGCGCGCGCGAGATTACTTAAGAGCTATACATCGCGAGCACCGTGGCCGGGAGCTAAAACTATATATATATATATATGTATTACAGGGGAAACCGCCATTTCAAGAGGCTCCTATACCGTACGTATAACTTTCTCGCTGTTAAAAACCGCGATAGAGAGCGAGAGAGCGAGGTGAATCGAAGGCAGGGGGAGGAGTTCTTTTTTGTCTTCGTCACCTCGCATATAGCGAGAGGTAACGCGCGCGAAAATTCCATCAGCCGTAATTGGGTTCGCACGCCACCTCAGGCTTCGGCTCTTCAATGCACCTATATAGAGGTATACGTGTGTGTGTATGCGAGTACGGTTACGCTGCGGCGCGACGCGTTGAAAGGTTCGAGGGCTCGATAAAGAATTTCACGCGATGTCGCGAGAAATATAATAACGGGGGAGAGTAGCTGCGGCTGCCGAGAAAAAGCGTTTAAAGAGCCAATGGAAGGCTGCTGCTTCTTTTACTTTTGCTCTCTCTGCGGTTTTTTTCTCCCTCCCTCTCTCTCTTTCTCTCTATATCTGCTCCGCGAGCTGGTATAATGAAACTCGTGTATATATTTACGTATATTTTTTTTTTCTACTCAATCACAAACGTAATCGAAACTCATTGAGCTGAGAGAACATCGGTTCATTTTACGCGCGCATCCCACAGTCTCTCGTTCAATTGCGCACAGACATAGCGAGCTGTACACTTATACTATCACTTCCAAGTTCAAAGCCGCAAGTCAGAGTCTGTATATAACGAGGCTTTCTACTCGTTCTCCAATTGCTACGCCGATTGCCCGAAGCTTCGCTCGACGTTCGCCCGGTAATAATAGCCAAGTTTGATATTAGCATCGCTCGCGGAAAAGTCCACGACCGAGCTGGTGAAAGATACATCGAAACTGTGGTTGTCGTGTCTATACCTAGTACACAAGACAATACACTCGCGGTTCTAAGTTCTACGTTACGCATACATCACGTGTGTGTACTTGCCGAGGTTCTCGAAAAGTTGCAGGACGTGCGGCTTTGCGTCGATATTGACGTCGCGTTGTTTGAGCATGCAGAGTACAGCTGCGTGATTTTCCTGCGATTGACTATTTTAACTTGTGCATTACATACATGCTTTGATGTTGATAATCGACTTTTCGCAAGTAGCGCAGGTCGAGTTCGAGCAGACATGCCAAACGTCACGCGTGTATACGACAATTTTCAAAGGTAAAATGCCCTTTTGGGGAACCACAAATTTCGTAATTTATAAAAACAAGAAAGGGAAGTTTCAAGAGCTGCAGATGAAACAATTGTTTTTCGAAATTCTGGATTCCCTGTAAGTACATTTTACCTTTGAAAATTGTCGTACACGCGTGACGTGCGGCATATGTTTGCCCGAACTCGACCTGTACTACTTGAAATCGCTTTTTCGCCGCACCATTCGTCCTCGACGTATTTCGATTATCGGCATCAAAGTATTTTAAAATCGCCGAAACAGTGATAAATCAAAAGGGGTGGCTGCAGCACTATCATGGTCATACAGTAGATATGGCTGTATCATAATAATATAGAAAAGCATGGATGAAACAACTAATAAAGTTTGCAACGAAAAGTCGAAAAATACTTTTCATAAAAAAGAGTAGTTGATAAGAACTGCGTGAAATCTCGTCGTATTTAAAATAATTCGTTTGAAATCGCACTCGAAGTCTACAAGGTATGTAACACGCCTCCGGTAAAAAATCGCGCGCATCGATGCAACAGCTCCTCCGCGTGTAAAAAAAGCCCACGAAGTGCGCGTATAAAAAGTCATAAGTCAACGCTTGTACATAAAGACATTTTCTTCGTGTCTCGACGCACACAGAAACGTACGAGCGCGGTATACGGGTATAACGTAGCACGTAGGAAATCTTTCCCCGGGAATATAAAGGAAAACGTACTAGTACGCTCTTCAATAATAAATCGCGCGCGCGCGCGCGCTTGCCGTGGAAACACTATAACTCCCGTCACGTTATACCCCTTCTACCTATCTATATATATTATATACATATACCTGCGAGAACGAAGAAGAAGAATAAGGCGGAGAAGTGGCCGGAGACGCGGCTCTTTTATTGAGACGGTATCGCCTCTCTCTCTCTCTCTCTCTCTCTTCTCTCTTCCGCGCATACGTACGTATTCACTCGCGCATACGCGCGCGTGATATTTCGTTTTTAAATTCTAGCTTCCAATGCATACATATTAGATCGAGCAGACGTCTGTTCGTTCAGAGAGAGAAAGAGAAAAAGAGAAAGCGACGTGTATACGTATACAGACAAACACACACAGAGGAGGAGTTTGCAGTCGAGCGAGGGATCGGCTATATAACGGGCATGAAGCAGCGCGCATATTCGTTCAGTCTGGCGTAAATATGTCAGAGTACAGCCTCGGCAGCTGGCCGATAATGTGCGCAGATATAGCGGCGGATGCACGTACGCGAAACGCCGCCGATAAGACTCCGCAACCGCCGCGCATATGTCGCTGCTCTACTGCAGCTTCGTATATTGATTGAAAACCTTAGCAATATACGTGTATAATATATGCAGTGAACACAGGGATTCGATTCATGCCGTTTTGGCTCTCCATTCCTGCGAGTACTTAGCGAGTGTATGGTTGATTCTTTTTTGTTCGTTTTTTTTTTTTTTTTTTTTTTGTCCGGGAATCGAATTTTTATTGAGATTGATCGAGTATACGCGTATAGCATTGGGATGAAAATGATAGATACGAGAGGGAGTTGTCGAGGACTGCGTAAAATTTTTTACGCCGTCGATACTAGCGAGTGTGGCCTGTAAAAAAATTTTCAATTTTCCTCAATTCCAGCCTGTATCGGAAACTATCCACGCGCGAGTGGTATGCGCCCAGTATAGCGTTTTATACTTTAATTTGGACGATCGAGTTTGGCCTTGCGCGCGCAGTTATTCGAGAAAAACCATCGAATTCCAGCGTAGCTATTCCGAGCAGCAGTGTAGGCTATTTTTATTACACAGATTTATCAGATTAAGCTCTGGTCAGGTGTATATATACACCGAGAGAACGTCAAAAGGGAAATTTTGCTTTGTAAAACTTTGATGTTTCCATTTTCCAGGAATATCTCCTCGTAAAGCTACGAGAGAAGTTTCGATATAATAACCGACAGCTGTATATTTACATGTTTAATGTAAAATTCGCTTTCGCGCTGTGTAACATTATACATACAATATAGGTACGCGATTGGAACGAACGAGCGGAGAGAAAAATGACGTCAAAGGAGAAAATTCCCTACATATAATAAAGCGCTAACCAGCATGAGAGCCGGCGGTGAAATTGCACAGGTAGCCGAAGCTATTTCATTTCCACGCCGGTTATTTTTCATCTTGGAAAGCGCCGTTCATTAATCTTAATTACGCATATCGCCCTCTCGCTCTTTCCTCTTGGTCTACTCTCTCCCTCTTGCCGAGGTAATTTCGACGCTGCTCGAGCACACCGCACTCACTCTCTCTCTCTCTCCCTCTCTCTCTCTCTCTTTCGAGCTCTCGAACTCCTCTTTATACGTGTATGCGCGCACGTAAGTGTGCGAGTCCGTCTCGAGGTGCGTCGTCCCGTAACGAGCTATTTGACTTCAGGCTGCGACAAAGGCTCGCTCTATAATCCAATTACTCGGAGGTTAATATTCATTAGGCTCTTATCGTCGGAGATAAAAGTCCGCCGATCGACTGGTACACCGCTGGCGTCTTGAGAGATTTTCTTTTCCAAAAGAAACGGAGCTATTGGAGTGGCCTCTTCAGCTCTTTCTTTGTCGATCCGCGAGATTTTGACGAGACTATCGTTTCTCAACAGTTAGCGAGTGTATAGTATAATACATAAGTATATAGTTCTTCGTCGTTCGTCCGCGCTTTCGCGAAATAACGAGCGCATAACTATCCGGCTAAATTCAAAACTGGGGTGCGAACTTTATTGGGCGGAATTGCGCTATATGGCCGGAAGATTACTTTCCGGGCGGGATGCCATTGAAACTTTTCGTAAGAGCGACGGTTAACTGAGTTTTCTACAGTGAAGAGAGAGTAGCGCGCGGCAGCGCGATGGACTTTTCATACACTTTTTAAAAGATTTCCCGTCACTTAAGCGCCCCGCAGGCTTGATGTTTACCAGACTATTATAATATACCTTTTTGAATTACATACTGTGTATTCGGCTTTAAAAAATTTTGTGTTGGTCGAACGATCGTCAGACCGAAAGAAAGTCGACATATCCTATGACTATACATACCAATTCTGCGGATGGAAAAATTTCAGGATGTCCGTAAATGCAAACAGGTCGCTTTTACAGTTTTGCGCGTCAATTTTTTACTCTCTATTTGTGCGCAATTTAGCCCAAAGGGCTTCTCTACAGCATTCCAAACGTCATCCTGCTTTTATGTCGTGTTCAGCAAATAGAAAAGTTTAAATTCATTTTTTTTTTCATGCTTCGCGAGAAAAATACTCGTGCCAAAAGCTCATCAACTTTATACACGACTGCGGAACGAGGAAGTTTACCATATTTATTGATACAACCGCACGCCATGAAAAAAAAGTACCAAAAGCATCAGTTCGGCTGATAGCAATGAAAAAGAAAAAGAAATACCGTACCGGTATTCTTCGTAATGAAATTCCACGCGAAGTGCAGCGAAAACGCAACGAAACCAATTATACAAGCTATGGTATATATCGGGCGACTGGTATATTAATCTCGGCTCTTATTCCCAAAAAGCAGCGAACAGCAACACGGCTAGAATTTTTAATTACACAACCGCTCGATGATCCTTGAGACGACTCTTGAGCTGGATCATACAAAATTAGCGTAGCTCCCTCGACGCGCACACGGTATATATGTAGATGTATAAAAGTAACCGCACAGTCGGCTCGCGAATAAAGGATGCGCTTCCGAGATTTTCGCCGGGGGAATTTCCCGCAGGTACACGTATTACGTGTATATATATATATATATATATACAGAGGGAGCTTCGATTCGCGCGGAAAAAGACGCAGCGCAAAACGAAGGAAGAGTATTTCCCCGTGGAAATGTAGTCCGGGATCTCTGAGATGTAGGTACTTCGTTTTTCGTTCGCGCCGGGTAGCGCAGGTCGATACACAATGGCCATCGCATGATCCTCCGAGGATTGCGATTATTTTGTTTGGTTGGCTATATATGCACATAGCAGCGCGGGATGACGTGACAATAAAGAAGCTGCTCTGGATGACGATGCCGAGTGTTTTCTGTAATACGGTACGTGGCTTATCTTACGCTCCGAGCCTAATTTTTGTTTCTCCGCTAAAGTAAATAGCAATATTTAGCTCACATTCGATGGTCATTCGTCGAGCCCTTTGTCAAAGCGGCAAATTTGCCGATCGGCGGCAATTCGTTTAATTAAATGCCCGGCACGCATCGGCGTTTAATGAAAGAATAGCGTTCGCGATTTCTCCCTATATATTTGCCGTAAATAAACTCGTTCGATGATTGCGATTTCGACGCAAAGTCTATCGTATCGTAAGTATACATACGCGCAGCGCGCGATCTTCAAACTGATTATATTGGAAATAGCGAGCGAGGCCTTAGGCTTCGTGTATGATTTAGGGGGTATTTATAGGTATAAATTCCGTTTGCGAGCGATGCATCGGTTCGGGCATTCATCGCTCGATATAATCAGTGCGCGTCAAAGGAGCCGCGCGATGATTGGTATAGAGAAAATTACACATATAACGCGCGATGCGAGCATAATATATATATATAGTCAGTCGAGGCCGGTATGTATACATCCGCTTGATTTTGTCGCTGATTCGCTTTGCAAAGTTCAGACCCCCTTTACAGCCGCAGCATTGAGAGAATCGCGAATAAATATAGAGGAGTCACTGCTATACTGCTACGCCAATATAAAGTAACGTAGCTCGCAGGCTGTTTACATGCCCTTTCCGCGTGCTCGCGAGCCCCCGCCGTCGCGCGTTGATTCGTATATACCAGTAGTATAGGCAGTCGTCCTTTGACAACGGGACACACGAGACACTGCAAACACTCTACTGCCGTATATAACTAGCTGCAGCTTTCCGCTATGTGTGTGTGTGTGTGTCTCTCTCTCTCTCTCTCTCTCTCTCTCTCTCTCTCTCTCAGTTGCGCGCCAAAGTGATTCCGTCATTCGTTCGCCCTTTCCGCATTTTCATTCGTCGACTAGAGGAGTGTACATCAGAGGTATATGACTTTGCGAGCGCGAGACGATGCTCGCTTCATCGTAGCTCACATGATGTGCGGACGTTCGCTGCGGTCTGGATATAGGTAAGCCTGCCTAAAGTTTCGGTAATCTACATTTCGGGCAATAGTGCAGACTACACTGTACTTAAAAAGTTCACTTGGTTGGCGTAAAAACATCTGGCGCATTTTAACGATGCAATATAATTTATACGCAGGAATTTGCGGTGCGCATCTGGAGTTGAAAATAGTGAGTAAGTACACCAGCTCTATCCAGATTGCAGAGTCATGTATAACGCATCGTTATAATGTAAGGCTAACGAATTTAATTCATCCAACAGGCATTTAAACGCTGAAATTCCAGCGCCACGTATACTTCCCAGTTGGAAATCCAACGAGCGAAGGAGAGAGAGAGAGAGAGAGAGAGAGAGAGAGAGAATGAAAAAGCAAAGTGTCCGTGTCGAGCGACGCCACAGCATTCCTTCCCCTTCTCATAATTATACAGCCTTTATTCCCGTCTATCTCGGAGCCCAGTCCCGTCTTCGCATCCGCACAGTCGTTCATTGTTCTTCTTTCCTCCCGCGTGAATGCTTGTGCAAGCGTATCGGTCGTGGGATTAGGCGATGGGACTGGTATTTTTAATTTCCTGAGTAGGTGCAGATAAGGGCTTTAATCCTCCCACTGCGCGAGTAATATCTTGTAACGAGACTTTGGCTTTGTGTGTGTTTTTTTTTTGCGCTCCTGTTGTTGTTCCCTTGTTGTTTGTTACTTCTCGAGAAGACAAAGTTGAGCTTGTTTCTCGAGCGAGTTTATAGGTGTTCTTTATTTAACGGATTCTTGGAAGGTGACACGCCACGCAGCCTTTGTGAGATGCCGAGTTTTGGCTTTTACTCGAGACTGAGTTGATCAAAGTTTTCTTTTCATTTGAAAATGAAAGTTATCATGGGAGAGAAGTCTGAGTTTGATTCGACAGAGCACTTTCTTGGAAAATAATTTGATCATCCCAGACTTTTGATTTTTTGAAAATCCGTTATAGCTCCTCTCCCGATCGACAGAGCGCGTTCTAACCACTGGCATTCGATTCCTCGCGAAAAACCACAACTTTCTAGGCCCGGTGGACACCTCGAATCGACTGCCAAAGGGTTCATCCAGTCCGATTTCGATGCGAACGCTAACTTCACGCTCGTGATTCGATTGAACCAACTTCGAAATTCACTTCGTATCGAGATATCCTCTCTCTCTTTTCTCACTTGTTTCGAGATTTCGATATAATCGCTCGCTCAATTAATATTAAGGAATTAACGACAGAAATTAGCGCAGAAAATCTGTACCCACTCAGTGTATATCTATGTCGATAATCCACCCAATTGTTTTTTAATATGGTCAAGACGTTCTTGTAACAGACGAATTCCTTTTTTCACACATACTATTGTGCACTCATCCGAAGAGCACTGCCTGATAGACTCTCTGCCATGACTGTGCAGAATTTCTCTCCCTCTTTTTCTTGAAAATTTTCTCCAAGTTACGCCGTCATCATACGCCGACACTGATTTAATATTCGAATTATATTTGATATTGAAAGCATCGATTCCTAAATTTATTCGCGCATTTATAGCCAATAAATCTATGGAGAGTCGATACCATTATATATATATACCATACCATTATAATATAGAGTACACGAATCCACTGATGATCGCCGGTATTTACGAAAGCTGCTACCGAGGAAAATTCGTCAGAAGAGCAATCTGATTAAACGACATCCACCGCGTGCGAGTTCAAGTGGAGCACATCAGATCCCGGGCACTCGGACGCCGCCTTGTATCTTAATTAACGATCCGAGATTCCCTCGGCTCGGCGAAGTAAGAATATCCCTCCCCCGCCGTACGGCAGCCGTATCCGAGAGAAAGCCGAAACGGAAGAGTGAGAGTAGTTTAATCCCTGAATGGAATCGTTTAAGTATCTGACTCGAGATTCCCCGATTCGGAGCTTCGCGGATCTTGCGCAGTATATACGTATAGAAATAGGGAGGGAGTACTCGCGCGGAGCTCCTTTGTTTCGGGGCCCGATCGAAACAATTTACCCAACTCCCGTGGCTGAACAAATAAAACAAACGTTAGCCTTCCCTACGCACTTATCATTAATTGTTGTTGCTCCTGCAGTTTCAGCCTCTAGCGACCGGTTAAAAAGTTAATCCAACTTTGCCTAGCCGCGAGCGAAATGAAGATTTTTTATTTTTTCTTCTATCGTGCCGAAGCGCGAAAACATTCCTATAGCGTGTTTCTCGTCGAAAAAAACAAAAAAAAAAAAAAACAACTCGCAATCTCACACGCAATCGCGCTCGATTACTGCGCCGTCTACAGAAGTCCCGGGGCTGATGCTGCTGCGCGACCGGGCAATTCGCGGAACGCGCAGGCCGCAGTAGCTAGCCAAAGGTACGCGCCATTGAATCGGCGATTTATCGAGTGTCGCCGTTCTCCTCCCCAGTGTGCATACGTATATATATATATATATATATATATATATATACAGTATAGTATAGTGAGTCGATATAACTCGGCAGCGTATATAGCCGAGAAAGGCACGCCGTTGCTGTAGGCCAAGGGATAAATTAGACTCGCCCCGGCGGATCAAATTACGCCCCCGTATATACGCGCGTAATCAATACGGCCCAGCATTGAACTTTCAATTAGCGTCACTTAGCTCGACAAACACTGCTCGTCTCTCTCTCTCTCCGAGCGCTCTATAGCCGTATACAATGTGGGGAACGTGTGTTGTATACAGTGTACAGTGTGCGACGGATTTTAGCTTGTTTATGCGCGCGCTCCGGAAGCATAGCTACGTGTACTTCTTTGTACCTACCCCCCGGAGAAATTTGAGATCACCGCGGCTGACCAGGCGCGGACTCGTTCCACTGTGTGTACGCATGGATCGCGTTTCACCTAAGTGTCCGCGCGCGCGGCTGTGTACGAGTGTCCTCATTGCGCGTTTTTTATCGTTTTTTTTTCGCAATCGGAGACACGCTATAATAGAGATGACGAAGTGAGTCGAACATCAATATCAAAACGAAGACCTTTTCGCGATGTCGGTCTGGCTCTGTATCGAATCCATGACGAAACATCCTACTAACGAACTCTCAGTTATATGCCTTTGCATTCCGAGCAAGAAACATCACTTAAGCAGCTCAGCAGCCCCTCTATAGCGAAACAAACTCTCTCGCTCCCTCTCAATTTCCAGTGGAAAAACGAGAGAAGACGTCGACGACCTCGAGATCAAAGTCGTTTTCTCTCTCTCTCTCTCTCTCTCTCTCTCTCTCAGCGGATAACAAATAACGAACCAAAGAATATTCCCGCGCTGACTATAATACTCTTCTTCCAATCGCAATTGGAGCTATCGCAATATATACAGTATGTCTTATATAGTATAATGTATATAGTCAACGCGCAGCTAGTAGTTTACATAGTTAAGAAAGTAGAGCCGATAGCGAGTCGACGAAGCAAAGGACTCGAGTTAAGTGAGTCTTTAGCGTTCGGCGCTTTAACTAGTACTGCACTCCAATCAAGCGACACGAGAGTTCGACTACGCGGCGATGATGAGCATCGCCCGGGAAAAGAGGAAACGAGCGGACGTGCTTCGCATGTCGTCGGATGCAGCAGCCGAGTGCACATCCTTCTCTCCGGCTGCGCTCATTTTTTTTTATTTTGCTAACGAACAGCTCGACTGAGTCGATGATTGCGTGCGCTTTCATAACGCGACAGTTTTTCATCGATTTACCATATATAAATCAAGTTTGAATAATAAATAATAAAATCAAAGCGCTCGCGCGCGTTCAATTTAACTTTGTTTCAACGTCGCGTCAGCATAATTTCAGATTTATATCAAACCGCTCTCTTTTGGCCCTATATAGTTTGCCCTCGAATATAAGGAGCGAATTTTCCAAGCGATGCTTCGGTATATACGTAACCGTGGAATCTCGGATTAAAAGCCGACGGCGCGTACACTGAAAAAAAAAAATATCGCTCTCTTTCCCATAATCCGCATATTTTTATACGCGATCGAATTCTGCCGAGTCACATACGCGCGCAATAGCGGGAAGAGAAAGGGCGTGAGTCAAGCGCTATATTCGTACGACGCTCCATCGATATCGAGAGCAGTCGATCCCGGAGAACGGCGGCATACCAGCAAGATGTTGTCTATATAGAAAGAGAGAGAGAGAGAGAGAGAGAGAGAGAAAGAAAAGCGCGCGTGGCACGCGACAAACGATTAATCACAAAGACCGCCTATATACAACGAAGTCGAAGCGGTGCCTAATCAGTCGGCTATGGCGTATATATACACGCGCGCAGTGCGCCGTAAAAGAACTCGCTCCGATCGGAGAATTGGCTATCGGGCGGAATTCCTTCTATATATACGTGTGGACGAGCCTCCGCTACTATACCACCGTTGTTGCTGCTGCTGCTGCTACTGCTGCCTCATACAGTCTCGGGGAAATTGAAGCTATATAGAGGGTGTACGGCTTGCCGGCGTGCCCGCTGACGTTGAAAGATGGTGCCGTTGGCGAGAGCGCGAGCCATGATATAGCACCATCCGAACGCGCTGATAGATCCAATTTACAGGGCTCCGGGTGAGTGTGTAACGGGTCCGTCTTCAGCCCGGCGTGTACACACAATTTTTAACTCGGCGAGAGCCTGCAACGGAAGTATGTCTGCGGTGAGACAGCTATAGTGCACTCGCAGGAGGACTTTAGACTTTTCAGATCGTACTTTTCGATTCCTTCGGATTTTGCCGTATGTGTTCTTTTTTTTTTCGAAAGAGCCCAGCTCGAGTGTCGATACGTATAGTATATATAAGGAAAAACGCAATTTACGAGGTCGAAAAGTAAAAGAGCCGCGCGGATCGCGAATTAGTTCTGCTCGAAGAATCAGCTGTGTTTCGTACCGAGCAGCGTCGATACATTAAGTTACAAATTGGCCCGTGCAGTCGGCTAGCTTACATTTGCTGGAACAGCTCTCTGCGCGGAAATCAGCTTTATTACAATCGATTTTTCCTGTGTCAATTGCAGGCGAATGTGTATAGAGAATAGCTTTTTCGTACGGCGAAAAATCTTTGGTTTTTTTTTTTAACGATCGCGCGGCGCATATACACGCTTGATAAAAAGAACACGCGAGCGATGGAATCCCGCAGTTGCAGTTTGTGCGGTGAACGATTTTTCGCAGGTATCGTCTGTATTATACGATTGCATCGTTTCAATCGTATAGCCGCAGCCTGGCTCGGGCAATTATTATTCGTAAATTATTCATACTCCGGCGACTCGTCTCTCCCACCGAAGCGAAGCAAAAAAAAAAAAAAAAGAGCTCATATATGACACTGCGGCGAAATTGACCGAGCGCGTGGGATGAAAAAGCCGTGGATATCAGTATACACGGCTAGAAACGCTCGCGTCCGAAAAAAAAGTCGTCCATAACTCACGTTTGCATAATACGCACTCGATCAAGCGGAAGGGGCATATCGCAGTCTGGCTTCGACTCCTCTTATCGCTCTCGCTCTCGTTCCATCCGTCGCTGCACAGCAGCAGCAGCAGCGTCAACCGCGAAAGTCGCCTCCCCCTCTTGACGTATTGGCCGCGTGCGATCGATTATCGATTAGGGCTCACGCCGAGAACCACTACTGCTGCGCTCGGCGCTAATTAGCAAGGCGACAGTCCACTGCGGTCTCGGCACTTGGACCCAGCCGTCGTTGTCCTCTATACCGCTGCTATATACTCGTATGTCTGTACAAGGAGGAGCGAGCGAATATATATAGTATAGGGAGAGAGACTCCCTTCTGTAGGTGCTCTTCTCACACCAGTCTCGTGCGCGACGCCGACGACGATTATGTCGTCGAGTGGAGAGAGAGAGAGAGAGAGAGCTAGGTGCCGTCGCTGTAGTCGAATGGACCGCTGAGAGGCAGGGACGCGGCACAAGAAGCGAGGACGTCTATGAGATTTTATTTGCCTGTAGTACGCGATGGATGAATCGAATGGGAGATTATTCAGTATAAGGCTGATCTCCATTTCGATTCAACTCGGCTGACTTATTGCCGTTATTACTCGATATTGTTCGCGTTGCATCTCAAAGTAAAAAGCTATATAATAGCTACACGCTTCTCCGCGCAAAGAATACAACCTAGAGAGGCTGAAAATCCGCATAAAGTGTCTCTTATTCTTCTCTCGCGCAACATTTTATTAAACTCCACTGAAGCTACAGTCTCAAGGGGACAATCGGGCGCAGCGTAGCGTTATGTAACGAATCTCCCTCTCCTTTCCTGTCGCGGTAACGCGCGCACGCACCCCCTTGCGACATCCTTTTCCAAGCAGACGCGCGACGTTTTCGTACATATAGGTATATAGAGTCGAGTGCTGTAGGATTATAGGAGAGAGAAATAGAGAGAAAAAGCCGAAGCGTACACGCGGACAATCGTATCTCGCGAAAAGAGCGGAAGCTCTTTCCCTTGATATGCGGGGCGAACAGGAAATTCTCTGGTGCCTTTGAGAGTGAGCTTTCCGCATGACTAATTCGGCCGAACGACGACGACGACTAACGAAAAGATATCGGAGCGCGCGCGCGCGTGGTCCAAACATATATAAAGGGGGACGCGTGCGCGCGTTACGCTGAAAACTCTCGAAGTTGAATGTGAGGAGAGAAGAGCGTGCTAGGTAGGTTTATATACAGCCTAGGGTGGCGTATATATAGAGGCGGAAGGAAAATCTGCGTCGCCTCTTTCGAGAGAAAGATATACGGGGATCGTCGAGCTTAAAATCGAAAAATTCTCAGCAGAAAACAATGGCTCCCTATATAGCATCTCTTTCTCTATTACATTGGCTTATGCCTCTATATTATTTCAGTGGCGAGTCTGACCGTATACACACCTGCTCTACTTATCTCGAATCAATCAAACCCGAAAAAAAAAAGAAGAACCCTTTCCCTCCGACTGGCTTATACGAGCCTTTCATCCATATTTCAGCAGTCTCTGACACGCACGCGAGTCACCGGCGCGGCGGCAGTCAAACGCTGCGGCTGCGGCGGAAAGCTTTTGGAAGTCGATAACAACTAGTTCTCGTGCTAATCGCTCCCGGTACGCCGGCAGCGGCGCCCGATCAGCAAAACTTCGCTTACGACCAACTCTCTCCCGCGCGCCAGACTCGACCAAATTAAGACCGGATCATGATGAGCGGCTCTTTAACCCAAAGAAGGATTGCGTTCGTCAGAGGAATTACACGCTTTTGTTTTATTCAGTCCGATGTGTCGCGTCGGATGGTTAATTATTTTATCATCGATTTTCGATCGACATACGTACTGAGAGAGAAAACAATACGCACCTCGTGGGTTTCTTCATCATTTCACCGAAGCACATAGTCAAGCGTCGACGCGCTCGTATAACGAGAAAGAATAGCTCGCCGCGACAATTCTGAGGCGACCGTAAAATTAAAGAACGGTTATACAAACAGCCGCCGCGCTATGTCGATAATAGAATAACGGAAAAACAGACAAAGACTCGACCGATTGGCTTTTCCGCGAAATCTTTTTTCTCTCTCTCTCTCTCTCTCTCTCTCTCTCTCTCCTCTTTGCCTCTATCATAAACATTTAACAGCGCGCCGCGAAAGTAAATCTTTTACGAGCGAATTACGGTCCCTGTCTCTTGAAAGCTCGAGTCTGTATCAATTCGCAGTAGTGCCGTGGCGGGGGAGAGTTGCGCAACAGTCTCTCTCTCTCTCTCTCTCTCTCTCTCTTCCCTTGTGTCGTTTCTCGGTTGGCGCACGCCGCCACGTAATATTATACGGAACAGCAATCAAAGGGGGATGTGTTTCTCCACGTCGACTCGTCTGTTTATAAGGGAATCGCTTAATCTCGCCGTAAAAGCACGCTCGGCTCCAATAACGACTTTCAAGAAGAACGAATGGCGGCTATTGTTTCGGGAATCGCGTGGCTGGCAGAGGAGAGAAGAAAGTGATTGCGTATAGTGCGCGGCGCCTGGGAAAGTCTGTGGATTTGAATTTAGCGCGAATATTCTGTATATACATATAGCCGTATGTATAGGTATATTGTATACACGCTGAGTGGGAAAAGTGACGACTCAATTTCTGTCGCGGAATTGCGGGGTATAGCTCACTCCCTCTCGTGGCTTCGGAAACTGGGATACGACTGCGACGGCGACGTTTATCGGTAACTAAGCTAATCTAAACTGAGAGCCGGCTATATACAGGCGTATAGCGATCCTTGCTTTTCTGCTCTCACGGCTGCCAGGTGATGTATATGTATACAGGAATTGTTCTTTCTCGTTTGCTATGCTCTGACATTCTTTTTTTTTTCTTCACGGCAAGCCCTGCAAAATTTTTCTAACCACTTCGGGATGGTTACAATGCTCTCACTACAAATTGATCCTGGTAAAATTACGTAGAACTGTTTCTATACCGCGACAATTTGTATTCGAAATAAATTAGAGCTACGTTTTGTTAAATCGACGCAGCTGACCGCCGTACATTGATTGACGTTATACAAACAGGACGCCTGAAGCGATTATCGGAAAATCGATGGATTTTCAAATATTTCTATAAAAATATGACCCGTCAACAGCTTTACCATTAAAGCGTCATAGTTATTTTTGACAATTTCACATAAAATAGAAAGTTTGATGTTTTTCCTTTAGAAATTTCAATTGCATGTAATCAGTAGGTTTAATTAAACATTACGTTCTGGTGTGATGAAACGTTCGATGGTTCGCTGCGAACAATTTATGGCACTGCTATACGTGTGCTGTCAGGAACATTGAAAAAAAGTAAATGTTGACCAAATTTTTGAAAACGTTTTTTTTTTTTCAACTTTTAATGCAGCAAAAACTGATAATATGCTACGTTCAAATTGAATGATTCCGAATATTAATTTATATTTCTACATTGTAAATTATCATGACGCATGTTAGTTAAGTCTTCATTGGATTGATATACGGATATATATATATTTAAGCTTAATCAAATATATATGGAGAATGTAATCATCGATATTGGTTCAGCTAAAATAACTTCATTTTGCGTTGTCCGCTTGTATAATTATCGATAATCCATACGTATAATTGGCGCTGGAATTCTGCAAAATTCAATCGAGTGCTAAAGTACAGAGCTTCTACATAAAATCGAATAAACAAAATATTTCGTTCAATAAAACAATATATTTTCGAGAATTCCTCCGCAGCGCATGTATAGAAAGAATGCCGAGAATTTTCCCAAGTTCCACGAAGAATTTGTTATGAGAGCTGCACCTACCTTGACGCATGTATACATATAAGTTTGATTGACGCGACTCTCATGTATATAACATTCGAGGTCAGAAATTCGTATCTCCCGCGCAGGACATTCTCCTTTGCATAATGGCCGCGTGGCTGACACAAGACAGCTGTCCGCGTCAATTAATAATCCGTCACAAACGCGATGTACAGCGTTTACGTGTATTATAATGATACACCGATGTCTCTCCCTCATCGCAATGAAAATTCTAAATCCGATCGCGTTTTACAGAGAGTATACAGCGAACGCGATTATCCAGTAATCCACGACTGATCCACCTATAATAAAACGAACAAACAAAATCTCATTCCTGCAGCAGTAGTAGCGGTCCCAGCTTTCTAATTCTAATTCCGGCTCTTGGCTCCTCTCTATATATACACGTCGCTCTTGATCTTTCGCCTGTAGCGGCACTCCTTATCGTGCCTCCACTTCGCCTCCGTGATCTCGAGAGAGAGGGATAGGGGGAGGGGGGGGGG